>OY720441.1:368713709-369190522 GCA_963082915.1 Dolichopus griseipennis
AAACACTCAAATTTCCAGGATAACAAATATTCCACGATATCATAATATAAAGTATTCATCTGCCCCACATTATAAGGAAAGGCTGAATCCCCCACTTATCACATTGTATGTGGGAATGGGTTATAATAAAAAATAAATATTTGCAAAAAATATTACATTAGAAATATATTTAGAAAACTTTAAAGCATTTAAATTCTGAGTGGAAATCAAACCCGCACTTCCTCAGTTCATAAGCCTGGTACTTAATCACTACGCTACCGAGGCCCCTTGCTGAACTATATTTACGAAAATAATAAAATACACTCAATAAGAATATAATATATATTATAAGGTTCCACTACCTTAGGAGCTCTATCCTAAAATTAAATCTAAAACCTTTATTATAAATCCCCAACTCTTAAAATATATTGCATATTTATAGGGTGTGCATAAATTTAAAAATTCAAAATTTGTTTAATAACAGTAAAAATGAATCGCTTTAAATATATTGTAATAAAATATTGAAAAAAAAAAGAAAATCCATAGCTCATAACATTATTCAAAAAAAAAAATTTGAAAAATAAAATAAGCAGCATCCTTTATATCCTATTTATAAAAAAGTCGATTTTATAACTAACGCCCATATTGCAATATCCTGTTTAATGTCCTTCCTTTATCGAATAATATAAGATTATTATCTTTTCAGTAAAATTATTTTTATTTAATATTGGTTGTACGTTTCATTCATAAATCTTAACAGTACAATATACTTAAAGCATTTATATAAGCTTTATATGTATTATATATATATACATATATACATCAAATGTCCCTGACTCAATATTTAGTCAAAAAAAATATAAAACATTTTTTTATAAAAAATAAAACAATATAGATTTTTTTGGTTTTTGAGTTTTTTTTTAATTTAATTTTTTATTAAATGTTTCAATTAATTTATTTATAATTTTTTCTAAATTGATTCCATATTCTATTTTATGGAATATGGAGTCGGAGCTTAAGGATGCAAATCAATTTAATAAAAACAACGTCGACCACGTCTTAAATGAAAAAAGTCTTAGCCTAATTATTATATTTATTGAGTGGTTAGGACGGCGGCTTATCATTAGAAGGGTCTCGGGTTCAAACCCTGGTTGGATCATATCAAATAAAAAAACTTTAATTAAAAATTATAAATCTTAGTCCTTAATTGAGATCTGGAACGTTTTAACCCAAGAATTGAACAAATTTTAAGGTTTTATCACTTTTCATAGGTCATTAATTGATACTTTTTCCAAAAAATCTTTCTATAATAAGAGTGTTTTTCTTAGACTCCCAAAAAAATTAATCTTGGCGGTTTTGAAGCTAAAATCATTTGGAATAACAATAATCCTCTAATCACATTCTTCTCATAACAACAAACTATTTCAGTCGGTTTAAAAAATTAATTTTGACACCAAAGTCTTAAATTTTTATATTTTAACTTAAAAAATATCTAAACTGTTTTAGAGTTTTGGTATGAATTTAAAAGGTAAGATAAATCAAAACTAAATAAAAACTAGAACATCAAAAACTACTTTAGAGTATAAATCACTCACACTGATGTAAATCGTAAATCATCTAGACATTAAGTTTTAATCAATTTTGGAATTTTAATGCCCCCCTCCAACATTTAATGAAAATATTGAACGTTTTTTGCGTACAGATATTGGAAAAACTACTAAATCATTCGGTTTCTGTGTAGATGGAATTTATTTTTGCAAAATTCATTCTTTTTACTCATTCCTATATAGTTATTTTATTTCCTTTAAAATTAAAATTTGATAAATTGTTGAAGCATTTGACCTGATTTTCTCATTTTAAAACTAAAAATAAAGAAAATTACAACACACTCTAATTATGTTCCTTGAAGTTTTGTTTCCAGTTAAATAAGAGAAGGTAGAACTTAATTAAACATTTATCTCTTACCAAATATACAACAAGAATAAGTTTTTAAAACAATTCATTTAAAACGCTTAATTTTGGTAAAGTTTTTTTTCATTGTGATCGCCCTTAGACACATCTATTTTAGATAATAGAACATTCTCATCCAAATTAAAATCAAATGATGTTAGAAACAAAAGAATGAAAAGTGAGTCATGCACGTGGAACCTAAAAGATAGATGGAGGTGAACTTCAATAATCCTCCACCTCCGAATAAAAACAGATGTAGAAGATTTAAAAAAGTTTTTACAAAAAATGTTTTTCGAAGTAAAAATGGTGTTGAAACGTGTTTCTCAATAAAGGAAATTATTCCCCCCTTCTTCTTCCACTATTTTGAATCTTTGTTGAAATTATGAAACAAAAATAAATAGATATGGAGTAAATAAAGTTACATAAATCAATAATAGCTTCGACTTTTTCCGAGTCATGTCCTGAATATTAAATTCCAAAATAGGTTAAAAATGTTTTTATATGGCAATATATTTTAATAAAAGAGAATTGGGCTTAAAAAAGATGATCCTGTATAATAATATCATTTCTACATCAATTTTCGATTTCTTTGTAAAATCTTTTGAAGATTTTTATTTCATTTTTCTTAGATTTTCAATATAATCTTCTAAAACATTTTTACATTTATTTTTAGAAAACTTTAAATAATTTTGAAAAAAATATTCGTATATAGTTTCATTTTCTCCGTTCGTCCATGTCAACAACAAATTTACACCTACTAATAATTAATTCGAATGAAATGATTTCATGGAAAAATTTTCTAAATCTCACTCCTTACGGAGCTACAGGCTCGCATTTACCTATAGGGAGTCAAAACTGAAATTTTTTAATTACCTGTAACTTAAATAGCAGTCAATTTTGTTTGTTATTAGTATAAAAAATGACGCTACAACATTATAAATTAACGTGCACTAACGGTTTTTTTTTATTTCAATAATGAATAGCGATGGGCATTTTGAATTAAATTATTAATTCATTATTTTATGTAATTATTAATTAGAAATAAAGCATTAAAATAATTATTTTGAAATATTTTTTCAACCTAATGCATTAAAATAATGAATTACCAAAAATAATTCAAATTAATTGAATTACTTTTGAATTATTTGAATTAATTTTGAATTGAAAAAAAATAATTCATTGAATTTCTTATATTATAATAGAGTTTTTAGAAAATTAAATATAATGTTTTTTTTTTGAAAAACCATTGGTTTTTTTTCATTACTTCTTATAATTTATTTGTTAATTCACGTAGAAATTTATGTTTGAAATTTTTATTTTTTTTATAATTATATAATTAAATATTAAATTACTTTAGTTTTTACTTCCATTATTTTTTACTTGAAAAAAATAACGCAAACTCATGAAAAAAATATTAAGGACATCCTATTATATAAATAAAAATACGTGTAATCCTTTCAGGCTTTAAAATTCCATTAATAAAAACCACAAATCATTTTTATTCTCATTTATCTTTTAAGGGTATAACGAGTTCGTTATGAGCTCTCATAAAAGAAGTGAAAATGTGTACAAGTCAATTGCTCACACCTTGAAATAAGTCATTAGCAAAAAAGGGAACTCAAACAATTAACTAACCAGAGTTATCCAAAAGCAACATAAATTTGAACAATAAATTAAACAATTATTATAATTCTTAATAAAAAAATAAAATTTATTTTAATATCTTAATTTAATTTTCATTCACTTAAAACCATTAAGGGAATAAACAAAAATTAAAATGCTTTCAAAAATTTTTTTTCTACTTTCAAACAAATGGGGATTCCCCACACAGCATAATTTATAATGGAATAAATAGAAGAAAAATTAAAGGATTTCCTACTGTAACGGTTTAAAATAAAATTCAGAAAATATCACAGGATATCAAATGTTAGAGCCTTGTATTTTATTTTTATAAAAAAGTTAATAATAAAGAGATTTCATAAATTTTAAACTTCTATCCAAAAGTGGAACTCATGTAGAAATTAAGGATTATAGGAAAAGAATCCAATATAGAATTTCCCATAAATTTTAACGAAGAATTTTGAGGTTTAAAAGAGAAAAAGTTGAATGACCTAAGTAGGGATCTCCAATTTCAAGGGGTTCGTATAAATTATGTGTGAAGAAAAAACTTTTATATTTTTATATGTCTTATGGGTGTATTTAAAGTTCTAACTAAGCTGCATTAGGTAAAGATAGCCTAATTCCAGCTTAGTTAGAATTTTAGATAAAAAGATTTTTGGATCAAAGAAGCAATAATTATTATTTAATTTATTTCAACATTACTTCATAATACTTTAATCGAATTTTATAGTGTCTCCATACTAATATTTTATTTGCATAAGTTATAATTATAATTTAAAGATTATTAGAGTCTATTTTTTTTGGAGTTTATATTTGATTTTGCCGTTTTCAAATATTCGTTCCACTTTAACTTGAAGATTTAAACCAGGTTGTTAACTTTGTTGGAAAATTGACTTATTTATTTTGACATCTTCCATTTGTATGTTGTACTGTAAGTGTATTATAGTTTAAAGTGTCAAATTTAAATACGCATCACAATCACATGAATCATTAGAAACTTTGATGACATAACCTAAAAAGTGTATAAAATATTTATTTTAAATGTTATATAATTTAAATTATTAATGTTGAATATTTAATTCTTTAAGTTTGTTTATAATACCGACAATAATTATCAATAATTTTTATTAAAAGCAAAATACTTTACACTTAATTCTAACTAATTAAAATAAAAATTGGTAAAACGGAGTTGCCATAACCCAATTCTTGTAAAATTATAAATTTAAATTTCTTTTATTATCTTTTGTTGTAAAACAAAACAAAAAAACTAAATTAAAATTAGGGTTAATCGCCTTCCTCAAAAATTTAAAAGTTATGTTGTATTTTAATTATTCAAATAAAAGTAAAACAAAAAAAAACCGTTATATATTAAAAAAAAAAAAGGTAGAATTATGTTTAATCGTTAACTCGTGTACGAAAGGTAAACATTTAACTGTGGTTTGTTGGTTTTTATTATGGTAACAATTAGGTGAAGCCATTTTAAATGTCCTTGACACACATTTATTTTCACCAATTCTCAAGAGGCCATAAATGTTATTTAAAATAAAACGAAAAATAACATAAAACATAAAAAAAATAAATAACATAAAAAGTATGCGATAAATTTTAATTTAGTTTTTTTAAATCTTTGAATTTCGTAATTTGGAATGGAAAGCAATTTTTAAATGATTGATTTCAATCGTTTGACAATAGGTAATGTACAAACAGTTTATTAAAACGGTATACTCGAATTCCTCAGCTCTATAACTTTGCAAAAGACTTTTTCGGCCTTGGAGATATTTAGCATACAGTTAAATCTTATATATCTCCTCCTTACCCTAGGTGGTTAGAGCGCAACATTGCAATCTAAACACTGTGGCAGTCCCGGGTTCGAATCCTGTTATTCGAACTGTTAAAAAAGAATCTTATATTATTCGCCTTCCTGTATAAATAATTAATTTTGATAGTTGTTTTTTAATGTAAGTTATTTTTAATCATCTAAATGAAATCCATGGCATTTTAACTATAAGTTTATTTTATTAAAATTAATTAAAATTGATGTATATGTACATTTACTAATAAATATAAAGAAATATTTACCTTAAATTCTATTTTAATAAAATACAATTAGAAATTTTTCCTATACTTTCTTATTAACTTATTTAGACACCTATGAAATCTTTTTCTTGAAAAACTTTGTTTCTTAGCTTCTGCTTGAACTGAAATTTTATGACCTTCCCATATTTTATAAACTGAAACTTTGAAAGATAAAAGCAAAAGTTTTTTAAACTTAACTAAAGTCGTATATCCGTCCTTTTTTTTGAAAACCCATATCATCCACTGAAATCATATATCTACATATATAAACCATATGTGTATAAGCCCCAACCTTTGCATACCTTCATCTCTTCGTAAAAGAAAAATAAGATTTTTTTTAAATGTATATGTGAAGGTGCATATGGGGGATGGCATTCTAATTCAATGGTTTGGATTAATATATGTAAAAGGAATCTTTTCACAGAATTAGAAATTATGAGCTGTGGTGATGGTTGGTGAGTCCACGTGTATTTTTACATGTTTTAAGAATAAAAATATTTATCTTATAATGCCGTCAAAAAATCACCCGTCATGAATTCTCTGTTGATTTGAAGAAGACCTTCTATATGCCGCTTATTTATTTGAGGAATTTTCTCAATTTGGAAGGAAGAAAATATACAAGTTCAAAAATAATTTTTTTGAAAATTTTTTTTTTATTTGTACCGATTTCTAAGAATAACACAAAGTTATATGAGAGACGCAATTTCATAACGGAAGTTGATTCAATCTAAAATGAAATTTATTTTTTTAATGTAAAATTTTTCATTTTTATAAATTTATTTCCATATTATATTGGGATGAGTTTTTCTCGATGTTTAAGGTTACCAAATTGGTAAAAATGTGAGGAGCTGGGTTCCCTTTATAAAATCATACCTAGTTTTATATCACCGACTTCAAGAAATACCCATCATTAGAAGTTGCATAAAATTGCAGTTATGAGAAACTAGCTAATACTTGATGCACTTCGCTGCGCCTGTCAATGGGTATCTGATTGAAATGAAATTTACACAAAAATTAGATTAATTTTTGTACCAATATAGGTTAAAAATATCTTTTAAATCCATTGCCAATTATTATTATCGTTTATATTTTCGAATATACTTGCACGACGCCCACAGTTACAGCCCTCAAACTTGTCCAAAAACCAAAAAATAATTAGCTAAAAAACACACTACGTACCTTAAATTCTTTTTTACAACCTTTCAAGATAATCTGCTCAGAAGTTTAAGAGTTTATACGCTACAAAAAATATACAACCCTATAAGTTTTTTAAGCCATCTGGTAACCTTTTACTTAAATTTCATATTTTTTCTCTTTTAAATTCATTCTTCCAGCTTTAAATATAAATTTCGTAAACTGCTTTAATTTTTGATTTAAATATAAGTAAATTTGAATTAATCAAAGTTAAGTACGTTTCATTTTATGGGTTTCTTAGGGAAAAAAAATTTGAAAAATTTTGATTATTGTGCTCTAAAGCAGAAACATATAAAAAATAAATTTCCTCTGTATCCTAAAAATTCCAAATATCCTGGATGTATCTCATATGTATATGAATTTTCAAGGTCTTTTCATTCTATTTTAAATTAAAAATTTTGTATGTATAATAAAAAAAAAAGTGTTTCAGTCACTCTTATTTATTTTTTATTAACTCAATATCTCAAGGCAATTCCCAGATTGTAAAAATACGTCTTTTTGTTGAGAAATTTTTAAAATAATTTCAGACCTCCTCAGAAGTACAAAAAAAGGGTGTTTAATTTTGACATTAAAATACTTTTCACGTCAGCAGTCATAATTTTCAATTCAATACCTGATTAATGTCTGTTTATCCTTTTTGTATCCCTTATTGTTTTTCGTATTTCCAGTTAATTCCGAAATTTTTCAATAGTATATTTTACCAAGGGTAATTAATAAATTTTTTTTTATTATTTCTTTCATTTTTCTTATTGTGCAAAGTGATGAATCGTATACAAAAGAAAAACTTATAATTTTAATAATCCTTCACCTTTTGTTTTAAAAATAATTAATTTTTCCCTAAGAATTTTCATTTTATTATTTTCTAAGATTTAATAGAAATAAATAATAAAGCAGATATTCCTCAAGGACCTAAAAAGTTTTGTTAGCCGACTCCTATTAATTTCTAAGGATTAGATCCCAAAATGCAAGTCTGTAGCTTGAAACTTTTAGAAGATATGTTCGGCCAAAAATTTTACAAAAATTAAGTTCACATCATGGTAAATTTTACTACCATATGGCAACCCTACATATTTGACTTTTAAAAATGTAAAGAGATTATTAGCCACTTTTTTCAGATTGAAAATATACCTAACAGAACTGTTGTCATAAAAATTTAAATATACGACTTTTTCCGACTTTTGGGGCTGTAGCTCCCTAATGGATGGGGTTACGGGAAAAAGTTCTTCTATGAAATAATTGTGTTTTGCAATACCTACCCGTGGTTAAACTTTCTTTATTTCAAACGGTGTAGAAGTTTTTGTGAACATACGGAGGGTCGGACGGACGGAGAAAGTAAAACTATATAAGCATATTTTTACAAAATCTTTTGAAATTGGCCTAAAAATCATAACTCATATGAAATTTAAAGAAATTATAATGAAAATAATTAAAAACCGATCTGGTTTAAGTTTTTCATTGATATTTTGTTCAAAGAAACTAGAATTTCAACTTTTAGGTCTTAAAGTTGCTCGGAAAATTTCTGAAATTTTCCTTCAAATAATAGTCCTCCAATGCACAAACACAACCATTTCCTAAACAACTCTTAATACGCTGTATTTTGCATTTAGCTTGTTTACAATTTAAAGAAAATTTTGTATTTTTTAATTATTGAAAATTAAATTAATAAAAAATTAAAAAAAAATGCAACTAATATTAACAAGACTTTTAACGGGTGATTTTTAAAGTTAATTCGCGAATAATTACTGTGCACTTTATCTAAAATATTTATTCAATACAAAAAATTTGCTAAAAATATGCAATGTCCATCAGGATATATTTGCATTTTTAGTTCTTAGTTAATTACAGACTCAGTTGTGGGTTAGGGGGCATAAATGGCTTATTAGTCAAGTGGTGGGAGTTCACATCCCCAATAAAAATAAATATTGCTTACAATTATTAGAGACGTAAAAGTAATTTTGGTACTTCAAGAATAATTTTTATATTTTTTTTTATTTTTTTCGATTTACCGTTATAGTAATAGCAATGTGCAACAGAAAAGGATAAAGAAGAAAATGGAAAATATAGAATACATAAAATTGAGGAGAAGGAGCAAAACAAATGGAGAAAAGTATTATAAAACGCACTTGCTTTTCTTCTGATGTATTTTTTTTTCTGTATAACAATAGAAGCATACTTGAACTGTTATACTAATGCAAATAAAAACGAAAAAAGGAGATATAATATAACAAATAACAGTATAAAAAATAAATATAACAGAAATATCTTGAATATAAAAAATAAAATTGCGTAGATATATTCTTTCAATTTTAGAAGGTCAGTTAGTCATAATTCACAATAGATTCAAGAAATTTTCAGTTCATTTTGTAAATTTGAATGGAAAATAAGAAAATGTTATCGGAACAATTTATGTCGCAAGTATTAAAATTTGTTTGGAATTTCCGTCGGGAATATTAAATAAATTCGAAAGAAAAGTAATAGAATTTTATTTTATAAAATTTGGTCAATCTTTTGAATATTAAATTGGGTATTTATTAAATTTATTTAAAAAATAATATTTTATAAAAAATCAAATCAATCTTGGAATTTATTGAAAAATTTTTAGGAAAAATTGTTGAGGATTTATGGAATACGAACCATTAACCTCTTTTAAAGCAATAAAATTTTAAGTTTGAAATTTCCTTTATTAATTTTAAATTACAAATTTTTTCTTTATAGTTTTTTGCGATAACTAAATACTTCAGTTAATTCTAAAAGCTAAAGTGATTATGTGATGCTTCAAGTAACTTTTCACTGGGCTGAGATACCACAGAATTCTGGTGTGCAGTGCATGCAGCAATGAATGCTAGATAAGCTGGAAGTTATAAAATAAGTAAAAAATAAGAAAATATCTAGAAAGGAAGAGACAGCCTCAACCAATTTGGGCCTTAAAATAAGTTTTCCAAAAAATGAAAAATTAATAACAACATCAAAATTTACAGCTTAAGCTTCAGATAAAATTGGTGAATTAGGACTTTTTAGTTTTAAAAAATTCATAGAACTTAGAATAACTGGAAACAATGCTTCAAGAATATTAAATATGTGAAGATATAAGGACATTGTCAAGTACGTTAAAAATTCGAGAAGATTATTTAATTAGATCCATAATTTGGTAATCCACTGAAAAAGTAATTTATTTGATTTATTTTATATTAATACTAAGTTTAAATATAACTTTCTCAATTGAATTTAGATCTCTTAAAAGGAACTGAAAAGATCTAAAGAAAGAACTGTTTTGAACGAAGAATTATCAATGCAAACCGCATGATCGGCTGGGTGGCACAGTGGTTAGAGTGCCGACCTTTCATGCGAAAGGCCCCGGGTTCGAATCCCAGTGAAAGTGAAAAAACTTTTATCTGGTTTTCAACTCGACTCAGCTACCATTCGCCTTTGGGTTCAAATTAATGGCTTAATTAATAATTAATAATTAATAATTATATATCTTTAATAAAAAATACATAAATATAACAATATAAACAAATACAAAATGTAAACAAATAATTCAATTAAATAATATAACTCACTGATATAGAATACCATATAAATCTAATACAAAATATTACAATATAAACAAAAATAGAACTGCATTTATTGAAAATCTAAGAGTTTTCTACATGTTATAAGGCGTAGTACTATCTCATGTTTAAATTGTATGTGGAACTCATTTGATCAGTTCTAATATATGAATATATCTCCCCTGTTCCGACATGCACATATATAGTCAGGCTGTTTAGCCTATCACAGTGAACAGTTAGCACGTAGAGGTGCGGGCAAAAAAAAAAAAAAAAAAAAAAATTTGGTTCTTTTCAAATTCTATTTGCAGAGGTAAATGAGGGGTCAAGGATAACTACTACATTCTTCCTATTTTTTATATCAGAGAACAATTTTCACTTTAAACTAATAAAATATATACACAGTAATATATATTTAAAAAGTTATATTTTTTTTTTATATTCCTTCCAAAAATTAAACTTTTGAGTCATTTATCCAATTTATAAAATCGATTTTCCTGCTGTCAGAATCCATTAATTTTAAAAACCACAACCAGAGGACATTCAACTTTTTCCTTTTTAAGAAAAATCGTTATTAGTATTCAGTTTTTTTCAATGATTTTTTTATCACATAGTTCTGGCCTTGGATTTGCTTTCATATATTTATTTTTACCCATATTGATTATCAATCCAGCACCTCTACACACGAATGTAAAATTGTTTGGGAATTACATTTACAGGAAGATGTGATCAAATTAAAGAGCACATGAACAACGTTGGGCAAAATAAAATAAATAAATGAAGTTCTTCAAATATTGAAAATTCTCCAAAATTTACAAATTGTTTATGAAAACCATTATGTAGGTATATGGCAATTCGTTCACGTGATAACTCCAAAAATAATGAAGCTATTCTAATGACATAAGATACAATAGATTACTAATAAAAGGAAGACTGGGATTAAAAATGGGATCGGACTATTGGTTTTAATCCTGCAGTTATTACTAATTCGTCTAGAGGTAGGTCGATTTGCTGCAAAAACTGAAATTAATAAAAGAACTTACAACTTGACAGCTTGAAATTTTGTAAAACTTAGTACTTAAATACTCGTGCACCCCTATTTCAGTTGGTAAAAACCTAAGAAAAATGTTATTAATATTAATATATATATATATAAATTTTCAATTTTTACAAGTTGATTAATTCATCAAAAGTATTTCCATTAAGTTAATATTGCTGTTTGCTTTTCCTAAATTTAATTTTGAGTTAATTACTACGTTTAGAAAGTATTTAAAACCTTTTTATTTTAGACTCGTTCTATGGAATGGAATAAAATTAATATTTTTTCCCTTTTCCTGTCTCTAAATTAAATTAAAAAGATTTTCTAAAATATTTTTTCATTTTTTGACCTTCAGGAATTTTTTTTGAAATTACTTTTATGGTAGAAATTCGGTTTATTTGCTTTTCAATTTTTTGAAAATTTTTGAAAAACTTCCCATTTCGAAAAGAATAAAACAAAAAAGGAAAGGATGAATCTTTAACAGGATCTGGGAATTATGTAATAATACGAAATTATTTTTTACTTTGCTTATTTTAAGTAAATTTAGGTCAAGGTTTTTTAAAAATTTTTCATTTAAATTAAAATTTATTAAATTCTAAATTAGGTTTTCCTTCTTCAGGTTTAAATTTTTTTTATGGTAAAGAAATCCTTCCGGTATAAAATATTTTTTTGAAAAACCAAATTATAATAAATTATTTTAAATAAGAATTCATTTTGATGAGTAAAATGTAATTAATCATTTTTAATAATTATTTTAAAACTGACTTTCACATTATTAAAAAGTTTAAAAAATTTAAATAAAGTAATGTTTATTTAGAAGTTTAACATTAAAAAGGGGTTAGAATTATACAATTACACAATTTAAAATCCCTCCTTTTCTCGTGTTACTTTAATACTAAAAATTTTCCTATGATAACTTATTTTAATTCTCAATTTGCAAAGCAAGTGTTAATGTTCTCATTTGAATATTTTTTTCGATTATTTCTTGATTGTCTACATTAAATATCATAATACTCCATTGACCTAGATTCTAGTAAAAACTCTCACTACAGATTAACCATCTCCCAGACAAAATAAAAAAAAAATTAAAATAATAAAAGCAATCCAAGAATGATAGGATCTTTCCAGAAATTGTAACAAATGTTAATTTTAGTTAATAAAAACAAACTTATAAATAGCAGGTTTGTATTTAAAAGTATGAAACTCATTACGTCACTATAGGGACTAAAATTACACACTATGTCATCATTCTACTAAAGTGACAGAGTAATCAAAAACGTCCCTGTTATATAAAACAATAATGGTACTTACTTTGCTCATCATGAATTAACTATAAAAAAGGATTATGCTAAACAGGATGTTGTGTTTTATAAGTATATACTAGTACAGTAAAAGCTAAAAATGAAGTTGTAAACATTATATATATATGTCAAGAAAAATTTATAAGCATATAATAGAAGTGTACACTTAATAGGAATAAAAAATACCTTTAATATATACTGTTATTAAAGTAAAATTAGCTCCCTAAAATGTAGAAAATAAAAAATTGATGCTAGATCTTGAGAATTTGTTACTGTTTTAATATAAAAGTAAATGGTTGGTATAAGAAGCAGTTCTTTAAAGATTAAAATATTGAAAATTTTTATTAATCAAAAGTTGATAGTAAATTTTTTGAATTTAAAAGTGTTTTAACATAAAAGTAAATTGCTGAAAAGAGATACAGTTTTTTCTTCTGTTAACCTTAATCCAGCATTTTACTTTTATAAATTCAAATCAAAATATTGTTGCCAATACTCTTTAATCTCTCTCAACATTAATTATGTAAATATAAATATTTAAGTACAAAAAAATGTATTAAATAAATGTTTATGAATTGAGTTTTACATTATCAAAGTTAAGTATTTTAGTTTATAAAGCTACAAATTTTTAAAGAAACTATCCAAATCAATCAATTTTTTTTTGTAACTTTTTTTTCTGTTGAAGTTCTGTTCTGTTCTAATATTAATATATCACTAAGTGACAGAATGAAAAATAAACCCATAGATACAGGCAAGTTAATATAAAAGTATATAAAATAAATCTTGTTTTAACTATGACCGCAATAAGACAAGGTGCTTTGTCAGTTCGAAATCTTAAATTCTCATAGCTTAATAAACTTAGTGTAAGTTTTTGTTTGATATTTTAGGTTTGAAACTTCTTCATGTCATATGATAGTATTGCATGGCATTGCTCTCCTATATCAGTTTTAGTATAATTAAATAGAAACCGTTTCCAATATGCCAAGGCTATTTCAGTACTTTTATTTACAGCAATAACTTACATATATCAAAAATACAACATATATGAAAAATATAATATGATCCTGAATTATGTCAAGTATAGTGTAATTTTTGCATGCATTATTCATTATTTTAGAATTATTTTTTCTTGTCCTCAGCATTAAGCAGGAATCAGTAAAAGATGAGTTATCTACAGAAGTTTTTAGTGTGATATTCAAACAAACACACCTACAAATTAGAACATAAGATATCCTTCTGTCACGTGAATTTTTTATAAGTTTAAAATAAACAAAGTTAAAATAAGTAAATAAATGTTAACTAATTCAATTTAAGAACATTCAAATTTAATACTTGAAACGAGAATTGACGAAAACAACAAGAACAACAGGAGTAACAACATTATCGTAAACCGGTACTATAAGATAAACTTATTTCCTGTTTGTTTTTCAAATAAAAACTAATGGAATAATTTAAAAATATAAACTTTTCCGATTTAAAATGGTGAAAACTTTGAATGTAATTTGAAAAACAAAAAATTTCTAAAGAAAAGGGAATATTTATTGCACTTAAATATCTTAAGCTCTTCACTTATTTTAAATATGTTTTAAATAATGATTATATTTTATTAAATGAATTGTGAAAGTTATAAATAAGGGCACGCGGAAATGTGATAATAAATCCGAAAGCCATCCATTGAAACTGTGCGGTATTTCGTTGGGTAGTGTGCGACTTTAACGCACCAAAACCACACCCTTTTCAAACCAAACTTTAGGAAGAAACCTGTGATACAAATGTACAGTTTGGTTACAAAGATGGGAATATGAAAAGATTTTAGGATAGTGGGGAGGAAATTTAGGATTATTGTGGAAGGGGAAAATTTGGAGGGATATTGAGGAGAAAGATTTTAATATTCTTCTTAAATTTAATTAATTTGGCTATTTTTATTAAAGTATGTATTATTTTATTAAAGTATTTATTATTTACACAAACGTTAAGTGTAAAGGATCAGTTTCTTAAATCAATTGTATCAGAAAACCAATTACCGTTGAAGGACGAATGCATCCTGTAATAAAACATTGTAAGAAGTTCAGTTTTTACGCATACGGGGCGATTATGAAATTATTTAACATCTAGTGCACAATTGAAATTCATATATGATCCAGTACTACTCAAGAAAACGAATATTGCTTCCTTATATTACTCAATTTTATTCTACACAATCCAATTTTTTCAAACCAACAGATGTTTTTGGTTGTTGGAAGCTCAGATGACTCTTTTACAATTAATCTGATCAACTACTCAAAAGAAGCTAAATTACAGTTGCTTTGTATCATATAAACCAATTTCCCAACTTGGTTTCTTCAAAATTAAACTTATTAATTAAAAAAAAGTTAAGAGTTAAGTCATAGTTCCGCTCTAATAAAATTTTTTTATTTATATATATTCAT
Source organism: Dolichopus griseipennis (assembly GCA_963082915.1). Taxonomy (NCBI): domain Eukaryota; kingdom Metazoa; phylum Arthropoda; class Insecta; order Diptera; family Dolichopodidae; genus Dolichopus; species Dolichopus griseipennis. The sequence continues at coordinate 368,728,843 of OY720441.1, forward strand.
ATCATAAATTGTTCAGGAATTTTACAATTTCTTTCAAAACCCTACATTTTCCGAATGCCTTCTAAAACTGGAAAAAATTTGTTAACACAAATTATGCTTATTAATATATACTTAAATATCATATTTTAATTCATAATATAATTAAAAATTATTTGAATATTCATATATTATATAGTCATTAATTATAATTGAGGTTTTAGAATAATGTTCAACCATGTTTTCCATTTCCACCTTTTTACTCAAAAAAATTTAACCTAGGTTTTTTTGGTTTTGACATAAGATGTCGGAAAAATTTAACATAATTTTCCGTAAAGATCCCTTTATTTTAAATGTGATGGGATTTCTGTTTTTAATTAAAACATGTTTCATTTATGTTTATACGATTTTAAAGTCAATCAAAAGTCTTTTTCATTAATTTTAAATAATGAAAATAAAATGTAACAAAAGATTTCCAAGAATTATGTAGAACTTAATTAATTATGCCTTTATTAATTCATCCTTATATTTGTAAAATGGAATCAAAAATTTTACTAGCTTATGAAAATCTAAATTCATATTACAGAAAACCCCTAAAAGACTTCTATTTAAAACTTGTACGAAGATTCTTATAATTGTAATTATAAATGGTTGAAACATTCTTTTGAGTCGAATGGAACTCAATGTACAAAAATTTATTTTTATTAAGAATTGTGAATGACTTTGAACACACTAAACACCCTTTTGGTGTTTTGGGATCGTTGCGCCTTTTAATGATTAAAAGAATTTAAATTTACCCACGTAACTAATAGAAAATTGAAATAATTTCCAAATAATAATAATAAATATTTTAAACATATTCTCATTTGTTAGTATTTTAATAAGATACCATATAAGGTTTCATCTTTTACATTTCTCTTCCGATAAATCTAAGATGAGGTTGGTCAATTTTTGTACACTGTTTACGATGATATTAAAAATTCATTTAGTTTATTCAATTAATTAACAAAAGTCATTTAATTAACAAAATTAGAGGAATTGATTTTTTCATCTTTTCTTTACAGTACTTTTTAAGATTTTGGTTTTTTTAGACCTTTTTCTGATTTCCTCTTGTTTTGAAAAATAAAAATTGTTCTGAAGCAGTCAAATCGCTACTAAAAAGTTCTTTCTAAATGGTATTTTTGAAAAACATTTTATTTGAACGATTTAACGGTAAAAATTTTACAAAATATCTACAAAAGCAACCCCAAAATATTAAAAAAATATAACTTACTATAAAAATAGACAAATCATATAATAAATGGGCATTACCTAACTCAAGAAATAAAGAAATATAAAAAAAAAACAAAACATTCTTTATTCTTCCTAAAAAATCTTTAAGTCAAGGACATTTAATATGTGACTAAACATATATGTATTAAATATTCTATAGGATTTGTTAAAATTTATGGTACAGGCATAAAACCAACATTTAATAGAAATATTTTTACCCAAAGGATAATATTTTTTGGTCATTATATATATGGCAATCCAATAAAGGACATTAAATAGGATATTACAATAAGGGTATTATTTATAATGGATATTTTCATATAATGTAAAGGAAAGCCCTCATTTTCCGCATTTCGTTTAAAATTTTTTTCATAAATCTTTACATATATGAATATCAAAAATATTCTTTAAAATTATATTAGGTTAGAATTCAATTGGTGTTGTAGTCGGATAATCTCGTTTTTAAGATTAGCCTGTAAGTATGCAATTTGTGATTTCCTTATAAAATGAATATAAATTTTGTTATCTTGGGGTCTAAGTGGTGTCATAAATAACTAATTAGTATTTAAATAGCTGTTAATTAAGAAAACACTTCATTGATTTTAATTTTAATATTGCACCACTTATAAATCATAACAAATTAATTTATAAATGAAGGACGCTCGTATTATTTTAATTTTTATTAAAATTTCAAAATAATTAAGTTTTCAGTTCAAAAAAATTTTTTATTACATTTTTTATATATATAAATTACACAGTTCCATATATCGATTTCGAAATATTTAATCTCAAAAATTTTTATTAAAAAATTCTAAAACCATAAATTTAATTTGAGTTCTGCAAAACTTTGGCCTACTTTTGATGATATACAGTAATTCCTATTTTTTATTAAAGTTGGAAAATATTAACAAAATTGTGAGGAAAATGGAAAATTTAAATGCAAATATTGCAGTGAATCCAGAAGAATGTGCTACAATATATAGTTAATGAAAAGTTTAATTAACTTTTTTATTTTTATAATATTTATTTAATATATATTAATACTCATAGTACTTATATGAAATCATCCGACTCCAAAAAACAATAATTGCACATCTTTTGACTATAAGACATCTTTTTTCTTTCAAAATTTTGGATATTAGAAGACTTTCTTGCTCCAAAGCGTGTATATTTTACTATTTTAACTTAAATATGAACTTATTTAATATTCCCCACAATGGTTTGGGTATACTATTTATATTCCAAAGTAATAAAATCAAATTATTTTATGAGTTTTAACTTAAAAGTCAAAAGTTCAATTTTTATTTTATTGCAATAATAAATCTGAATAGAAACTGTTGATAAGATTTAAAGTTATTACAAAAATTTATTTTGTCAGACTTTATGGCATCTTAGGGATTATATGAAATTTTTTGAATTAATATAATTTCAAATCCTTAGATTGTTCTTTTAGGTCAAAATCTTAAATTTAATTAAACAAACAACCAGTTCTCAATCTTGTCATCTCAAATAAAACTTCGTTTTGTTTTAAAAATTTTCCCTCTGCACTTCAAAAAATCGTTCTGTTTAAGTTTTAATATAGATTCGTTTTTCTACACAAGCGTAGTTCAAAACTGTTTCAATTTAGTAAAAGTTGTCCCTTTGTTCGCCCGTCTGCCCATGATAACTCATAATATAGATTCTAATATTTTTATAAATTTCATGTTGAACTGCAATGACCACTTTATATTGAAATTGAGATAGTTTACCAAATGTTTAGCATTTAGAAGCTAAGTTTTATGGTAACAATTTCTAATCTACCTGGTTAGTCTTGCGTCAGATGTTCGTGGAGCTGCTTTAAGACTACACTGCTCACTTTAGAGTATTTCAAATAAATCTGGGTGTTTGATAATAAAGAAGCTATAAGTTTAATAATATAACTGGTTAATATTCATATTAAAGTTCGTGGAAATATAACAGAGTTTACCTACTTTTAAAACATTTTAAACTGGTAAAGATTAAATTCAATCTTTTTATTTAAAGTTTTACCAGAAAATTTTACCAATTTCAACAAGTACAGTGTTTCTATAAAAAAGAACCGAAATTTGAAAGCAGTTTTTATCACCCATCTTAAATCCCAAAACTTTCTTCTTTAGTTCCAAGGTTTTCTCTTCCTTATGTTCCTCCTCCAAATTGTTTTTGGTTTAAGAAGTATACATTGGAGAGTACGTATCTGATATCCTGATATGTGTAATATTTATATAATGTATAAAGAAAATTAGCCTTTTAAGTATTTCAAACTTTCTGAAAAGATGTCCTTGATTTTTATTGTATCCTGGTTCTGTTTTGTTCTGCATTTGCATTATAAGGAATGCATTGTGCTCTCCGTTCTACATACATAATATAATACAATCAAATGAATATTATAAACTTATAGGAAGTCATCTTTTTATGAGGAACTATTAAATATTAAAAAAATAAAGGGTATCATTTAACTTTTTTTCAAACGGGAATGCTAATTGCATCACTGTGATTTCAAAGAAGCTAAAGCATTAAGACATTAAAAGTTTTTGAAATGTCAACATTTAAAACAACAGAAACTTTATAAAACTTAAAAGTAAAGAAAAGATTAAAATACTCAAATTTAACTGTAAATGCTGAAAAGTTTAATTTTAAATTGTTATTTAAGTTATTTATGACTTTGCATAATTTCATTTTAAAAACAAGGATATGTTTTGCATCAGGATTCAAGGTTGATAGGAAAAAGCTTTTGCATTGTTTTATTTATAACTGTATTCTGTTGAGATACAATTTTTGTGTCTATTTAAAAAGCTTTTATTATTGCCTAGAAACTCAATTAAATTGAACGTATCTATAGCAAATACTCACAACAATAAACTTGTGTATATAACATCATGTATACATGTAATTGGATTTTAACATGATCCTTATTTAATTTCAGTAAATGTTGCATTCATAAGGTACCAGCTGTTTTGTATTTTTATTCAATTTCTTATGTCTGTGTTTGTTTGAATGAATGTTAGTACAAATAATGAATGAATATATAATATAAATTTGTATATATTATAAAACTTGTATATAAATCAGGATAAAACCAGACAAGGTAACATCCTTATTGTTTTGTAATATATTTTTATATGTACCGAATATTTGGTATATAAGATTTTTAAATCGTTTAGGTTCTATTAATAGAAAAATGTTTGTGGTTTAATAGTAAATAAACTTATCAAACTAAATAAGATAAGTTCTTGTTAAGAAACGGGGAAGTATTTAACAAATTTAAACTTTGAATTTCTGTTCTAAATATAATATAGGTTAAAAATATATGGAATTCTAAAGGAAGCAAATTTATTGCGAAGTTCAACATTTTTTTTAACCTGTAAAATCCTAAACCTTAACTTCAAAGTACACCTACCAAAGTATGCATCAAATTTTTTAATCCTGATCCTTTATTGATAATTGATTTTAAGGAAGAAAATTATTTTGAAAAATAACTTGCTTCTACTGTATATGATGATTGATGTTTGGGTTTATTGTCAACGGCCGTTTCTCTATAACAAAGAAAAAGGGTTTGTTTGAACTATTGTTATAAACATCTGACCTATGGCATAGTGGTTAAGACGACGACCTCCCACGTGGAAGGTCTCAAGTTCAAAATCCTGTCAGAAAATATATAATAAAAAAATATCGTAAAATTGTATAATTGTATATCGTAATTTAAAAGATTCAATTAAAATATTTATATATCGTTTTGAATTTAGAGTAAAGTATTGAAAAAACCTATAAAAAGCTGTTGGGCCGCAATGGGTTAATGGAACTAAACAAAATTTTTTTGGGGCTTTCTTTTTAGCCAAAGCAGAATTTTGTAAAATCGGACAAAATTTGGACCCAAAATTTTTTTTGACCACCCGTCGGCCCGACATGGGTTAACAAATTCCAAAACTGTTAAAAGGGTCAACTCAATTCTCAAAGAGCATCACGTATACAAAATTTGAAGTCAATCGGTCAAACCGTTTTCATTTTAGAACAAAGAAGTTTAAATACTTGCACCACAGCCCCAACTTGGCGGTCCGTTAGAGCAAAATTTTTGGGCCACGATTTCTTTCCGTACCCAAAAACCTCTATATACAAATTTTCATGAAAATCGGCTGGGCAGTTTAGGAGTCTATTCGCTACATACAAACAAACAAACAAACAAACAAACATACAAACAAACTTTCCCTTTTATTATATAGATAAAAGTTTATTAACAAAATTTTTTTCAACAGGAACAATTTTTTAGAGAAAAATTTTATTAAACTAATGTAATTTATCTCACCAGTTTTCAGTATTAAAAAAAAAAATTCCAAAAACAAATTTGTGATATTGCCTCCAAATTGTAGCAATTCATATAAATTAATTTTGTACGCTTTTGTAGCTATGGCCATTCAAATATTAATTATTTTTATATAATATAATAATATAATATTATAATAATAAAAAAAAAAGTTCCCAATTATAACTCAAATATCTACCATAATACAAAATTTCGTTATTATGAATAAATTTTGTGTCAAGATTACTGTCGGGGGTGTAATCTACTCCATTTTGCAAAAAACTTTTGTTTCAAGATTACTGTTTGGGGTGTAATCCACCCAGACCCATTTTGGATTGCATTTTTCGAGGTCTTTTTTTATCAAAGCCCACATTTAATTTACACAAAATTAAAAAAAAATATCCAAAACGAGATTACATATTGGTTTGAGATCAACTACTACAATTTTTCGTATGTATTTTGTCTTGTAAACTTGATTGGGGTGGATTACACCCCATGGACAGTAACCGAGGGTTAAAAATATATTGTTGAAGCCATGGAAAATAAAAAAAAAAAACCATAAAAAAAAAGTAATAAACGATATATCATACAAAATATGACAACGAAAATCGGTACTCACCAATTTTAATGAACGTAGGGGGAGTGTTGTGACATAAAAATAAATCAAATATTTGTGCAGTCATAACAGTCTTCAAAATCATAAATCTTCATATTTGTAAAAACCTTTTTAATTTTTTTTATTTTTAGATTATATTGATTCCAAAACAAAATCTCGCGGGAACTTTCGCAATCACATTACATGCTATATGTTTGTCTACTTGTATGTTTGAGTATATTATTAAATAAAAACATATGTTTTGATATTTTGTAAAAATAATATTGGTGGAAAAAATTTAAATTGAAAACTGTCAAACTTTTCTTTATGGCTCATTTCATAAATTGTTGAAACTTATAATAAAATATTATACTCTTCTGCTAATACTCTGTGGTTTATTACTTAAGTTTGTGTGCGTGTGTTTTTGTGTAATTCTTCTAGTTACAAACAAATTAAGGTTTACTGAACTTTTTATGGTTTTATTTATGCGTTGTACGAACCATCGAATTATCTAACTGTATATCTATGTATATTTACACGAAAGTCTCATATAACATACATAAATCCAATTTATGACAATTGTTATCAAACTATCTAATCATTTTATATTGTAAATTTTATAAATAAATTACTGTTCTACTTCGCATAGAAAATTCAGATTCAAAGATGTTTTTTAATAATCAAAATAAAAGTACTTAAACCGACTCCTCCAAAATTTAATTATATATCTTTTATTTTAAGACAATTTCATAATCTGCTGATAAAATAATATAATAGAAATAGAATGGAAAAATTAAAATAAAAGATTTATAATGACCTTAAGCCAATTCATCATTTATAATTGGAAATTTATGAAAATTTAAAAAAATTTAAAATTTAAAATAGGTATTCAATTTTTATTAAGTACTAACTAATACCCGGTGAGCGTTGCTGCGCCTCTCAATGGAGGTTTATTTGAATTTACAGCAAAATGTTACAGCAAAAAGGTAATACGAAAATTACACACATGTAAATTTTAAAATGTATGAAAGAAATCTTTTTAAAACGGTTTTTCAAGGATTATTCTTGTAATTTTTGAAACTTTCTGTAATTCAAAGCAGTACAAACTACTTTTCAAAATTTGACGTAATTTACTTCCCAAAAATTTTTTTTGACCAAACGTAGGACCGACTATTAACAGACTCAACTCCATTTTCAAGTTGCTTCACACATAAAAAAATTGAGGTCAACCGGTCAAATCGTTTCTAATTTAGAGAAAAGTATTGAAAAAACCTATAAAAAGCTGTTGGGCCGCAATGGGTTAATGGAACTCAATTAAATTTTTTTAGGACTTTCTTTTAAGCCAAAGCAGAATTTCGTAAAATCGGACAAAATTTGGACAAATTGGACAAATTTTTTTTTTTATTTTTTTTTTTTTATTTTTACGTAGGTTGGAATGGAATCTTCAAAAGACACAATGAGCCCCGTAGCTTGACATTGCGTGTGGGATTCTTACCCACTAAACCACACCTTTCCTCTATTGCGATCTAGTCCGATAGGGCTAATGAGCAATTTTTCTTCTGGCTTTATTTTAGTTTTAAATGTAGATTCCATCCAGCGATGTCTATCTAACTGTTTCTTTCTCTTATTATAGCTACACTAACTCAAAAGGCTTTACTCTTTTGAGTCGTCTGGCTATATTTGTATTATCCAGAAGCTGGACTACCTCGACATTTACATGGTTTTGGAGTCTTTTTTCGTGACTTCTTGCAAAATTTTGGATTTCTTTATCTACAAATTCTATTTGCATATCTCTATGTAGGTCATAGTTTCTGATGAACCAGGGCGCGTTCACAATATTTCTTAGAACTTTATTCTGGAACCTCTGAATAACATCTCTATTACTCTTTTTGCTGCATCCCCATAGCTGGATGCCATATGACCATACTGGTTTCAATATTTGTTTATAGAGCAGAAGTTTGTTTTGTATTGTCAAGGTAGAATGCTTACCTATGAGCCAGTACATTTTTCTATAACGGATTTGTAACTCTTCCTTCTTGTTTTTGATGTGGGCTTTCCAGCGAAGCTTCGCATCTAATGTCATACCAAGATATTTGGCAGTATTTGAATAAGGTATTTCTTGACCATTTATATATACTGGTTTATGGTCAATTTTTTTATTTGTGAAATCCACATGAATTGACTTACCTTCATTTAATTTTAGCCTCCACCTTTTAGTATAATTTTGGATTTTTGTCATAGCTCTCTGCAGTTTTTCTGTAGATTCTTCATTATTTTCTCCGACAGCCAAAACCGCTGTATCATCAGCAAACGTCGCGCGACTGTTCTGGCTACCAGAGTTAAATAATTAAATAATAATAAATTGAGTTAAATATTGAAATAATGATAAATTATATAATAAATAATTTATTTATTACAACGTTCTAAATTATTAATATTTTTTAATAAATTATATGATAAATTATGATGTCAATAATTAAAAACTTTATTACTATATTAATATTAATAAATTATCGCGGGATTGTTTCGGCTACCAGAATTAAATAATTAAATAATAATAAATTGAGTTAAATATTCAAATAATGATAAATTAAACATAACGAAATTTATTGTGTACACAAAAATAAAAAATGAAAAAACAAAAACAAAACAAAATATAGTAATAAAGTTTTTAATTATTGACATCATCATACATTTTTGTAACCCTTCCAATATCAAAATTATGAGCCATGCTTCTCAAGAATATAACTGGTGGCAATTTTTCAAAATTTTCATTAGGTATCGGATATTCATCGCAATAAACTTCGCGATGAATATTTCCTTGCGATGAATTGCTTGCGATGAACTTTGCTGTGAATTTATTATTTCGATAAACTAGCCGGATACCCTATTCGCTACATACAAACAAACAAACAAACAAACTTTCGCTTTTATATATATAGATAGTTATATCAATTTAATTCGCAGTATAATTCCCAGTATAAATCTTCAACATTTTTGTATACTTTCAGGAAGTTTCACATATACCGCACGTAAGAGCGGCTCTCTAAAGTATAGTAGTTATTTCAATTAAAATTATTTGTTATGTTTTTATTATACAAGTGTATTTAATGCATAAAAAGCATTACATGGCAAATAAGTTTGATACAAAAAACAGAAAATTGCTATTTAAAAAGAGTTGGAGACAAAACATATTGGGTTATTATTTAAGTGGACTCTATTGTTTACGAAGTATCTTACCCCACAAACCAATTAAGTTTAAAATGTTTAAAAATTTGGTTTTATCGTTGAAGAAGGTACGAAAGATTATTATTATTATTATTTATAATACCACACAAATACTGGGCGGTTATAATATAATAGTTTAATATAAAAATATATTACAGTTATTTTAAAAACTGTAAAAAAAATCAATATATTTGGAATTTAAAACCTTGTAACTTGATGATAATAAAAAGTTTGTATATTAGAATGAAAGACAGCTACTGACATAAATGAATCTTCTATGTTCTATTGGAGCGATGATGTGGTTTTTTCTTTTAAAAGTTTGAAATTATAATTAAATTTAATTATAATATTTTAGAAATATTGTATGTTAGGTAAATTAATAAAAGTTTTACAAAAAGGAAGAAATAAAAATATAATGTGTATAGCGGGTTAATAAACTCTAAAATATAAAATAAAATTTTTTTTTAATATAAATTTAAAATCCAACTTTTCTCTTTCTTCGTGCTTTAAGAAAATTTGAAAAACTTGGATCACAGTTTTTTAAGATTGTATAATTTATTCATAAATCTTCCTTGTGCAACTTATAAAATATTTTGTTAAAAAGATTATAGCAGATTAATCAATTTTTTGTTACACGATTAATTACCATATATTTTGTAAAGAGATCAGGGCCTTTAATATGGCAGTTTGAGAACGAAAACATATTATTATGATAATGCTTCAAATAAATTATTAAAACATCTGAGGATTATTATTCACTTCTAACATAAGATATTGCTCATTTTGAACCTTTATCAAAAATTGAAGCCCTAATCAACTGAAAGTGGCAGAAATCTAATCCATTTCTTTTTCAAACAACCGTTTAACGGAAATATAACGTTCTTTTTTAGAGAAAGAGTTCAATAACCTTTTTTCTGAAATATAAAAAAAAATGTTTTTATTCATTCAGTGTATTTTATTGTATTCGGTGTATACATATATAAATATAATATTAAAGGAATACATGAATATTGATAATATCTTGTTTTTATCCTTGCGGTTGTCCTTAAAAAAGGATTGAATTGGTATTTTCTAGTTTTTTCATACCTTATTTTGGGGTTTCCAAAATTTTTTTTTATAAATGATCTAACAATAAACAAATTGAACCCTTGCAAAAAATAGGTGATAAATTTTTAAATTTTCTCATAGACAGTTATGAAAGTGTTATCCTGTAAAAACTTTATCATGATTTTCAAGAGATCTCAAAAGAATTGATAAAAAATCAAAAAAGGTGTAAGAACTTTTATTCAGTAATAATTTTATTAAATATTTAAACTATGATTTTTAAAATTATATAACGAAATACTTTAATCATAAGATTCAAAAGCCTACAAGGTCAAATGTGATTAAATATCCAAGCAATGAATTTTAATACTAAATGCAGCAAGAATTTTATTTAGAACTAGCTAATACCCAGTGCGCGTTGCTGCGTCTTTCAATGGAGGTTTAATTGAATTTGATGTTACTGCAAAAAGTTAACACAAAAATTACCCACGGTTTACACACGTAAATTTAAAAATGTATGAAAGCAATCTTTTTAAAACGATTTTTCTAGGATTATTCTAGTAATTTTTGAAACTTTCTGTAATTCAAAGCAGTACAAACTATTTTCCAAAATTTGACGTAATTTACTTCCAAAAAATTTTTTTTGACCAAACGTAGGACCGACTGTTAGCAGACTCAACTTAATTTTCAAGTTGCTTCACACATATAAAATTTGAGGTCAACCGGTCAAATCGTTTCTAATTTAGAGTAAAATAACCAAAAACTTAATAAAAAGCTGTTGGGCCGCAATGGGTTAATGGAACTTAACAACATTTTTTAGGGCTTTCTTTTAAGCCAAAGCAGAATTTCGAAAAATCGGACAAAATTTGGACCCAAAATTTTTTTTGACCACCCGTCGGCCCGACATCTGTTTACAAATTCCAAAACTGTTAATACTGTCAACTCAATTCTCACAGGGGAGCACGTATACAAAATTTGAAGAAAATCGGTCAAACCGTTTCTAATTTAGAGTTAAGTATTGAAAAAACCTATAAAAAGCTGTTGGGCCGTAATGGGTTAATTCAACTCAATAAAATTTGTTTTGGGGTTTTCTTTTTAGCCAAAGCAGAATTTCATAAAATCGGACAAAATTTGGACCCAAAATTTTTTTTGACCACCCGTCGGCCCGACATGGGTTAACAAATTCCAAAACTGTTAATACTGTCAACTCAATTCTCACAGGGGAGCACGTATACAAAATTTGAAGAAAATCGGTCAAACCGTTTCTAATTTAGAGTTAAGTATTGAAAAAACCTATAAAAAGCTTTGGGCCGCAATGGGTTAATGCAACTCAATAAAATTTTTTTTTTAGCCAAAGCAGAATTTCATAAAATCGGACAAAATTCGGACCCAACATTTTTTTTGACCACCCGTCGGTCCGACATGGGTTAACAAATTCCAAAACTGTTAATAGGGTCAACTCCATTCTCAAAGAGCATCACGTATACAAAATTTGAAGTCAATCGGTCAAACCGTTTTCATTTTAGAACAAAGAAGTTTAAATACTTGCAAGTCGTGGTGCAAGTAAATACTTGGCGGTCCGTTAGAGCAAAATTTTTGGGCCACGATTTCTTTACGTACCCAAAAACCTCTATATACAAATTTTCATGAAAATCGGCTGGGCAGTTTAGGAGTCAATTCGCTACATACAAACAAACAAACAAACAAACAAACAAACAAACATACAAACTTTCTCTTTTATATATATAGATTTAAAAATAAAGGTGCGAATGAATTAATTATTAAGTTGTATAAACTTTTTTTATATCTTGCCACCTTTCGAAATCTCCAAACCTTTTTTCTATTATTTCTTTTCAATAATTTTCATTGAACATTTTTCTTTGAATATACATTATCTTATATCCTAGCAAAAAATATCCTTGCAAAAACATTTTCATCGGTTTTCGATATTTTGTTGTTGGTTCGTTTTTATTCGTTGAGAAAATATAAATAGAAACTATTTGTTTTCCATTAAAAAGTGAGGAAGCTAACAAAATAAATGGTAATGGTAGGAACCAAATAATTAACCAGACATTCTCAAACTCCAAGTCATCTAATCGTTCATTGGTCTATTTTGTGATGTTAGTCAACTTTTGTGAATAGTCAACTTTATACATAATTAGGTCAACCAAAAGTTTATTTTTAGTTTGCTCTGCTTTATCACTTTTTCAAAAAATTTTGAAAAAAATGTACGTATACATAGTTTCACTCTGTCTGTCCGTCCGTATGCTTACAAAACTTTTTCACCGTTTAAAATAAAGAAACGAAGTGTTACCCGCGAGCAGGTATTGCAAAAAACTCAATTTCATGGAACAACTATTTTGTGTATTCCTACCTAGTACGATCAGTACATCCAACGAAAATCCGAAAAATCCCTGTATTCAAATTGTTATAAAAAGAGTTCTATTATATTTTTATATTTGCAGTCTAGAAACGCCATACGATAGTTGCTTTTATACACTTTAATATATAATAGAAAAGCATTGAGTTGCCATAAGGAACTTTAAATTTTCATTAGTCTTTTAAAAATGAGTAAGGCCCTCTATTTAGCAACGAAAATTCAAAATACTCTTTGCCCAAAACTTTAACTATGGAGCACTGTTTAATTTCGGATATGTGCTTTCTTAGAAACCCTTGGTTTTTTTATTACTTGTTTAACCTTATAAATAACTTTGAAATGTCATAAAAATATAATAAAAATTTGGACATTAAAAGTCTCACATTTAAGACTGCCATCCCAACAAAAACAATTAAAAAAACTATTAAAAATTTGAATGACGAAGCAAAATGTGTGGTTGTAAATTAAATCATAATTTTGGTTGAATAGTATGAACTTAAGTGTCATAGTTGTGGTTAGTTCATGGTTATAAAAAGATAAAATCCAAAAATTAATAAGTTTTGAAAACACCCACAAAATGTAACAGTATTTGAGGTATGAGAGTTGTGATGTAACTGAAAATAAAAATTTTTTAAAATAGAAGAAGTACGAAAAATGATAATAAATTTAAAGGACCTTTAATAAAATGAAAATTATATATTTATTGTAGTCATATTTGTTATATTTATTATTTTCAGAATCACTCCAAAAACACACCAATTTTTCTTTGAAAAATTTGTGAAAAAATAAGTATTTATATTGAACTTCCAATTTGTGCTCACCTAATTCGGATCAATAATAATTTATTTTAGATTTTCATAGAATTGTAAATTAAGCTCAAATATTTTAATTGATTGATTTGATTCACCGAAATTTTTAATGAATTTCTAAATGACTTATAATTTAAGATAAATATTTGAAGAGCATTCAAAAGAATATAATTGCCACCCAGTAATAACGAATTTCTGAACTAGAATTATTTTCAAGTTCGTTCTGGACTGTTTAAATACATTTTCCAATGAATTATTGTTTTGAATTGAGAAGAAACCTTGACTCCCATATTAAAACTGTTCAATTGTTAATTTAGTTTTTATTTCAAAATGAAAACAACTCTTAAGTAAATTGAACTAGAGAATATTTAATCGTTTGGTCTTTCCTTTGAATCTTCCGAAATTCCTAATTGGCAAACCAAAATATTTCCAATTTAAATCTTCTTATTTCTTTCATTTCTTGAAAATAAAAGAACTTCTTTTCCCAAGAACCAAAACTTTTCCAACTTATAATTTACTTTCTTATTATTGTTATTAATATTGGTTTAAAAATTGTTCAATTCTTTTAAATTTGTAAAAAATTTGGAATTGTTGAAACTTATTGTAATGGAAATGAAAATTTAAGAATATTATAATTTATTACAAGTTATTTCTCATTTTTTTTCCACTCCAAAAGAATCCTGTGGTGGCTTTTAATGTAAAACAGTCTAAAAATAAACACATAAATAAAATAAAAATTAAAACAGTTTTAGAAAACAAAAGTATGTTTAAGTGGAAATCATTAAATGAATATTTTCTGGAATTTGAATTTTTTACATTTGTTTCGAAATTGATATTTAACTTCTATGTTTTGTTTTAGAGTAAATTTTTACTTTGCAAAAGTTTCTAAGTGCCTCGTAATTACTTATCGTTCGAACAAATTCACAATTTTGCTTTAAAAATGTTTTTTATTACATTTAACCAAAGATACTTATAATTAAAGACATATCTGCGATTAATATAGTTATTTAACATATTTATTAATCAACCAAAAATTTAAAAAGAAGTTCTAAACGTAATATAAGAAATTCTGCAACAAAATTTGGCTCTCGAACGAAGGCGGAAAAAATTAAAATAATCTAGATAGTCTCGAATTTCAAAAACTAGTTTAATAAATGTAACCATGGTAACCAAAGAAAAAGGTATCACTATATTATATTTCTTTTATAATCTTAAAATTATATATTGTTATTATAGAAATTATGGACTCATTTAAAAAATATCTGAATACTAATAATCTAAAGATTTAAGAAATTTCATTTCTCTTATTTTGTTCATTAAATTAAAAAGTTCAAAACTAACCTGAGAAAGACCAATTTAAAGTAAGTTACTTGTTAAAAACAAATCGATATTTATTTAGTCATTAGATTTAAAGATTTATCAAAACCTTGTTTGATTGAAAGTCCAATATACTTTTAAAGAAAGCAGGTTGTAATCATTTATGGTAAAAAGCAAAAGTGCTATAAAATATTATCTTTTGGTTATTTGCAGTTGTAATGATAAAAAAAACTTGAATTCCACCATTTGCTTTAAAAGAATGGTGGATTTTTAAATAACTTTTAATTCAAAGTTTCTATTAAAAATTAGTTGAAAAAGAAATGATTCTTTTTGCTCTGAGTAAAAATTATAATAAGAGGCAACAAATCCTTGTATATATCACAAAAAAAACAAAAAAAAAAACTAATAACTCGTGAGAATCAGACACGAATTCAGCAAAACCTTAAATTATAATGTTAAAGTTTTAAGATAAAATTTCAAGAGTTTGAGATTCATTTACTTTAAAAGTAAAAAAACTTAATTTAACTTTATTGTAAACTTTCATAAAATAAAAAGTGCAAGTAAAACATCTAGTTTGCATCTCATCTCTTTTAAGAGATAGACATTCTTAAAAGCGAAGAATGTATCATCGTGTTTATTTGAAACGCTGAAAACTACTGTGATAACTTAATTTAAAAAAGTCTTTCATAATATCCAGTTTAAAGTTTTCCAATAGCTAAAGTCAAATAATATTTCTGTAATCCTTTCAGGTCTTTTAATAAATACTGCAGATCTTATGGTGTTATGTGTGTCTTTTAATTTAAATTTAGCAACTTTGAAGTTGTTCAAATTAAAACAGTTTATTTTATTTATTTTTTTAAATCCTAAAATTATGCAATTTACAGGATAACGAAAATTAAAATAAAAAGAAAAGAAAGCCCCAAAAAAAATTTTGTCGAGTTCCATTAACCATTGCGGCCCAACAGCTTTTTATAGGTTTTTTCAATACTTTACTCTAAATTCGAAACGGTTTGACCAATTGACTTCAAATTTTGTATACGTGATGCTCCTTGAGAATTGAGTTGACACTATTAACAGTTTTGGAATTTGTTAACCCATGTCGGGCCAACGGGTGGTCAAAATAAATTTTGGGTCCAAATTTTGTCCGATTTTTCGAAATTCTGCTTTGGCTTAAAAGAAAGCCCCATAAAAAAATTTTGTTGAGTTCCATTAACCCATTGCGGCCCAACAGCTTTTAATAGGTTTTTTCGATACTTAACTCTTAATTAAAAACGCTTTAACCGATTTTCTTCAAATTTTGTATATGTGTTCCGTTTTGAGAACGAAATTAACTCTTTTAACAGACTGGCAATTGTGCCAACCCGACGATTGACAAAAAAAAGATTTGGAAGAGAAAGTGTGGTTTCGTTAACCTAATGGGGCACAGTGGCTTTTGATAGATTTTTGCTTTACTTTACTCTAAATTAGAAACGATTTGACCCGTTGGCCTCAAATTTTATATGTGTGAAGCAACTTGAAAATGGAGTTGAGTCTCTTAACAGTCGGTCCTACGATTGGTCAAAAGAATTTTTTTTGGAAGTAAATTACTTTCAATTAAAGAAAGTTTCAAAAATTACTAGAATAATCCTAGAAAAATCGTTTTAAAAAGATTGCTTTCATACATTTTTAAATTTACATGTGTAAACCGTGTGTAATTTTTGTGTTAACTTTTAGCAGTAACATCAACTTCAATTAAACCTACGTTGAGGGGCGGAGCAACGCGCACCGGGTATTAGGTAGTATTTATATAATGTCGACATTTAAAATCCGCTTAAGACTGAATGTCACCATAAAAGTTATAAAAAGAAAATTCACTAATTTGAAAAACAAAAGTTAATTTTGTTGAAGGTAAAATAATTTTTTTATTAAAAAACTTTTCCTCCGGTAGAAGTATGTTAGTAAAAAATTTATGAAAAAGAATACTATATTTTTGAATTGGTGCTAACAAATGTTTTGTAAACAATTTTGAAGTAAAATCCTAATGAAGTAAAATTAGAGGACATCTTGTATGCGAATACGTAAGGAATCTGTTCTTCATCTAGGATTTTAATGGATAATGCGTAAAAATCTAATACGCCATACATTGTGAGGCTTCACAATGTAATGTAAGTCAAATAAAATTTAACAAAACCTTATAAATTAGTTAAAAATTTGTTAAAATTTTAATTGAAACAAATTTGAAGGCAGGAAATTAAAATGAATTATAAGTTAGTTCCAACAGCTAAGTATTGATCAAGTATTACAAACGGTAAATCTAAGTTTTAAATACCTTGTAAATTTTGACAATAATATGATAAAATCATGATTTTCTTATAAAAACTATTTTTATTATATTTTTAAACTTGCAAAACCGTTTAAGGTTTAAAACAAATTTTTTAAATGAAAGTTTACACTTTTAAAGTTTTTTTTAGTTTACAAAGAAATTATATAAACTTTTTATTTCAAAATTTTTAAGAAATCCAGATTCGATGATTTTTGGCGCCTCAATTTTAAAAATATTATGTGAAAACTTTTTTGCTTTCTAATTTTTTCTCATGAATTTCAAAAATAAAATCAAAACTAAATTTGACATATATGTTTTGTAAACCAGGTTTTTAAATATGACTTCTACGATCGTAGGTAAAAAAACATATTGCACTTTTACTTTAATTTATATCTATCTTAAGGTGCAAATATATTGAAGCTGCGATTAGCGATAAAAGCTTCAATAAGAGTATAGGGTAGAAAACTATTTACATACATGATTTAAATAGAGGTGTTAATATTGGAGCATCGCTTTGATCATCGATAAATATAGATTTTCTACGCTATGCTCGTATCGATGCTCTTATCACTTATCGCAGCTTCAACATAAGCGCACCCTTATAAAAGTTTGTGCAATTTTTATTGAATTTTTAATTACCTGTCAATGTTTATTTTATTTCTTTAACAATGAAAAACTTTCGAGCGATTTTAGATGATTGATTAAAAGTAAAAAAGGAAGAAAGGCTCAAGAACCTAAAAACAGCAACACTTCAAACTTTTAGAAGTTTCTTAAAACGTTAAATTTCTCCCTAAAAGAATAATTAAAACATTTTTTTAAAAATATATAAGCAAATGCAAAAAAGGTTTAAAAGCAAGTAGGAGGATAAAATAAATCTTTCATTGCTCATTTCATTGATCTATAAAATTTTCATCTAAAAATAAGTGACAAAATATTTTCACTTTAATTTTCAATAAAAAATTTTCTTTGTTGCTGTAATTCTGTGAGTTTCCTATATTTCACATGTTAATGTATCAGTGAACTCATCTCTGTTTGAATGTTTAAATATCAGACAGTCACCGAAATGCTATTAATTTTTTTTATCAACAATCCTATTCTTTTTATC
This sequence comes from Dolichopus griseipennis, assembly GCA_963082915.1. Classification (NCBI taxonomy): domain Eukaryota; kingdom Metazoa; phylum Arthropoda; class Insecta; order Diptera; family Dolichopodidae; genus Dolichopus; species Dolichopus griseipennis. Next base: position 368,747,183 of record OY720441.1, read on the forward strand.
TTCTGTGTAGGTCGATGTCCTTGCCACATCATTAGATACAATGATTGTATGTCAGTTGATGTTATTTTGAAATATCTATGAACATATATGTGCAAACACACATACGTACTTCCGTATTCAGTCCAGTTACAAGAAAAAAAAAAACTCAATCATTTATCATTCGATTTTTGAAAAATCGGTTGGTGTGTTAGTGTTTATTTTAAGAATATTTCGAGTGCCTTTTTATTTTGAAAGAAAAAAGTTGAAGTGAAAATTTATTATTTAAATCTTATAGAAAATTGAATTTGATCGGAAAATAAATTACAGATTTTTATAAAGGAAAGATTTTATAAAATTGCTGTAGGCTTTAATCTTGAATTCTTTTTATTTAGGCTCGTCTACCTTTTTCTTAATAATCTTAAATGATAATAATTAATTATTTAAGTCTAAATAATATTATTAAAGGTTTTAATATTGAATTTTAGTTATTTAATAGTTATTGTAGACAATATAATGTTCAATAAGGGATATTTGCCATTAAATTGTTAAAATTGAACGTAGGTTGTGTAAACTAAATTAAATGGACATATTATACCCACTTTTGTCCCTAAACTAATTTTTATAATACTTGAAATTAAGAACCTTCTGTCTACAAAAGTTACTGGTGATTAAATATGTCAATAATTTTATGTTGAATACACTAAAAATCTTTTACCAAACTTGACCCAAAATCATTTTAAAAATGTTATAATCTATATCCACGTGCTACAATTTTATTTCAATTGCAGACGTGATACACTCAGGGAATATTAAACCTCATTGAATTGTTATAATAAAACCTAAATAATGAATCTAACAAGCTTTTAAATTAATTAAATGTTCTTAATTTAATCAATTGATGCAATATTTAGTACACATATTAAAATTTTTAAAGAAGACCTTTCAAGTTTTATAGAACAAACAATCGCTCTTACTCACAGATTGATCCATGATATCATCTTGTTATACTTATTACACTTATTTGTAATTTATTTCTTTTGATATTGACCTTAATTTCACGGTAAACTTAAAAAAACCTGCAAATTAGTAAATCCCTTAAATTATAATCCGGACAACATTAAAACAATTTTAGGACAAAATTACAAATTCAAAATAAAAATTGAAAAAAACGCAAAGTTTTAATCTTGACCCAAAAATTTTAATCTTGTATTGTTGTAAAAAGAAACGGATTTAATGGAACAAACGCAAAATTCATGTTAAACCTAGATTTTATAAAATAAATAAAAAGGAATTGGAACATATCAATTACTGTCTGGATTTTGGCAATTTGAAATTTAGAACTTTAAAAGTGCGTGATTTTTGATTAATGATTTCATATTCTGCAGTACCAAAGTAGATGAAATCTTTAAATCAAATATGTCACATTAAATTAATTCGACTTTGAAAGGATAAAAATTTTCTTAGAAATTTTTATCTTAAAATTTTTGGAAAAAATAATATTCACCTTCAGAGTTTTCGACTTTTAGTCGTGATTTTGAAATGCGTAAAATTGAATTCTATAAAAATATATAAATATACCTAAGAATAAGGACAAAGGAAGTGTTATTATTGAATTTCTGTCCTCACTCCAAATAGATTTTTGATTTTATTTCCTACTATGTTAATCAATCAACACATTTAAAATATTTCCAATATTCACATATTTGACTCCTTCATCTTCATATAAACATTCAATTCAAACATTCACAAGCATTTTAATAATATTTTCAGATTATTGAACTTTACCATTTTATTGTTTGATCATCTCCAGTTCCTTTTGTGTTTGAAGGTTAATGTATATTTGAAAAATATGTAATAAAATTTATTATGTGTACTTATGATTCAAAAAGAATCCAATAGAATCCCACAATATTTTTGAAGAGTACTCTTGAACATATCTATGCACAAGACTCCACATAAATTCAATGTGAATATGAATAAGAAATTAGATTTATAAATAAGTTCTAATAGAAAGTAGGTAAAGAGTGAAATTTTAAAATTGATTGTGTTCCAAATAAAATATGAAAAATTTGACACAATATTTCAATTCTAAATTGTATTGGCATAAAATACTAATAGAAAAAAACACACATACATTGAAAACTTTTTATAAAAATAAAGGATAATAATAAAATAAATATATTTGTTAGCATCTAATAGTACATATTACAGAATTAAAATACGTGCCCTACACAATTTGTCAAATATAATGGTGAATGGTAAATTATTCTAACATAACTTATATGTAGTCCTTTAAATCTAATATCTGTTATTATCGTTAATTTGCCTTTGCCGGTTCTTTTCGATTTAGAAGAAGAATTTAATTTTATGTTTTATCTTCAAAAATTACAACAGTCCCATTTAAACAAAATGCATTTTATTTTGAACACTAAAAGCACGTACTTCTTGATTGAAAAAACATTTGATCAAGTTTCTGGTCATCATCTGATGAAAGAAATTGCTGAAGGATTTGCATTGCATCTGAATTATTTTTTAATTTATTTAGTTTATTTTAATATCAATCTGTATGAATGCAGAATGTTATGACTGCCCAATTTATATTTGAAACAAAATCTGGGTCCCATTACACCAACCACTTAAGACTCAGAAAATAATCCAACATTAATTTTTAAATTAATAAAATTTTAAACTAAAATTAACATTTTTTGAACTGAGAGAGACGTTTCTACATGATGTGAACACCACTCTAATTTTGATCTAGCCAATAAGGCTATGCGAAATGTTACCCCAGAGCATTTGTTATTCATAGAAATTGAAAATTAAAACCCTGGTTTTTAAAACATCATGAATTACAAGTAACGGCACAGAGTGTTAAATTTTATATGTAGATGATATTTTGGAGGATTCTAAGAACAACATTCAAAACAGAGTTGTTATTCCCTTTTTCGAGAATTTTAAATGCAATTTTAAAATCTCTACGAATTCAGAATCTCACCTACACATACATAAATAATCTGAATAATCTAATCACTCCGTTTTCGAGCTTAATTCTAAAATTCTTACCAATTTAAAACCTTTTAGAAAGAAAGGTATAAGAAATAGAATTTCGGAACTTTATTTTCCATTCAATTCAATTTTAGAAATCTTGAGATTATCGGTTCTAACTGGGGCTGGGGCTTAGCTTCTCAAAAAGTTGAAAGTAAAATTGAAATATAGATAAGAACTCGAGGTCTTATTTGTCGAATTTTACAGTGTTATTACATATGTGAAGTAAGACTCTCAGTTGTTCAGAAATTTAATTTTACAATTGAATGAGAAATAACACGCTGGCTTTTTTTCGTAGGGCGTTAATTCATGACTCAAATTTTAATAAATTTAACACTTTTAGTTTTTTAAACTAGTGAAAATTTTAATTCTATACAATTTAATTAATTTGCATTTCAAAAGACTTCAAAAAATTGCATTTGCATTCAAAATTTCAAAATCGACCATCCACTCACAATAGTTGTACCAAAGATTAGAATTACTTCGGTTATTAATATTTTAGAAAATTTATTTTGAAAATATTTGCAAGTTTTCAACCAATTTAAAATTTTTAATTTCTAGAGTTTATTCAATAATTTTATACATTCTATATATACTTGAACTTTTTATTGGTTTCAAGGGCAACTTAAAGTTCATTAAATAAAATTACTATCATTATAAAATATGTTCTACTTATTCGTTTCATTTTTGAAAAATCATGTAAATTTCTTTTCTATTAGAAGTTTATTTAAAAATGTGTATATATATAATATTAGAGAGAAAACACATTCCTTAATGTATCTGTGTTTGAAAATAAAATAAATTTGCATAATAAATTAATAAAAAACCTGAATTCATTAGAATATTACAGACAGAATCCCTGTATTTGGCCTTCTAAAAAAAATAACTATAAGATATTGTTGTATGTAAATAATAATGAAATTTAGAGATACTGATGAAATGGTTTATATAATAAATATTTAGAGAAAATATAATAATTGAACTAGGTATAATTTTAGCTATTCTGCAGTATCAATATTAAAGAATAAGAAGCTATAAGTTTTGCGGAAATGAGGAAACCTAAAAAATGTTTTGTGTATTCGTGTGTATGAATGTGCATGTTAGCCCGATAACTCGCGTTAATTTCAACCAGTTTTGATGAAATGTTGTACTACTTTTTTCGTCAGTAGTAAATTTAAATTTGTAAATTTTGTCGAATTTGACCACAGGATCGGAAGTCTCCAATACGAAAACGCCAGAATGTTCGTGAAATTTTAAGTTGTAACTGTCGGAACGAACTCAAATTTTGTACATAAGCTTTTAGTGTGCGCTCAAGGATGAGCCATGATCTCAAATTCGGTACATGCAAACTATCGATGGGTATCCATGTAGAGTTCCTTCGTTAAACTAAATCCAGTACTATAGGCTTCGCAAAATCCAGGAGCTGCTAATATCTCAAGTTCGTTAATTTAAACGGTATAAAAATTTTCCTGGTATTCAACAGAATTTTGTGATAAAATATTTCTTTTATCAATAAAATTAAAAAATTAATGATTTAAAATTAATTTAACAAGTTCATGTAAAATATTCATGTTTCTCCACCCATAAACATTTTAAACAGCTTTTAATATATAAAATATATTATCTAGAGAAGTTCACTTAATCATTATATTATTACTACAATGACCCAAATAGTTTTTATGATTAATATTTTATGAGCAATTTGATGAAATTTCTTAAGAATATGATTATTATATATTATAAAAATTATAATTATGTTTATGATCCTTGCAACAAGGACATTTCAGATTATGACGATTAATATTAATATAGTTATCAAGAATATTAATCATGTAAAATAATTATAGTTAAAATTTAATTAAGTTTATTATGTTAAAAATTAATTTACAAGGTCTTAGACAAACCACTTAATTTGTAACTTTACACAACATTAAGTGATATAAGTACATAATATGTTAAAACTTGATAAAGGTAGTCAAAGATTTTAAGGACGTACAGTTACTAATTTCATCAATAATTAAATTTAATAAATACAAAACAGTTAAAGATTACTTTTATTAAAGTTTCAGATTTTATTTCCACACACTTTCTAAATTTTGGCTTTCTTCTTTATAAAAATTAGAGCCAGATAAAAAATTTGAATTTAATAAAAATTACTTTGAGAATTGAATTACGATTGATTTCCGAGGACACAAATTTTTAATTTCAATTTCTTTAATAATTTTTTTTTCAGTTTAAAATTTAATAAGTTTGAATTTCTAATGAACAATTATTAAAAAACTGGAAATTAAATTATGGAAATATGCTCCTTAAATATAAGGATGAGGCGTATGGTAGTTATCCGTACCACTAATCGAATTCCTATTAAATTTGAGAAACATAGAGGAAATAGAGCAGATCCTTGTATCAAATATCAAGTTTCTGTCTTAATTAATTTTGATTTGCTCTTTGGTCTTAAGATTTGCTCTTTTGGCCTTGTGAGGTGTGTATGAGATACCTGAACCACTAGCCAAATTTGGAAAATTTTGGAAAAGGGAAGCAAAGCCTTGCACTGAATTCGAAGGTTATATCTTTATTGGTTTAGAAGAATATACTAGTTTGCTCCTAGCTCATAAGGAATGCATCCAGAATCCAAACCTATGGTCCAATTTGGCCCAAAATGAATTAGTTTTAATTTTAAAGTTATTAACGAAAAATAACTTTAAAAATTAATATTATAATTAAACAAAAAAGGATATAAATTTTAAAGTTCTCAACTAATCAAAAAATCTTCAAAACACACAATCAATTTTCCTCCTGCTTAGAATCATCTCTATTAACATTCAACTTTTTTTGTAAGGTTAATTTTAAATAAAATTATTCACTAAATAATAAATTAAAAATTGTTTAAAAGAACTTTTTCTGTTTTTCTGTCCTTCTAATATTTATTTAAAATTAAACAAAACATGATTTGAAAAATAATGAACATAAATATGGAAGAATGAGTATATTACTAAATATTAAAGTTGGGGAACTTTTACATTAATAATTTTAAAAGTCAAACCTTTAAATTTTTGAATTAAGGCAAGAAAAACTTTCATATTTCAATTTGTATGCAACACTGGACAGCGTAAATATTCGAACAGTAAAATTTGTTGAATATCGATTTAATTAATATTTGAAAAATAAAAATATGAGATATTATTATTATTATTATTATTAATATATTTTTCAAGGAAATGAGGTGTAACAAACGCATACAATTAAATGTGTTTTGTTGGGTGTGTTTAATTATAAAAAATAAAATATTAATATTTTGTTGAATGTGTTTTATTTTAGAAAATAAAATATTCAAAATTATCATAAGAAGGCCAAAAAATATTTTATTTATTTTTAATAAAAAAAATTGAAAAAAAAATTTTTTATGAAATTAAATTTATTTATTAGTTTATGAATTAGTTCATTTCAGTTTTAAAAATCACAGAAGATTTTCTGGAAATTTTAGATAAATAGTAAAACATTTTGGCAATGTACGCCTTGGTGCTCTGCTCTCTTTGCTTTGAAAAGCAAATAAACCAAACAAAGTAACCAAAGCAATTTCATAGTTTTCCCATCCCTGAAATGAAATCTGAAATAACGGCGAAGGACCAATGTATGCTTTGTTGTCTTTAAATGAACCAATGCATTTCAAAGTTTCCCTTATCTTTGAAAAAAAAGCCAAATGAAATGCAGCATTGAAATTAAACAAATATATCTTTTTTAAATTAATTAGATAAAATAAAATAAACCAAAAAATAAAATTTATAATAAGCAAAACTCAGCTCAAAACACGACATTCAATACGTTTTTATATATATATAAATAGGTACATGATGAAGGGTGCTGAGTAGGTACATTGTAGAATGTTAGCAACAAGTATTTTGATAACCAAAGGTAGTGAAACAATATAGCTTAGCAACATTTTTTTTAAAATATGTATACAAAAAATTAATAGATGAAGAAATAGATCTTTATTGAAGCAAAATAAATCTATAGAAAAATTTCACATCTTTTATTAACGCACAAATTTATCGAATTTAATTTTAAGAAGTACGTAATTGAATAAAAAAAAATATTAATTGAAATTAAAAAAACATTTCACCAAGAAGGGATTTGAACTAACGACCCCAAAACTTTATTAAATTCAAAACATACAAAAGGTAGACAAAATAACTTATTCATCTTTAAATTTTTAAGATACAACAACACATAAGTTATTTGTTTTTTATAGCATAATATGCCTCATACACAATGTAACAATTACAATTTTATTTAAGAAAATGGTATTGATATAAAATATATGTACATAATGAAATTAGAAATAGTTCTTAATTAGAAAAAGTTCTTCTTTCAATTGATTTTCCATCATCAGTGACGGGCCAACAGTTAGTTTTCAATACTGAAATTTCATAAAACTATAAGTATTGGTGTTAATTTGTTTTAATTTTTCAAAGTCATTAAAATGGTATTCTAATCTTCGGTTCACCACTGTAGGTAAATATTTTATGTAAATTTAACGAAATTCCATGAATTTTTCTGGAAAATAGGTTTTAAAGTTTATTGAGGAAAATTTTAATCTGTAAATGTTAGTTATGGAGGAGTGAAAAAAATTTTGCTTTTAAATTATTTAAAATCCCTTTTTAAAAAGAATTTTAATTAATAGAAATATAACACTAAACCAAACAGTTTGTTTTAATAAAATTATATGAAATCGTAATAAAATTAAATTCTGTAATTTAAAGATTTGTTCTATAAATTTAATTTATAGATTTATTAGTTTAAAAATAAATCTGTAGGTACATTTATTTAAAAAGTTTTAATCGACTAAATCTTATACTAGCATAAACTTATCTACTAATAATGATTTTCAGTTCTTAAAGTAGCTTTAACTTCTTGAGGGAGTTAATCTGAAATCACTTTTTGTCGTATTAGTCGTATTAGAATTTAAATACTTGTAATAGATATTCTCAACATAAGAAAAGTCTGAATTATATAATTCTAAAAACAAGTTTAAAATAAAGGATTTACAATATTTCTTTACCATAAAATTGTGCTTTAAAAGTACTTCCAAAATTCAAACAGCGAGTTTGTATTTAAAATGTAATTATTTAAAAAGAACAGACAGTTATGGGATTATCATTTAAATTTTATTAAATATATTTCCCGGTATTTAAATTAACCCGAAATCCTTTAAGCCATCTACAATTCCAATTATAAAAATCGATTTTATATTAGATGTACCAGGGATATTTATGTGAGGATTTGATCTGGAAGACTTCATGTCTGAAACAATAACAAATTAGATCAGAAAATAAATTTAAACATTTTTTTGTATTTGTTAGACCTAATCGGAATAAATTAAATTTAACATTTAAGTAATTTTTCATTTCTATCATGACATTTTATTTAAAGCAAAACGTTTTGCAAATGGTTTCCATTTTAAATCTCTTTTCTTTAATTCTGAAGGAAAGAAGATGAGAAGACGATAAAATAAAAATGTAGAGGGTGAACTCAAACTACGACCTTGACAATGAAAACATATATATACATAATAATATACACATGTATCTTTTATTTTCTTTTTCAAAAATTTTGTAACCCTCAATTTGTAGATTTTATTTCTATCCCTTGGGTATACCACCTTCACAACAACTAAAAACGTATGGAGTCTGGGGTATAATTTCGTTATTAGTGTATAATGTATATATATATTTGCAATATTATATAGTTATATTTAATGGATTTGGAAAGTTTTATTGTCTGTTCGGAAGATAAAAAAATAATGTTTTAATATTTTCATAAATTGATCGGTTGATAAGAGAATGGAAGAATAAAATTTGTGTAGTGATTTAAGTAAACTTTATTTAAATCACCTTTATCACCTTAATAAAATTGGGGAATTTACTTATGTGCGATTATAAGAAATTATGGTAAGTAAATGTTTTGATTGGTATGGGTATTATTATAAGTTTATACGAATGTTTACATATTTTGTAGATTTAAATTATAAAGAGGCTTGAGAAAATTTATCTATTGCAGAATTAACAAAAATTATATTGTCAAAACTTTTCTAAAAAAATTAGAATTTCCTTTAATTATCTGTTGATAATCATGAAACATAATTTTCCTTCTTTTTACCTTGCCAGTTCCTTTCCTTTCTTCTCTAATATTTAATGTATTAATTCAAAGTTTACAGTATATAGATATTGAATTAATATAAGGAAGATATTAATAGGATAGTCCAAATAATACCTGGAGGCGCACCATAATAAGAATCAGTGCAACCTCACTTGGGAGAATGCAAAAAAAGCAGCAGAAAACCGGTTGAGATGAAGATGTCAAATGGAAGCCCTATTTTCCCTCCTTTCACGCCCTTTTGGAGTGAAGGACGAAAAAAAAATAATAGGATAGTTATATTTTGGGAGTCTGTTATGGTATTGTAAAAAAATGAGAACTATTTGAATACAAATCCTTTTGAAATTTTATTAATACACAGTTGTCCTTGAGTGAAATAAGTGAAATAAAAATTGAGTATTTTAAAGTTCATTGAACTCTTAAAGATTCATAATTTCTATGGTTGCTGATGGGCATGACATGGCTGTATTTTACAATTTAATTTTTAATGTTTTTTTAAAGCGAAGTATACTTCAATTTTGACTGAATCAGTAAATGACATAAGCACAGTTAAGGAGTGCTTATAATTGAGTTTTAAAACGTTGAAATATGAATTTATCTATTTCTAAGTGTTTGAGTGAAATTTATATGAAGTAAATAAAATCCCAGTAATTGTAATCGAATACAAGCACTGAAAAAAGTCACATTTCAATGAAATTAAATAGAAACTGTTCGGCTTTATATTTACTTCGTTAAAATATTGTTTCGATGTTGAAATATTAATTTAGTGAATCCAAAAATTCGAAATTTACCTTCTGGCATTTGGAAATTAAACATTTATTTCTTTATTTCATTTTTAAAAATTTTCAATTTCAAGATTCTTTTATTGGTCCATTGAAGGCTAATACTAAAAAGTAAACAAAACATAAAATGAAAATTTATAAACCAGAAACACCTTTATTTTGCAAAAAAATAGAAGGTAAGAAAATTTCGTATTAAGATGGAAGCTTCTATCTCTATGTTTTCTCCTCACATATTGTAAAAATCTATTTAGAGATTTAAAATTTTAATTTTCTATTCAAAACAGATGTTGATGTGTTTCATTTTTTTTAAAGATTTCAATTTATTTCCATTCAAGTTTTTATAGTATGGCTGTTGGTTATGGCCGTTATTAAAGCGAAATATCAAACAGTGTTTGTCTAAGAAATTCAAAGATTGAATCAAGTGAAAAGATGGGTTACAATAAAAAAAAAATTCGAGAAGCAAGAAATTTTTATTTTGAACTAGCTAATACCCGGTGCGCGTTGCTGCGCCTCTTAATGGTTGAATAATACTGCAAAAAGTTAACACAAAAATTACACACGGTTTACACATGTAAATTTTAAAATGTATGAAAGCAATCTTTTTAAAAAGATTTTTCTAGGATTATTCTAGTAATTTTTGAAACTTTCTGTAATTCAAAGCAGTACAAACTACTTTCGAAAATTTGACGTAATTTACTTCAAAAAAATTTTTTTGACTAATCGTAGGACCGACTGTTAACAGGCTTAACTCCATTTTCAAGTTGCTTCACACATATAAAATATGAGGTCAACCGGTCAAATAGATTCTAATTTAGAGTAAAATAACCAAAAACTTTATTAAAAGCTGTTGAGCCGCAATGGGTTAATGGAACTTAACAAAATTTATTTTGGGGCTTTCTTTTAAGCCAAAGCAGAATTTCGTAAAATTGGACAAAATTTGGACCAAAATTTTTTTTGACCACCCGTCGGCCCGACATGGGTTAACAAATTCCAAAAATTTTATTAGTGTCAACTTAATTCTCAAGGAGCATCACGTATACAAAATTTGAAGTCAATTGGTCAAACAGTTTCGAATTTAGAGTAAAGTATTGAAAAAACCTATAAAAAGAAGTTGGGCCGCAATGGGTTAATGGAACTCAACAAAATTTTTTTTGGGGCTTTCTTTTAAGCCAAAGCAGAATTTCGTAAAATCGGACAAAATTTGGACCCAAAATTTTTTTTAACAAATTCCAAAAATGTTAATAATGTCTACTCAATTCTCAAAGACCATCACGTATACAAAATTTGAAGTCAATCGGTCAAACCGTTTTCATTTTAGAACAAAGAAGTTTAAATAATTGCACCACAGTCCCAACTTGGCGGTCCGTTAGAGCAAAATTTTTGGGCCACGATTTCTTTCCGTACCCAAAAACCTCTATACACAAATTTTCATGAAAATCGGTTGGGCAGTTTAGGAGTCTATTCGCTACAAACAAACAAACAAACAAACAAACTTTCATTTTTATATATATAAATTAATTGAAAGGAAAAATATAAGTCTAACGAACTGAATGTTAATATACCTTTTAATGAGCGATTTGTTGAATTTTGTTTTAAGGATCTATTTTTTAGAAGCGGCGTTAATGAACCAGCTGAAATAAATAAATTCAATGCGGGGGCTGATTTTTCTCCCGAAGATAAATCTCACACTGCCAGTGCGATATTCATTCCAGGTTTCCTTTAAGGATTGTCTACTTTCTTTGGGAAAAAAGCCAGTGTATACGCCGAAGTAGTTATATAAGAACTTTGTAGATCTTTGTTAATAACCTTGATAAAAAAAGGGGTTAAGTTGTTCTATCGTTATTTGATTCTTTACTTACATATTGTTAAACGCAATGAAAAGTAAAATTGAGGACTCCAATGAAATGAGTCAAATTTGGTTAAAAAACCAAAGGTTGGGAAGGAGTTAGTTCAAAGCAAGGAACTAATTACATTATAAAATGGTATATTAAGTCATCAAGGGAAAAATTTTTATTATAAGCATTGCTAAAAAATATTTACACTCAAAACTCGAATGTTGAATTTTAATATTATAATGTCTCTATAAAATATATCTTTAATTAAATCCGGAAAATTTTTTTAGTTTTATACAAAACTTCCGTACCTGGAAATAATATTTTATTTTAGATAGGCTTTTCAATCTCATTTTATATTTTTTCATATAGTCCTGAAAATTTGCGTGCACCTTAAAACAAAGCCAGTTTTTTCGTAATAAATTAAAATCTAGGTTAATCATCTTTTTAAAGAACCCATTTAAGATTTGGAATGATTCCCGTTCCTCCATCACAAATAAAACTTTTAGGAATTTACTAGGAAAGTAAAAGTAAAATCATAAAATTTTAATTATCATGTCTAATCGTAGCTTGTGTATAGAATCTTATCACGTAACATTTGTTTCAGTTTAGGGGATGAGATAATTATTTTATAGGATTTTTGTTTTTTTTTTTTTTGGTATTATGTGAATAATGAACCAAAAAGATTTTATGATGAACTAAACGTCCTTGACACACATACATATTTCATATATATATTAATTGTACTGATGGTTGGTTTTTATGTCTTGTTTATGAACTGTGTAATTAATTTTGATATCTTAAAGATAGAACTTATAACAGTAAACCCAAATAGGTACTATATTAAAAAAATTGAAAAATTTTATTAGGAATTTAATATTTTTATGATACCTCGTTCTGCAGAATGATTATCATAATAATAATTTTACTTTTTTGTATGTGGGAAATTTATCTTAAGATATTTAAAAATTAAAATTGTTTTATATAAAAAAGTAATTCATCAATTTTTTTATTTTCTTTTAACCTTTTTGCTTTCAATTATCTTATAATTGTTAGCTATGGTTGTGTTGTAAGGTTTCGCAAAGGTGTATATTTTTTGGTGTTCTACATTTACTGCTCAATAAAAGAAATTATTACCTTAAAATTTTTATTCCTAACATTACAGTTTGCATTAAAATTAACCGTTTAATAAAAACAACTGAATATTTAAGTAGACCAATGATTTTTTTTTTTTTTTTTTTTTTTTTTTCTTTATTTTTTTAAATCTTAATAATAAATTTTACAATAGATTTACAATTTATATATAAATTAATTGTTTGCATACGACCCTGGCTGTGGGTCTAATAGAATTATAAATAGTTTTTTTTTTACATTATTATATATATTTATTTAATTAGTTTTTTTTCTAACCATAGCCTAAGTAAGCCATTTGGTTGTATAGATTAATATTATTGTCAAGCAATTTTAAGTATATCTTTTAACAATTTGTTATAATTAAAGTAATTTTTTTTTTTTTTTTTTTTTTTTTCTTAACTAAATGTAAGAATTTATATTTTCCAAATCATCTGATAATCCATTATCATATATTTATAATAATATATGAGCATTCTACCATTTTGTTATTTAATTTAGGGTTAAAAGCAAATTTTTTATTTTTTTCTTAAATAAACTATAAGAATTAATATTTTTCAAATCATCTGATAAACCATTGAAAGCACTTAAACTATTATATACACAATTCATTTTTTGTTTGTCCGTTCTAAACAATGAAAGATAAAAATTTGCCTTATTTCTAGTATTGTAGTTATGTATATCTATGTTGCGATTAATAAGGAAGTTATGTTTGATTAAGTTGTTAATTATTTTATAGGCCAGAAAGTATAATTCTCTTTTGCATATAGTTTCAAGACTTACATATTGTGACGAATATATTAAATGGGACGGATGTGTAATTGGGTAAAATTTTATTATTTTTATAGCCCTTTTATGTATGATATCAAGTCTTTTTATATACGTTTGTGGCGCATTGCTCCAAAGTGGATTTAAGTATGTTAAGTTTGAGGAAATATAGGATGAGTATATAACATACAATGTGTTCCTATCAAAGTATTTCCTCATTCTTCTTAATATAAACACATAGGGTATAATTTTCTTGATAATATGGTCTATGTGATCTTGCCATTTGAACCTACTATCTACTAACAATCCCAAATAATTATAGCTTTTCACTACACTGATGTGGTTAGATTTATAATTGATACTAGAAAAACTAAAAGTTTTGTTATCGAAGAGCAGAACTTTTGTCTTCTTTATATTTAATGACATTTTATTTTTAAGAAGCCATTCCTCAATAATATCAAGGTCATATATAATTGATTCCCTTAAATCTATCTCATTATCTGTAGAATATTTAATAGCCGCATCATCTGCGAAAAGCTGTAATACACCCTTTAGCTCTAATCTGGCTAAATCATCAATATAGATTTTGAATAGATCAGGACCGAGAATTGATCCCTGAGGTACCCCTTTTTTTATGTATTTCATATTACTGTAGGTGTTATTACAGTGTGTCCGTTGTTTTCTGTTGTGTAAATATGATCTAAAAAGATTTAACTGAGTCTCACTAAATTGCAATTGAGATAACTTAAAAAGAAGAATGTTATGGTCAACACAATCAAAGGCTTTCTGCAAATCTATAAATAGGCAAGCAGTAAATTTTTTATTGTCCATACTCTTTGATATGAAATCAGTTAGAGATAAACAGGCAGCCGTCGTATTAGAATTTTCTTCAAACCCATATTGTTCTTTATGCAATATACTATTTGAGTTCAAGAAAAACGCGAGTCTTTTTTTAATAATGTTTTCAAATATTTTTGAGACTGAATTCAGAACTGAGATTGGACGGTAATTTGATGGAAGCGTTTTATCACCAGCTTTATGTATCGGGGTAACAATGGCATGTTTAAGTGAGTCAGGAAACGAACCAGCTTCGAAAGATATATTGATAAACTTCACCAATATTGGACTTAACTGGCTTGAGAACTTTCTCAACACTTTAGATGAAATATTATCATGTCCAGTCGCCGATCCCAAATTTAATGAATTAATTGTCATTTGGACTTCTTCCAAGTTTGTAGGAAATAGAGAAAATTGATTGTAGATGTTTTTTGGAAATGAAGCCAAGTATATTTCATCTATGGGTTCTGTTGCTATATCTAAGGTTTTTGTAACGTCTATAAAATAAGAATTCATTGTATCTGTGATTTGCTGAAAGTTGTTTATAACGCTATTGTTGTAATTAATTTCATTTAGAGTATTATTATTATCGAAACTATTTATATTATACATGATTCTTTTGTAAAGACACCATAATTTCCTACTATTATTGGGGTCACTAGATATTATCTTATTACAAAAATTATACTTAGCTTGTTTTATCTGTCTTTTGACTATGTTTTTATGTTTTTTATAAAGTTCATTAACCTTTACGTCATTAGGATATTTTTTTTTGTATTTATAGAAAGAGTCACGAATCTTCATGCTACGAATAATCTCATTATTCATCCACTCATGTTTTTTCTTGGTGTTATTAGGAGAAATTATTTCAGTGTAATTTTTGATTTTTTCAGAAAACACTTGGATAAATTCATCCAAAGTATTAAAATTGCCTAGATTTTGCCAAAAAATGTCCGTGGAAAGCTTTTCATAATTTAAAATTTTCTTTGTAAAGTTAGTATCTTCCTTAGTAATACTAAGGTCTGAACTAATAAAGAGCAATTGATGGTCCGACAAAGATGTGTTAGCAACATGAAGATTATAATTGTATTCAATTAAATCCGTGCAGAAATGGTCTATTATAGTTCTAGAATTAGTGCCTATTCTTGTTGCGTATTTGTCATTTATATTGTTGTAGACCACAAAGCCATTGCAAAGTAGTGTGTTCAAATAGTTTCTTACATCACAGTTATTTTTATCTAACAAGTTAATATTGAAATCTCCTAGGATTAGAGATTTATTATATTTGCATGTAATTTCATCCAATCTGTCAATAAAATCTTTTAAATTTGTCTGATGAGCCCTATAGAAGCACATTATGTCTAGTTTTGGTTTTTGCAATTTTACTCCAAGAATATTTGAGTTGAAGAAGTTTTCTTCAAATTCAAGATTGCTGCTTATTTTATTAGATATGTAAATAGCAGCACCACCGTTGGATTTTTCGCGATTAGAAAAGTATGCGGAATACCCTGGAATATTATAAAATTGATTTTGATGACTTAGAAGCCAGATTTCAGTTAACACAATTACATGTATTTCACAATATAAAGAATTAATTAAAACCTCTAAATTACTTAATTTATTTCGAAGGCTTTGAATATTTAAATAAATTATATTAAAATTATTTTTATAATTAACCATAACATTTCTGTTTAACCCTGTAAAATAATTAACTTTAATGTTTTCATTAATATCAAACAACATCTTTGTAATTAAAAACAATAGTAGCATAACGGAATAGCAACATTAAACAAGAGAGAGCTTTTATCATGTATTTAAAAATTGTGACGATATGATTTATATGAATGATTATTTCAGTAAATAAAACAACGTGGTTTAAAACAGTACGAAATTGATAGTGCTTATAAAAATTTTTAGTAAAAAAATGTGAATTTGTAAAAAATGTAAAAAATGTAGAAGTAAATAAAGTGTAAAAAATGTGAGTAAAAAATGTGAATTTGTGTATATAAGTGATTTTTTTTTTTATTTTTTTTAAATAAATGAAGTGATATAAATTATTAATTAATTTATTAAATAGACAACAATGTTTCATATGTGCAGGCATGGGCACATATTTTTGGATGCATATACATCCATGTATAAATATACATATGTACCTTTGCTTGCACATATATAACAAAGTTGATAAAGTACACCGAGAAAAGCATGCAAGAGTTGATTTAAATAATGTATATGAACAATGTTTATACAAAATGTATATAAACAATGTGTCAGAAAAGAAATGATTTATGAAATAAATAATAAGTGCAATTTTAAGTATTCTTAAAAATGGTAAAATCCTCATATTATTATAAAATAAAAAGAACAGAAGTTTACAATAAACAATTAAAAATTCAAGAATTAAATATTTAAGTTTGTAAGATAAATTTAAAAATTCAGTGTTGAAATTTATATAATGTATACGAAAGTGGAAGTGAAGAAAATTAAGTGTGTATATTTTGCTTGAAGAAAGAAAGAGAGAGATATACAATACCAGAAGTATTTCAAACAATGTAAACAAATCAAGTAAGTTTAATTTATTTATTTTATTTATTATTGCAAAGCTCATTAATAGATGCGATATCGTTAAAATTATTAATATTATGTATTTTGCTGGAGGCAGTTTTTCGCATTTTAATAATATTGTCTTTAACCCACAAAAATTTAAAATTATAAGTATTCTTGATTTTTTTTGCCTCGTAATATAATTTTTTTTGTAAACGCGACAAGTGATTTTGAAAATATATCTCTCTATTTCCCTCCTCAGTTGGAAAAAATTCTGTAGTAAAAATATGCTGTTCCTTTTTAGCTAACATAAGACGCTGTTTAGCTTCGTTAGTACGAAGATAAACAACATATTGCTTATCTTTATTTTTACTACTTGAAATTGTTGTTAATGGTGTAATACGCTCGATGTCATTTTTATTTATGTTGGAATTTAATTTTTTTGTAATTTTTAAAAATAAATCTTCAAGGTTACCTGGTTTATCTGGTAAACCTGATACGACTATATTATTATGGTAGTTGTGTTTTGATTGGTCGTCTTTATCAAGCACTGACTCCAGATAGTTAACCTTGTGCTCTAATTCCTTGTATTTTTTGTTAGTTAGTTGTATTTCGTTCTTTAATTTAGCGTTTTCTTCAATTATTTTTTTTTGAATTTTAAGGCCATCATCGAATTGGCGTGCAATAAAACTTTGTGAAGTTTTAATATCTATTAATTAATTTTATGAAAGTATGTAATATAATGCAAGTTTCTTGGTAACTGTTTTTTATATTTTCCCACACATTTTAAAATAATTTCTTTGATTGTACAAAATGCTTATAAAATTGTTTTAAAATTTTCTACAAGTATTTTAAAACTTTCCGAAATTGCTTGTAATATAATACACATATTGATTTTAATTTTTAGCCTTCTAGCCTTGTTAGTTTCAATGATATGTATATGAAATGTTGCAGACTCACTAAGCAACCTCGTAGAGTAAATTCTTCCAAAGATATTGGATGAGTTTCAAAGGGTTAGCTTTTTTGTATTATTGTGCTAACGGACCAATCAATTTACTTTTGATTTCCGATCCGAGCCATCTCGGATCGATCCATACACTTGAGTTGAGTTGAGCTTTAAGCTGATGTAACTATTATATAAATTTTTTGTATGTCAAACCATCTTGAGTTTCTCTTATCAGCTTAATAAACTACAACTAATATTATTTTTTATGCACAAAGTATTAAAGAAAATTAATTTGATCTTTCTTCTCAATATTCCTTAAACAAATTAACTCAAAAATTAAATTTTAAATTTAATGGTAACTCTAATTTTAATTATTATTATACCCTACACCTAAAATAAGTATAGGTGTATAATTAATTGTACGGTATTTGTAATCACCAAAAGGAAACAAACTAAGAAAAGCGTTAATATTTTTTGAAAAAGGTTTCATTTTATTGGAAACTAATTTTATTCAATTGTTAAATAGTTTCATTCAGTTGAAAAATAGTTTCATAGTTTCATTCAATTGCAAAATATTTTCTTTCATTCGTTTATGTTTGGTTCGTTGAAAATAATTTTTGAATTTTCGCAATAATAATGACAATTAATACTAGTTATACCCGTATGACTATATAGTCAAAGGGTATAATAAATTTGCCATTACGTTTGTGGCGCAGAGAAGGAGGGGGGGTATATATAGAATCAAGTGTATAGATCGGATCCGAATCGAAAAAAAAATCGATTTAGCTATGTATGTCCATCCGTCCGTCCGTCCGCACGATAACTCAAAAACTAAAGGAGCTAGGATCTTGAAATTTTCGCAAATCCGTTTTTTGCAATAGCCGTCATCACTATTTCAGTCATACGGGTATCCCAGAGTTGACACAGTCTACTCTACTACACTCTTCCTCGTTTTACTTAAAACTATTAAAATAGTTTAAAATTACTGATCCTTCCAACATACCCTTTTACAATAATTTTAATAAATTAACTGAAATATTTATTTTAAAAAATCACTCTTGATATCAATGTTGATGGAAACTGAAAAGTCTCTCTAATTTTCTTCATTGAATCTCCCTCCAATAATAATAAAATTGAAAGAAATAAGAATCAACTTTAATTTACTCAAAGAAACTTCTATTATTATTCTCACTTCCAATATATTGTTCACATTGTTTGTCCTTCATAATCGCTTTTTGTAGTTTTTTTGTAAGTTCCATAAATAAATATATAAGTTCAACTAGTTTTTTTCCTGTTATACTTATAACAGAAAATGTAAAGAAGAAGACAGCAAATAAAAACGGAGAAGTTAGGAGAAATTGAGTATAATAGTAGAACATTACAGTAATGTTACACTAATTTGTGTTATACTTTTGTTCTTTTCAAATATAACATTATATGCAAGGTTATCTTGTAACTGTAATAAAATGGAACAATATAATGATTATAATTAAAACTGTGATACAAATACTACACTTTAAACATGTTAAAATTTGTAGACATTTCTGTAGAGAAATTTCTAGTTATTGTATAGAAAAACTTATTACAGTTCATTTGACAAATTTATGAATTAGTTAACTATCTCCCTAAATCATACCGCCAGTTTTTATGAAGTTCTGTGTACATTTATACAATTAAATAACTTTTTTTTTATATTTTATGTAGTACATATAATACATTTATCTTTAAATGAATTTTGAAGGAATGATATTTCGAAAGGTTGAAACGACTGCTTATACAACTATTTCTAGGAATTTTTTAGATTTTTGAAAATAGGTTTGAAGTAATTTTAAAGTTAGCATTGAAACTTCTAAAGTCAATCAAATCTTTGAAACTTTAGAAACACTGCAATGCAATGCTGAACTATATTTTCAGAAAATGTCCAACGTCTAAAAAACGATCCTTAGTTAGATTTTATTTTACTCAATGCCAATTTTTTAAAAAATATATTCTTTTGCAATTTAATTCAATAGTTTTTAATATTACATGATGGTTTTAATTTTTATTATAAGCAACAGTTTTATATCAAAAACAATAGAAATACAACTAAATAATGTAAACAATCTTTTATTATCTTTTGACGTGAACAAGGAGTGCTACAGGTGTTATTTTTATACATGATAGTCCTGCGCAATAAACTAATGTGAAACTTTATACCAACCCACGTGCTCTTTGTAAATTTTTTTATAATCTTAATATAGAAACATGTTTATTAGATAATATTATGTAAATAATGGAGGCTAGTTAGAAAATATTTTGATAACTTCCCAAATATGTCAACAAATGAGCAAATGTAAATAAAATTTTCTATATTACTTTAAAGATTAAGTTTCACTAATTTTAATGTTTTTTTAATTAAAAGTTATACAGAAATAGGTTTTTACTATAGAATGTGTGAATTTCAGGTTCGATTTAAGGTATTCAGGGTGAACCTCAAGCTTTTTTAATTTTAGTTATGATTCTGGCAGCAGCCCAGTTGATTTAAGATCAACTTCATATCTGTGTTATTATAGTCTGAATTTGAAAATTTAAAATTTATTGTTGCAGCGAAAAATTCAAAAGAAGTGATAAAAAGGAGTCCTATGATAAAAGCGTAACAAAGTGCAGACTATAAAAAATTTTTTAACATCGATAGTCTTCAACAGTTATACATTATACCAGACTCATACTCTACTAAATATATACGTTCATGCATTACTCGATGTCATATAAATGCTGACCTTTAACATCTGTACACAAACAATGTAAAGTAATTAGTATTAAATTAAATTCATTACTCCTTATATCCCTTCTGAAAACTGGAAAAGTCGAGATTTTCATGGGGATTTTTTAATTCAAAAAATGAATATGTTGCCATTGCTACAATTTTCTTAAAGTTATTAACTCAGGGAACCCCATAGGAAGGTCATTCAACTTTTCTTACTCTCAAGTTCTTCATTCTAAGAATAGAAAAGAAAATAAAAATAGGAAACTTTAATATTGCGGCATTTATTTGAATTAATTTCATTTTGCTTTGTGCTTCCGAGGAAGCCCCACTTTTTTTAATAAAATACAAATAAAATTGTTTACTCTATTGTAAAGAATTATTGTAATGGTAAATTTATTATTATTATTGTGTTAAGCATTGTGTTGGTTGGCACTTCGTTTTTGCAGTCAGCATCTCAAGGTGTGAGCAATTGACTTTTTTACAGTTATTACTTCTTTTGTTCGCCCACAAACAATTCTAATTTTCTTACAAGATAATTGAAAAAAAAGGAAAATGATTTACGATTTTTATTATTATTTTTCTTTACCGTTTGTGTTTAAGAAGATAACTTAAGTTTGTGAGGAAGAAGTTTTAAAGTTAATTTTATTGTTCATCTGTTCTCGTTCTAAAAATTTGGTGTTGGATGAAGACGTGAAGTAAAATTAATATATTTTCTAAGGAATGAATGGAGATTTTTCTAATGAGTGGAAAAGTTTTGAAATTAAAATCAATGTAAATAAGTTAATTTAATAAAATTAATGAGAGAGTTCTTCTTTGCAAAAAAATTTTGAATTATAATATTTTGTAATTAAGTGAATATCAAGTTCTTCGAATTAGAAAAGTTTTTAATTTAATTGTATAAATTTATGATTTTATAATATTTTGTTCTTCAAAATAATTTTTACATGTTAATTATTTATTTAATTATTTAATTTTTTATTTATGTGTTAACAGTTTTATCTCATAAATCAATAAAATTAGTTTTGGTGGATTTATCAAATAAAATCCGAATATAGAATGTCACAGAGAAAGACCATCACAAGGTTAAAAAAAGTATATTGAGAAATACATTAATTTATACTCACTTTTTAGGACTTATCATATATTGAATCTCAAATATTAAAATATCAAAACAAACCTAAGTGGCAGTCAAATTACCGCCATTTTTATAAATTACTCATATTTATTTCCAAAGATCAACTCCTATTATTTCTAGTTTCTAGCTAAAACCATTTACTTAAAAACAATAGCAAACGGTGAAAGATTAAAAGAGGACTCCTTAAGCTTTCGAATACATTTTATACAATTTCATAAGTAGTCTAGAAAAAGAGTTAAGAGCAAAATTATGAAAACTAAAAAAAACGAGGAAGAGTGTAGTAGAGTAGACTGTGTCAACTCTGGGATACCCGTATGACCGTTATATAAACATTATATCATTATTATTATAAACATTAATTACTTTTGCCAAAATTTCAAACATATCAGCTTTATTAGGTAAAATATAATGCTGATATAAAAGAAGGAGTTGTATGGCAGCTAGTCGAACCCTCTGCAGTAGACCAACCAAATTTTGCAGTAACTTTTGGCCATTACACTAAACTATTTTTGGCAAAATTTCAGACACCCAACTTCAATAGGTTTAGAGTAATGCTAATATAAAATAAGAAGTTGTATGGCAGCTACACGAACCCTTTGCAGTAGACCAACTAAATTTTGCAGTAACTTTGGCCATTACACTAAACTATTTTTGGCAAAATTTCAGATACCCAGCTATAATAGGTATAGAGTAATGCTCATATAAAAGAAGGAGTTGTATGGCAGCTACTCGAACTCACTGCAACAGACCAACCAAATTTTGCAGAAACTATGGCTATAAAATTAAACTACTTTTGCCAAAATTTTGGACACGTAGCTGTAATAGGTACAGAGAAATACTCATATAAAAAAAGAAGTTGTATGGCAGCCACCCGAACCCATGGACCCAAATGGCTGGATTTAAATAGCGATGACGTCTATTGCAAAAAACCGAATTTGCGAAAATTTCAAGATCCTAGCTTCTTTAGTTTTTGAGTTATCGTGCGGACGGACGGACAGACGGACGGACAGACGGACAGACGGACAGACGGACAGACGGACAGACGGACAGACGGACAGACGGACAGACGGACAGACGGATAGACGGACAGACGGACAGACGGACAGACGGACGGACATACATAGCTAAATCGATTTATTTTTCGATTCTGATCCGATCCATACACTTGAGTCTATATCTACCCCCCGTCCTTATCTGCGTCACAAACGTAATGGCAAATTTATTATACCCTTTGACTATATAGTCATACGGGTATACAAATTAATTTTTATTTAAGCCCCCATACAAAAAATGTGCCTCCTCATAAGTACCTATGTATTGGAATAAGCAGTGTACTTAATTAGAAAATACCCTACATATATATTTTAGATTAATTGTTGGTATGCCTCATATACCTTTAGCTTCTACCAGTCTACTTATCAAGTATAATTTTGTTCCTGTATTAAAAAATATTTCTCAAACATTTTTCCCTTTACGAATTGAACACTTTTTGAATCATGATCCCATGGAAACGAAATTGTGTTTTAATATAAGTGAAACTTACCAAATGTAAAATTCAATTTAAAAGGAAGGAATTTGACTACTCATATTAAAAAATCATATGATACAACATACAACTTTCAATATATGGATAACAAACATTTAACGCGGAAGTCAAATGTATCGTAGCTAAAATTGCATATAGAAAAGGAACTCCTTTATCTATGTTCTTATGTAACAAATTTACTTCCTCTTATTACAGAATTCATAGATTTTATTTTCTACATCATTTTTCAATCTTTTTATTAGTTTCTCTACATTTTATCTTCTATTTTTGTATTTATATTGTTGTTTTTAGATAAATAAAGATCCTTGGAAGTTGTTAAACTTTTTATTGTCACCTTGACTTTTATTGCATCAAAATTTTAATATATAATTTCAAGATATGAAAAAGTATCTGGCAGATGCTTCTTATTTAGTTATTTCGAAATGAATTTTGCATTTAAATTTTATGGTATGCCGATAGGGACTAATATGTATATACATATAAGCAAAATAAATAGTTAATTTCTTTAATTAAAATAAAAATGAATGCTTTGAGATTCGTTATGTATCATATTACGAAAAACATTAAAATATTGAATATAATCCAAGTCGAAATAAACAGAAAATAACCAGGATGCATAAAATATGCAATAAGAATTAATTATTAAAATTCACAAAATTCCACAAAACAAGACAATTAAATTTTAATTTCAACTAAAAATAGTTTTTCCAAATTTATACTCAAAACATATTTTGTCCTTCCAAAAATTAAAAACACACAAACAAACAAACAAAAATCTGTTGAATGCCCAAGGAAATTTATTTTTGACTCTGGGAATACATTTACAACAAGGACATGTTTTGCATCAGAACTCAAGGTTGTAAATGAACAGGAAAAAAAGCTTTTTCTATTGTTTTTATTATTATAATACACAAATATTTTTATGTTTGTCCAAAAGCTCTCATTCTCACCTGGAATCTGAATTTAATTTTAATGGAATCGGTATACAGATTGTATACATGCACAATATAGTAGCATAGTTTCTGTAGGCATCTATTAGATCCTGTTTTTATTAAATGCATTTATTACTGTACTTTTATTGTAGATACTATTGGAGTTTCTGAATGGATAGAATGAATTATAGAATTTTACCTAAACAAATGAATGAATGAATTTGAAAATTTATGTATACTGATACGAAAGTAGACTAGACCAGACATACCTATATCAGATAGTTTAAGTATTAGCTATATATTCAAATACTTTATATTTGTATGCATTTAACTTAAATGGCAATTAATAGAAAAAGCTTTAAAGGAATAATTGAAACGTAATATGTGCTTTAGTGAAGGTGAAAGTATTAATATACATAAATATATATATATATATGTAAATACGTCACAGTGCAAGGAATGTTTCCCTATAGTTTTTTTTCCAATTTTCACTTCCATTTATATTAAGTTTCTATTTTCGTCCTGTCTGGGTCACAAGAGTAGTTAACCTGGCACTCTGTCATGGGAATTCTGAGCCAGAAAGAGATAGCAATAGTTTGGCATATTGACCTACATTTTGATTAATTACCCCGGAAGTAGGTCAAGTTATGTTAAAAGTAGGTGACCTTGACGTCGATCGTGCCGGTAATTAGGTCAGACAGGTTTAGAAGTAAGATAAACAACTCTTGTTGTTTATATTGTAATAGGGAATCATGTAAAAGTAGTAAGTAAAAATATTTCAATACAATGTGCGTATGCAAATTAGCATGCAAAGAGAATATAAAGTCAAAAGAAAAGAAAAAAAATTTTAAGTCACAATCACAAATAGCAAGTTCATTATAATGTAAAACATGTTTTCTGCCCAGCATGTATATATATTATATGTATGTAATAAGTAGAAGAAAAAAGTCATCGTTTTCTGTAAGGAATGAAAAAAAAAAAAAAAAAAAAAAAAAAAAAAATCAAAACTATGGTTAATTGCTTTTGGTACCTATTCATAATCAACATACAAATAAAATAAAAATTTGTTTAGATTATTTGTACATCTCTTATGTAAGATTTTGCAGGTGCATTGCATCTTTAATATGAAAAGTATAAACCTGAAATCAAAGAAGTGCTTTTTAAATTAAAAAGAAACAGAAGATATAAGGCAGGTTTTCATGAGAAAATTTTGCCCAGTAATCTTGACTTTAGAGAGAGAGGTATATAGTATACTCTCAATAGGAGAGAAAGAGTAAAATGATTAAATTTATATTAAAATTTTTTTATATCTTTTGACAAAAACAAATTACATAACCTTATTTTTTAATTTTTAAATTTATATTTCGCGAATTTTTCAATTCAAAGTTAAAATTTTATTAATTTAAAATAAATGATAAAATTTTAATCAATTTCAAATAATTTTAAACAAAAATTCGTTCATCAAATCATAATATAAAATGTTTTTTGTCTTTGTTTACATTCTCTTGTTTGTTTACAAAATTCAAATGTCGTGTATCCATAAAAATATGTAATAGTATGCAAAAAATTTTTGTGTAGAATACACTTTTTTTTGTATGTAGTAGCAACTTTATAGGAAAAAGACCTAATAGAACATCTTTTTGCCATGGATTATGGCGCTCTCTCAATACTTGGCTAAGGAATATGGATGTTTCTCCCAGTAATTTATCGTTTTTTCTTTGTCGCACCAATAGTATTTTTGTATCTTCTGCCTATGCTCTAACTTTTGCCCAGGAAATTGCCGTAATGAAAATTAGCCTATAAAGGCAGGTTTTCATGAGAAAATTTTGCCCAGGAAACTTGACTTTAGAGAGAGAGGTATATAGTATACTCTCAATAGGAGAGAAAGAGTAAAATGATTAAATTTATATTAAAATTTTTTTATATCTTTTGAAAAAAACAAATTACATAACCTTATTTTTTAATTTTTAAATTTATATTTCGCGAATTGTTCAATTAAAAGTTAAAATTTTATTAATTTAAAATAAATAATAAAATTTTAATCAATTGCAAATAATTTTAAATAAAAATTTCATTCATCAAACCATAATATAAAATGTTTTTTTTCTTTGTTTACATTCTCTTGTTTGTTTACAAAATTCAAATGTCATGTATCCATAAAAATATGTAATAGTATGCAAAAAATTTTTGTGTAGAATACACTTTTTTTTTGTATGTAGTAGCAACTTTATAGGAAAAAGACCTAAGAGAACATCTTTTTGACATGGATTATGGCGCTCTCTAAATACTGGGCTAAGCAAAATTGATGTTTCTCCAAATAATTTATATGTTTCTCCCAGTAATTTATCGTTTTTTCTTTGTCGCACAAATAGTATTTTTGTATCTTCTGCCTATGCTCTAACTTTTGCCCAGGAAACTGCCGTAATGAAAATTGGCCTTAAGTTAATAAAATGTATCTTTCATATCTATTTTATGTTGTTTCACCTGTAGATTGTAACTTTAAAGAAAAATTTATTTATTTTTCCTGGGTATCTGAAACTTAAAAATAAAAACAGTATTGTTTTGTTTTATCAATTTTTATTTAATTTTTAACTAGAATTAAAAATTTTATTTATTTACTTTTTCCGTTTACTGATTATCAGCAAGCGGAAAAGTTAAATTTGAATCTTCGAGGAGTAAATCACCCTTTTCATTTTTATATAAATAAATTATGGAGGTATTAATACCCTCCTCTAATTCTTTATTACAAATTTCCTCATATTTACGAGGAATAAAAATGATAAAATTTTGAGTTTCGAAAACCCATTTTTCACCGTATCTTGTATTTATTTGTTTTAATTTTTTTAATATATATAGTCTATTTGGTTCCATTCCTTCAATTTTTAAAAAGGTTTTTTTATAGCATGTTTTTGTTTCAGCCTTTTCATTAAAGGCCAATAAAAAACTTCGTTTACTTGGCAGTTGTTGTTGTTGTTGTTGATGCTGTTTTGGATGTTGCTGTTGTTGTAGTAGTAGTAGTTGATGTTGTTGTTGTTGTTGTTGTTGCTGTTGGACACGATGCCGTTGTTGATCTTGTTGTTGTTCTTGGGTTTCTTCAAGTTCGCTATTTTTCGTCTTTCTCCTTTTAGCGGGGAGACGGACAGATGCAGCAACATCATCGCTGTTGCTCATATATAGGTTTAGGAATTCCTTAACCATGTTGTATGATTTAAATTTTTAATTTAAGTGTAACTGTTGTACAAAATTTATACTAATTTACAGCGTACAGAAGAATAGAAGTACAGAAACAGGATTTCACGTTTTTACTACTATTATTTATTGAAATGACATAGACAATCAAACGCAGTATTGCAAAATACTAATTTAAATTCCTGTCATAATTCCTGTTATAGGCTATAATTTTTTATTATGCTCAATTTAGAATTTAATTTTACTTAGAGGAAATATATAATTGACTAAAGTGCATTGCGATTACATTGTTGTAGAATTTTTTTATTTCTTTCGATTAATTCTCTATTTCTATTTTAAGAATAACGTGAGTCGTGACATACTTTATTGAAATATCTTTTGCATACAGCTATGCTTTACAAATTTTTATCATTAATTTAAGACAAGATTATAGATTATCATAATGGTTAAATATAAAAAAATTAAATTTTTTGATAAAAGAAATTTATTTAAAAATTTTTTAAATAAATAGCCAACCAATAAATTTTAAAATTTATAAAACTTAAACCAATCTTAAAACAAACAAGTTTTTTTTTTAAAAAAATCTCTTAAACAAAAAATAAAAATGTCTTTATTTACTGCAGCATCAATTTCTGACAAGATTAACGAAATTGTCAAAAAGTTGTTGGAGGAGGGCGAAAGTAAGTATTAAAAAAATTTTTCTATATATTATTTGAAACATATTAAAATTTTCTACTCTCTTTTTATTTTAGAAGCAACAATATTAGTTGAGGGGAATATTGGTGCCGGTAAATCTTATTTCCTCGAGAACTTTTTTGAAGGAAGACCTGAGTGCACCGTATTATATGAACAGGTGGAGAAAATGTGTGATTTTCATGGAGAAAATATGTTACAGAAGTATCATGACCATCCATTAAAGTATGCAGAGAGTTTTCAGTCTCTGATACTGAACATAACGCTTAAACAAATGATTAGAACGATTCCGAGTGCACTAAAAATAATGGAAAGATCCGTTTTTAGTGCATTTAATGTATTCACGAAAAATTTAAAAGAAAACCATCATCTAACTCCAGTACAATACAATGTGCTGGATGAATGGTATAATTTTTCAGTGCAGATGATAAAAACATGTCATCTGCTACCTGAATACATCATATACCTAAGATCTTCTCCAGAGTTTTGCTTTAAACAAATTAAAAAGCGAAATAGACTGGAGGAGCAAGGTATATCATTAGAATATTTGCGTCAGATTCATAAGAAACATGAGGAATTATTCTATTATAGAAAGAATTTTAAAGGAATGCACATCATCGTGATTGAAGTTGAAGAGCTTCAAAAAAGCGAAAAGGATGAGGAGTTAGAAATTATAACTGAAAATGAAGCAGATGAGGAAGATGAGGAAGATGAAGAAGATGATGAGCTATATGGACCAACAGAAACTAAAATCCTGAAAAAAGAAAAACCTGAAAAACGATTTTCAAGACCATCGGATATGTATACAAAGGTAAAAAAACAAAAAAACAAAAAATGTTATATATATTTCAATTAATTTTTTTTTCTATTTCAGATTCATGGTTCAGTGCAACAATTCAAAAAGTGTTTATTAGATGTCTGTGATGGTATGGAGCGAGAGCAGATGGTAAAAATCCTGCCAGAAAACATCAATCATTTGGAAAATAATTTAATGGGACAATATTTAAAACATCTATCATCAGAGTTGTTGGATGAAGATGGAGCAAAAACTTGATACTAATAATAATTATATAATTTATTGTAGATATAAAAAAAAGATAAAAATAAAAAATAAAAAAATTTAAAAAAAACAAAAAAAATAACCAATTTCTATTTCAGATTCCCTCCTTTGCTTAAAAAGAAAATATAAATAATAAAACATTTTTTTTTGTTATTATTATTATTATAATAAATAATTTATATTACATAATAAAAACGTTTTTTTTATTTATAACAATTAGATAATTTTATTCAAAACAGCTGTGAGAAGTTGATATTTAAAAAAATCTGTCATGCAACATTAAACAATATGCTGTGGTATTTTCAGGTATTTTCTTTGAAGACTTGAATTCAATTTTTACATCAATAGGTTCAGTTTTTAAAATTTCATCCTGATGTTGACAATCTATAACAAAGATTGCCCCAATTTAAAAGCGATTCAATTATATTATGAGAATAATAAGTTTTTCGAAAATTCATATACATCATAAATAATGTTGAAAAGCGATTTCTGTCAAAATGTAAATCTAAATTTTCATGTGGATAATATTCTGAATTTAGATGAACTTTTAAATTAATCAAATCACAATGATCAAAATGTGTTATATTTTTATCAACCTTATTTTTTTTATTTGTTTGTAGAGCAAATACAATAAAACGAGGTTTTTCAAGTTGTGTAGTTGTTTTAACATTTGAAAATAAACTATTTTTAAAGTCAATTGGTTTAAAATTAAAATGTTAAATATATTTAAAGAACCTGCTTCTGATGACAGAATTATAAGAAAACAATATCATACATATTCACCAAATAATAACAATTTTAATAATGGTGATACTATTACAATAACTATACAAAATCAGAATATTAATGTTGAAAATATGAAAAAAGAAAATCTGAAAAAAAAAATATCTTGTTGAATTTGAATTATAATTAAAAATTATAGAAACGGTAACAATTAATGTTTTAATTCTTAACGTTTTTAAATTATATACATAGGTAAATGTTTTTAAATTATTTACATTCATATATCTAATTCAAATTCACATGCACTTTGTTAAGTATTTCAGTTTTACTAATATCCATTTACATTATTTTTTGTTTTTGAAAAAATCGAAATATATACGTGAATTTGAAAGATCATAATATATTATATGAACTCATTCGATGCCTCCAAACAATAACTATATATATAAGTCAAGTTTAATATCACGATTAGAATAGGTATAAGTAAATTAATATCTCTTTTACTTGTTAATTTTTATAATTCATATTTTTATAAATAAATTTTTTTTTTTGGTTTTAAGTATAGTTACAACAAAACAAAATTAAAAAAAGTAACTTTTTCGTAGTTTTATGCTTAGTTACGTCATTTTCAATTGTATACTTTTGTTTTTTAATTGTATATTTTTGTTATTCGAATGGTATAGAGTGAGCATTTTCGGATAAGAACAATGTAAGCCTACTTACATTAGCATTTTTAAGAGAAATAAAAAATAATAACCCGAAAAGAACGTCATAAGTCTTGAAGATCACATAATAAAATTGTTTTAAATATTTTTCAAAGGTTTTTTAACTTCACATTTAAAATCGTGAATTTCTAATTGTCTTCTTAATGTTTTCTTAATAAAATTTTATTAATTTATTCCTAATAAAATGTATTCTTAATTTATTTAAAAATAACAAAATTTATAATAAAATATATTTCAGACTTACATCATTATAGCTTGGAGCCGTCGATATATAATTCATAAATCGTATTTATTCATAGTTCAAAATTTTTATTAAAAAAATAAAGTCAAAGCTTTTATTTTGTTTTTATTTTTTTTTCGTTGTCTGATTAAAATTTAATAATGAATAGAGTATAAAGCTTTAAGCTTTTTTTCTTTTTATTTTATTTCTTTCTTTTAATTTTAAAGAGCTTGAATTTTAAGGTTTTTGTTTTATATGGACTGTGCTCATCAGTAGTTATATTCATTATCTTTGCTATAGGTACCAAAAACAATTAACTTGTTTTTATTTTTCATTCCTTACAGCAAGGTTATATATGTAGATCAGACATAGCAGTAAGTATATATTTTCAGAATCATTCTAAACTTTCAGTTTCTTTATTATCATTTTTTTTTTTTTTTATTATAAAGCATTTTTAAATAACACAAACATTCAACTATAGTCATAAAACAGGTAATGTTACTACATATTACACCATGATCATTGAACTTTTGTTTTCTTTCTTTATCTTCTTTACCAATAATTATTTTTTTTCTTGTTATCTATAATTCGTATATTTAAAACTATTGTTTTTTTTAAAACACAGAAAACTGGTTTACTTTTAAGGATTAAAAATTATATATATATTTATTTTTCAACTTCATCTTTCATAATATTATTTAGATTGTTAAATTTCTATAAAATCAACCAAAATGTTTTTGTTTTCAATAATAAACCTTTACAAAGTGACCTTACATCAGTCTGTGGATAATATTGTTATATATTAGGTGTGATGTATGATAAAACTTTAAACTATCTTAACTGGAATGATATTTTTATTAACCCTCACCATCAGATAATAGAAAAAATTATATGAACTTTTAGGAATCCTCTGATATCATCAGTGTTGCCATTTTTACAGTATTCCGGTCAAATTTGGCTGGAAAAAATATTCTTTGACAGGAAAAAAATCGAAATATTTTGACTGGATTTTTGACTGATTTATTTTTTTATTTGACCGTTTTTGATATAATATTATATTTCGTTTCGGAAAAATTTAAAATAATTTTAAAAATATTCGTTGAAGCTGAACATTTTAATTCACCAAAAGGGTTATAAATTTTTGAGAAATGGAGTAAATCTTAATTTGCATTGGTATTCGATGAAATAGCCATTAGAAGGCTATACTATAATAGTGCACTGGATGAAATTAGTGGGTTTTCTGATTATGGTTCTGGCAGAACAAAAGACATCGCAAAATACATACATATTTTGAAATAACTATTTTACTACTTTATCTGAAATAATAAATAAATAAATCTTTAGTTATATCATTAGTTAAATTAGGTATTGCGAATTTATAAAAAGCAAAGCTCCATAAATCAATCTAAACAAAGAAATTATGTACATGTTTCATTATACATACTTAATTTTAAGTCTTTCTGAAAATATTTATTTTGACCCGATTTTTTGACAGTATTTTACTCTAAAAACTTTTGACTGAATTTTTTAAAAAGTTTTCCAGTCAAACTGTCGAATTTGACCGGATTAAAAATTTTGAAGTGGCAACACTGGATATCATTTCATACTTTTATTTTTCAGCTTTAAAAAACAATGTACACAAGGTTAGCAATTTGTTTAATTCAAATAAATTTAAAATCTCTTGAAATCTAGACAATGTACATATATACATATATATATTTATTATATATATGTTTTTTTTCAAAGCTCTAGAAAATGTCTTTATAAAATTATTGTAATTCTACTCCGTTCAGATATTGCTACTCCGTTTTTAGTATAATCATAGATAGGCTATGTCACTCCGAGCACAAAAATACCATGTATTTTAAAGGGGGCAAAATTCAGATATTTTCCAGTGTGGCCGTTGTAGCTAAACTTTGCGGTACATGCTAATGTACTAAACTGCAAAGCTTTTTCCATTGTAAATTATACTACCATGAAATGAAAAAGCTTTTTCTAGAAAGATTACATATCCATACATACACTTTATCATAAGAGCAGTACAGAGAAAAAAATGCTAAAGAAAAACTCCCATATAAACTAAATAACAACAAAAAGGAAAAAAAAAACAAAATTAAAAATTATAAATTAAACCTATGCAGATTTTTTTTGCAGCTTTTTCTTGAATGATTTAATGTAAACTATTACATTTCGCATGTAGAGTAGATTTACTACATTGTAGAGTATATTTACTACAATTAAAAATATAAATTAAACCTATGCAGATTTTTTTTTTACAGCCTTTTCTTGAACGATTTGATGTAAACTATTACATTTCGCATGTAGAGTGGATTTACTACATTAAAAACATTATTTGTAGCTTAAAAATGAATCAGAGTTTTACTAGAAATTATATATAAATTCTAGTTTTATTAATTAAGAACATTCATGAATTATGAAAAGAAAATTTATTGATGTATAATAATTGTATAGATATACATACATAGTTATATTAACTCAATATAGTGCTATTATAAGTTTTGATTTATGTTAATAAAGTTTTTGTGATAAGAAAATGTTATTAGATTAGTAAAAAAAAAAAAAAAATAAATAAATAAATAAATGTACTAAATCTACTCTACATTTTTCTACGTATCATAAACAATATTATTGCGCTTTCAATTTGCCGCCGGCAAAACATACATTTTATATTTGTTAAAAAGAAAAAACTATTGATTATAATGACGTATCATGTAGCTTTTTCAATCTCAAATTTTTTGATTATTTTTGTTTTTGCTTTAAACTTTTATCACGGAAGATGTAATACAAAATGCAGGAAATGTAATAAAAATTAAACAGATATTGATGCATAAGTGACTGTTACCTAAAATTGAAACGCATATTAATTAGAAACGTAAATATAATCGTATTTGTGAGCCTCTTATAAAATTTTTTATACAATATACTTAAGCTAAATGGTTTAAGCACCTAAAAAATACTGAAATAATATAAACAGAAAAAAAATATGTATAAAAGGTTTAACAAATTAATTCCTGCTCTTACGCATGCGCATTATATTCATTCTTAATACAGGCAACTAATTATTTCAAAACCGCCTTTAACAAAATCTCTCTTCTCTATTTTTGCGCATACACATTGCATTGCACATTATTATTATTATACATGATATGTACTTATTTTTGTATTTACAAACAAGTTACTACTTTGTATGTCAGATTTTTTCGTAATAAATAAAGAGAATGAACAAAAAAAATCATAAAATGTAAAACGTGTCTCCTAAGTAAATGAATTCAATATGATTGTTAAAATACAATTTATGATATACCTATGTATGATATAAAGCTTTTGGTATCTGAAAAATGAGATACATAGTTGTTTTAATAATTTACATTAAGAGCAAAATAAATGAGAAATAAAAATCCAAAATCAACTTTGTTATCGGTGCTGAGGTATCTATAATGATAAGCTGCAACTTATGTATTTAGTCTACCTTGTTTCTTCTATTTTAGATGCTCGAATATGTTCTGATTAAAACAAAAAAGAAAGGAAAGTAGAAATAAATACCTATTGTACTAAATTTTGCTACTAACTTTTCTGATCGGCACAAAATAAATTATTGGAGAGCATTACTGAAAAATTGAAGTAGGTATGTAGATTTAATGATAGGAGTAGATTTAAAAATAGTAGTAGAACGGAGTAGAATTACAATAATTTTATAAAGACATTTTCTAGAGCTTTGAAAAAAAAACATATATAATAAATATATATATGTATATATGTACATTGTCTAGATTTCAAGAGATTTTAAATTTATTTGAATTAAACAAATTGCTAACCTTGTGTACATTGTTTTTTAAAGCTGAAAAATAAAAGTATGAAATGATATCCAGTGTTGCCACTTCAAAATTTTTAATCCCGTCAAATTCGACAGTTTGACTGGAAAACTTTTTAAAAAATTCAGTCAAAAGTTTTTAGAGTAAAATACTGTCAAAAAATCGGGTCAAAATAAATATTTTCAGAAAGACTTAAAATTAAGTATGTATAATGAAACATGTACATAATTTCTTTGTTTAGATTGATTTATGGAGCTTTGCTTTTTATAAATTCGCAATACCTAATTTAACTAATGATATAACTAAAGATTTATTTATTTATTATTTCAGATAAAGTAGTAAAATAGTTATTTCAAAATATGTATGTATTTTGCGATGTCTTTTGTTCTGCCAGAACCATAATCAGAAAACCCACTAATTTCATCCAGTGCACTATTATAGTATAGCCTTCTAATGGCTATTTCATCGAATACCAATGCAAATTAAGATTTACTCCATTTCTCAAAAATTTATAACCCTTTTGGTGAATTAAAATGTTCAGCTTCAACGAATATTTTTAAAATTATTTTAAATTTTTCCGAAACGAAATATAATATTATATCAAAAACGGTAAAATAAAAAATATATCAGTCAAAAATCCAGTCAAAATATTTCGATTTTTTTCCTGTCAAAGAATATTTTTTCCAGCCAAATTTGACCGGAATACTGTAAAAATGGCAACACTGATGATATCAGAGGATTCCTAAAAGTTCATATAATTTTTTCTATTATCTGATGGTGAGGGTTAATAAATATATCATTCCAGTTAAGATCGTTTAAAGTTTTATCATACATCACACCTAATATATAACAATATTATCCACAGACTGATGTAAGGTCACTTTGTAAAGGTTTATTATTGAAAACAAAAACATTTTGGTTGATTTTATAGAAATTTAACAATCTAAATAATATTATGAAAGATGAAGTTGAAAAATAAATATATATATAATTTTTAATCCTTAAAAGTAAACCAGTTTTCTGTGTTTTAAAAAAAACAATAGTTTTAAATATACGAATTATAGATAACAAGAAAAAAAATAATTATTGGTAAAGAAGATAAAGAAAGAAAACAAAAGTTCAATGATCATGGTGTAATATGTAGTAACATTACCTGTTTTATGACTATAGTTGAATGTTTGTGTTATTTAAAAATGCTTTATAATAAAAAAAAAAAAAAATGATAATAAAGAAACTGAAAGTTTAGAATGATTCTGAAAATATATACTTACTGCTATGTCTGATCTACATATATAACCTTGCTGTAAGGAATGAAAAATAAAAACAAGTTAATTGTTTTTGGTACCTATAGCAAAGATAATGAATATAACTACTGATGAGCACAGTCCATATAAAACAAAAACCTTAAAATTCAAGCTCTTTAAAATTAAAAGAAAGAAATAAAATAAAAAGAAAAAAAGCTTAAAGCTTTATACTCTATTCATTATTAAATTTTAATCAGACAACGAAAAAAAAATAAAAACAAAATAAAAGCTTTGACTTTATTTTTTTAATAAAAATTTTGAACTATGAATAAATACGATTTATGAATTATATATCGACGGCTCCAAGCTATAATGATGTAAGTCTGAAATATATTTTATTATAAATTTTGTTATTTTTAAATAAATTAAGAATACATTTTATTAGAAATAAATTAATAAAATTTTATTAAGAAAACATTAAGAAGACAATTAGAAATTCACGATTTTAAATGTGAAGTTAAAAAACCTTTGAAAAATATTTAAAACAATTTTATTATGTGATCTTCAAGACTTATGACGTTCTTTTCGGGTTATTATTTTTTATTTCTCTTAAAAATGCTAATGTAAGTAGGCTTACATTGTTCTTATCCGAAAATGCTCACTCTATACCATTCGAATAACAAAAATATACAATTAAAAAACAAAAATATACAATTGAAAATGACGTAACTAAGCATAGAACTACGAAAAAGTTACTTTTTTTAATTTTGTTTTGTTGTAACTATACTTAAAACCAAAAAAAAAAATTTATTTATAAAAATATGAATTATAAAAATTAACAAGTAAAAGAGATATTAATTTACTTATACCTATTCTAATCGTGATATCAAACTTGACTTATATATATAGTTATTGTTTGGAGGCATCGAATGAGTTCATATAATATATTATGATCTTTCAAATTCACGTATATATTTCGATTTTTTCAAAAACAAAAAATAATGTAAATGGATATTAGTAAAACTGAAATACTTAACAAAGTGCATGTGAATTTGAATTAGATATATGAATGTAAATAATTTAAAAACATTTACCTATGTATATAATTTAAAAAACGTTAAGAATTAAAACATTAATTGTTACCGTTTCTATAATTTTTAATTATAATTCAACAAGATACCTATTTTTTTCAGATTTTCTTTTTTCATATTTTCCTTTTTAAATTACAAAATAGACATACGCAATCATGCAAAAGAAACTTTTCCTTCAAAAGTACATTGACAGTGCCAAAATAGAAGATTTAAGCAGAGTTTTGCCGCCATTAGAAAAGATTGATAACTTTAAAACATCATGTCCTATACATTTATCAAACCACAATTTCAGATGTGAAGTAAAAATTGCTTTAATGTATATATGTATCTCTTAAAAGAAAAAATTCTAAATTAAGACCTTCATACATATACAATATGAATTTAAATAATAAAACTACAAAAGTTCACTTCAACACAGATATCAAAATTCAAGTCATGTATGTATGGGACTATGCTTACAGAGCTGCTCGCAAAGGTCATTGGCATCAATACGCATGTGATAGAAGTAGATTTCAAAGACGCATTGAAAGTGTTGGTATCACTATTTCTAGAATTTTAACATCTGATCATCGTAAAATTGTTAAAGCTTTTTCAGTTAAATAAAAATTATTTAAACACAGTAACTTCTTTGTTTTATTTTTATTTGTATGTTGATTATGAATAGGTACCAAAAGCAATTAACCATAGTTTTGATTTTTTTTTTTTTTTTTTTTTTTTTTTTTTTTTTTTTCATTCCTTACAGAAAACGATGACTTTTTTCTTCTACTTATTACATACATATAATATATATACATGCTGGGCAGAAAACATGTTTTACATTATAATGAACTTGCTATTTGTGATTGTGACTTAAAATTTTTTTTCTTTTCTTTTGACTTTATATTCTCTTTGCATGCTAATTTGCATACACACATTGTATTGAAATATTTTTACTTACTACTTTTACATGATTCCCTATTACAATATAAACAACAAGAGTTGTTTATCTTACTTCTAAACCTGTCTGACCTAATTACCGGCACGATCGACGTCAAGGTCACCTACTTTTAACATAACTTGACCTACTTCCGGGGTAATTAATCAAAATGTAGGTCAATATGCCAAACTATTGCTATCTCTTTCTGGCTCAGAATTCCCATGACAGAGTGCCAGGTTAACTACTCACAAGGATTTATTTATTGTTCAGTTTTACTTTTGGGTCTATCCAACTAATTTCATTTGAATCTCATTTTAACTGGTTCAAATTTATGTGTATATTCGATGTTTTGTGTCTCTAGAGTTGAATAATAAGGATATATACATTGATGTCTATTTTTAGAATTTTTGAACAACTCTTGTTATGACGTTGGAAATTATAAAATTAATATGTCTGGAAGCTTAATGAGACACATACAATTAAAAATACTACTTCTATTATAGGTGAAATAAAATAATTCATAAATGTGTACACATACCAAACTCTTAATGAAAATTTCAATTTTGAATGACATTTAAATGATAGTAAATTTTCATTGAATCCTTGAAATCGTAAAAAAATATGAGTAATAAATTATACTTTACAGTTAATGAACGTAGTTTATGCGGTATGGATAGAATGAGGTTATTTTTAATATCAAATACAGATAAAATATCGCAGCTTGCACTTCAATAAAAATATTTTAATAAATCTGAACTGAAAGAAATTAAAATGATTTTTATGTCCTATTTTATACACTGTTAAAGATGTTCTGTTGAAAACAGAGGAAATATTAATAATTAAAAAAATAAGACTAGTTATATCATTAAAACACGTTGAGTAGCAATTTAAAAAATTTGTAGAAAAGGAATTAAAAAAAAAACTCTATTTTGACCAAACCATTCATATCAAAACAATTTCTACAATTGTTGAATCTGGATGTGAAATAATTTAGATTTAGGATTTCAGTTCACTTCCTTTTAAAATATTCTTTCAATAAACGAATATAACTTAAATGATTCAGAGTGAATAGAAGTTTTTTATTTTTTGTGAAATAATCAACAGGTGTTGTGCTTATATTGGTAACTGCGGTATTGGTAGCAAACAATACATGATGATGATGATGATTAAATTGGTCACAAATGTTAATAACTTCCTTGAAGGCTTTATAGAAAATTATTGCACATTATAATGGTATTAAAAATACAAAAAACTAATAAAACAAGGGATGGGCCTTAGTTTTTAAAAAAGAAATTTAATTTAATTTTATATTAAAAATCTCTTGAAGCTAAAAGAAGTTAAAAATAATATTTAATTATTATGTGGTTTTAGAAATTATATTTAGAAAATATTAAAAATGATAACCATATAAAAACTGAATTAATCATTAGGTTCATCAATGTTGGGAATAGGAAAAGTGGAATAAATTTTAAAAAAGTTTCTTTTCAATTTTACTTAACTAAGTATATCCTTTCAGTGATATTTACAGACTCAGTCTTCTCAGATCCAACATTTAGAAAACATTTGAATAAAAATCTGAATTCAAAAGCTTAAAGATGTTTTAAATACAAGAATCGATTCCTTAATTTATTTTATATGTAATAATAATTTTGCATATTTTTTGAATGTGCAAAATAAATATCTTTATATTTAAAAAAAATATCTTGTAGATTAATATATAAAAAAAAATACTCACAAATTAAAGCATTTAATACCTTGAACTCTGAAGAAAACCTTTGTTTAAAATATAATTTATCAATATTGAAAACTTTTAAATTAAAAATAATTTTTCCATAAAAAATAAAATTGGCAAGGTTAGTCCTTGAATTTTTAACTTTGATTAATAAATATAAACACACACACATACTTTAAGATTGAAAAATTTACATTATAAAAAAATTCTATATTTAGAAGTAAAAAATGTTTATACTTAGAAACAAACACATAAATAAAAACTTTCGTAGACTTTTTTAATAACTTCAATTTATATTTCAGATCTTATATTTTGGTTTTATTTCATTGATTGTAGTTTTTTGAAAATGAAACTTACAATGAATTTTAATACGAAATTAAAAAGTTTTTCTATCGATTTAAAACCACTGCTTGACTAAAAAGTATACAATGTAAACATGGTGATATTTTAACAGCCCAAAAGTATGCAATGCTAGTATGTTTTTAATAATATTATTTTATTTTGTTTTCTAGATTTTAGTTGTGATAAAATCCAATTAAATATTCAATTTATTTTTTTTTTAATACAAATAATTTAGTTATATTATTTAAAATCATATTTTCAAAATAAATATTTCATTGAAAGCATATTTCATTATTCCCAATTGAAAATTATTCACAATGCATTAATCATAGTGAATTTCAAATTAACATCTTGTTTTGGTATTTTTATCCTATTTAATTTTGAATTAATTTTTTTCATATCATTTCCATTTGCGTTTTAAGTCTGTTGTTTTTCCGAATACATAAAAACAAGATTTTCTTTATATAACAATTATGAACAATTTTCGATTTAAGAAGGATATAAACTGAGAATAGGTATTAATTTAAGAACTTTTTTTAAAATATTAGAATTTAAATAAATAAATAATAATTTTTAATATCCTTGGTACAACTACCTAATCTTTCAAAAAAATTCAGAATTCCGAAATATATTTTTTGGCACTTCTTTCATATATGAAACATAAATCACATAAGAATACACAATAATTAATTCTAAGGAAGAACAGAAGCAGAGTCCTGACATATAAAAAAATTTTCTGAAGTGTGTGGTTTTTATTTTTATCTTATATGCAATTATTTTGAATGAAGTATATATGTTTCTTAAAATTATTTCAAATTAAGACAAAGGATGAGCCACGTATAGAATTTATTTTGTGCTGATTAGTTGTTTCAAATTTTAGATCAGAAAATGTAAAAAGTACCTGTATTTTTCACATAAAATATTAATTCGACTTCAAATTGTAATGTTTGTACTTTATAAACTGTAGTTACTTAATACTAAATTATGGCAATATTGTCTCCCATATTTTACACCTTGTCTCCCATATATAACACAAAAAATATATTTTAAAATATTATATGATTGTAAGAAAATCGCTAATTAAAATCCTTTTAGAAAATGAACAGGATATTTCATTTAATATAAAAACCAAGGGAGAACATAATAAAATTATTAAAAACATATTTTATTATCCTCCAGGATCATATTACACGAAATTTATTATATTTAATAATTTCATCATCGTATGAAATGATTTATGAATTCATTAAAATTCAAATAAATAAAATTGGTAATAATTAAATTTTCATGAACAGTATCTAACTTTTGATGTTCCCTTACTTACACATACACAGACCTTAAAATATTCAATTTTACTTTTATTAAAGTAAATATGTGGAAATTGTTACACCAATGGTTAATCCCACCTAAAAATTCTCTTTTAAAAAATTATTGAACTACTTACAATTTTTATTGAAGTAATTTTACATCAAACATCCTTTCACCCCCTGATTATTCGTCATTGTTCTTACCTAGATAATATTTTATGAGGCATCATAAAATAATCGTAAATCAGTAAAAACAATGCCCATAACACAAATGCACATATGCGTTGTGCAAATTCATATACTATAGGTTTTGCATTGCCCAAGGTTGTGTAATTGTGTATGGTATGCTTTTTTATATTATATGGGATCATTAAAAATTATTCAAATTTTCATAATACAAAAGAATTGAATAAAAAATTCATCAATTTCTCTTTTACAGAGGTCTTCTGCTTGTGTAGGCGAAAAATGTGGAATATAATTTAATAATTTTTTAAATATCCGTTTTCTTTTTTGTAAATAAATTTTTAAATGTAAATAAATTTTTAAATTGAAAATTTCTTTAATTCTATCGATTCAACTCTTGCAAAACTTATAAGCAGTTTAGAGTTGGAAAAAACTTTTCTTAGATTTATTAGTACCTTTTCATCTGACCAATGGCGTAGTGGTAAAGACGCCGCCTGTGGAAGGTCTCGGGTTCAAACTCCGGCCAGATTATATGTAATAAAAAAATATCGTAAAATTGTATAATTATATCGTAATTTTTTATATCGTAATATAAAATAAGATTTAATAAAAATATATAAATAATTCTTGTGTAAGATTATAGATGGCGCACAAAGTTAACATTTGTGCATTCATATTTCATAATTTTATACAATAGCTACAGCCAAGTAATCAACGGCTTAGTGAATATTATGATTAAAGAAACTGAAGTCTAATTTAAAATAAACTTGGTGAATGCCCTGTACTCCTTAAAGAGTGGAAAACGAATAAAAAAAAAAAAAAAAAATTAGTACCTTTTCAACAGAAGTTTTTTGATATAAGACAATTCTTACTAAGTTTTTGGAGCTCATTTGGTATTGAGTTCTAATTAACATCAAATTCATTACAAAACACTTTTTCTAGTGAAACAACAATAAAATCTGCTTTTTTTGTTTACACATACTGTCTTTCCTTCTTAAATTTTTCTAAGTTTTAAACGTTCATCTCCAAGTTAATACTCTCTTCCTTCTTAAATCATCTTTTATAACGATACATTAGAACGATTAAATTAATATGTTAAAATTAACTGACAGCATTTCAAAGTAAAACAACGTATCTAAAAATTAAATTAGAAAAATTAAAAAAAACGAGGAAGATTATAGTTGCCCTTATCAACTTTTAGATACCCGTGTATACCCACTATGGTGTATAAAATAAACCGTAATTTACTTCCCTTATACATTTAACTCATTACCCCATAATTTTGACGTAAAAAAAAAAAAAAAATTAACAAAAAAAAAAAAAAATCACAAAACAAAAAACAAAATTTTCATTCATTGTCCCATAACTTTAGCTTAAAAAAAAAACAATTGGCCCACTCTAAAAGTTCGAAGGTCCGAGTGATGTCCAACTTTGCCAAGTAACTTGCCCTATTAATTTATCTGCCCAATTTTAATTTTAACCTTGTAGCTTCATTAGATTCAAAGTTATTGAATTGAAAACTTTGTATGGCAGCCCCCCGAAAATGGGGCCCTAACATTTTGAAACTTTATATAAGTGCTCGATTCATTATATAACTAACCGTGTGTAATTTTCAGCCTCGTAGTACAATTAGTTTTGAAGAAATTCATATTGGTGAAAAGATGTTGTATGGCAGCCCCCCGAAAATGGGGCCCTAACATTTTGAAACTTCATATAAGTGCTCGATTCATTATATAACTAACCGTGTGTAATTTTCAGCCTCGTAGTATAATTAGTTTTGAAGAAATTCATATTGGTGCAAAGAAGTTGTATGGCAGCCCCCCGAAAAAGGGGCCCTAACATTTTGAAACTTCATATAAGTGCTCGATTCATTATATAACTAACCGTGTGTAATTTTCATCCGCGTAGTATAATTAGTTTTGAAGAAATTCATATTGGTGCAAAGAAGTTGTATGGCAGCCCCCCGAAAATGGGGCCCTAACATTTTGAAACTTCATATAAGTGCCGGAGTCATTATAAAACTAACCGTGTGTAATTTTCATCCTCGTAGTATAAATAGTTTTGAAGAAATTCATATTGGTGCAAAAAAGTTGTATGGCAGCTCCCCGAAGCCTTGGTCCGATTTTAACCAAAAACAATAGGGAACCTAGAAATTGTCTAAAAATGACTTTGTGTGAAATTCAAGACTCTAGCCCTTTTAGTTTTTGCGTTATCGTGCTGACGGACGGACGGACGGACGGACGGACACACATAGCTAGATCGATTCACTTTTCGATGCTGATTCGATACGTACCCTTGACACTATATCTAGCACGTCTAGATCGATGCGTTACAAACGGAGGAGTAATTTTAATATACCCGATGTTCATATATGTATGCACGGGTATAAACAGGTATTTTTCATCCAATTAATTGCATTCATTCACCTTAATCATCTCATTCATTAAATTTACATCACTGTTTTATTTGAATGTTGAAGGATTAAGTGTATAATGCTTTTACTTTTCACTTCCTACACGTAATTTTATTGATGTAGGTCTGATAACAAATTACAATGTAGGTCTGATGGGATTCTCAAATGAAATGAGCTAAAAGGGATAAAAAAATAATTTAATTGT
The DNA here is from genome assembly GCA_963082915.1 of Dolichopus griseipennis. Taxonomy (NCBI): domain Eukaryota; kingdom Metazoa; phylum Arthropoda; class Insecta; order Diptera; family Dolichopodidae; genus Dolichopus; species Dolichopus griseipennis. The sequence continues at coordinate 368,791,435 of OY720441.1, forward strand.
ATTACAGTATAGGAGCAGTATAACATATGGAATAAAATTTTCTACTTGTGTATTCTAGCTGATGACAGCAGAACGATACCATACCGTTATTTTGATCATGCTGGACCGACGCTAGAAATGACTTCATATTGGTTTTTTACTAATATCTGCTTTCCTTTCATTTAGTCCTTTCTGAAAATAATAAATTTCTTATAAATATTCTGACGCTATATCAACAACTAATTAGTAATTACATTGATTATCTCTGCCGGGCAGTTTGAATAAATTTAAAGGAAACGAATCGTGAGAACAGTATCAGGTTAAGTAAAAACCCTTACTCAAGAACCTATCAGAGGGTAATTTTATTTATTATTTACAAAACAAATTTAGCCAGGAAACAGTAAGTTCAAGTAAGAAACAGTGTCTTTATCAGTATCCTTCTTCTTTAATATTAATTGAATGAATCAGCTCTTATCTATTAAGTATGATATTTTAAATGAATAAGAGAAATATGAGTATTTTATACTCAGCAGAAGCTTCTAAGAAAAATAAATTTTTAATTTCCAATATCATTTCTGGATGATCCGAAACAAACAAATTAAATTTTATCGTGCCTTGAATTAACTCTTCTCAAGGGATGTTTAAAGTTAATTCTTCAAAAATGTTTTATATTCTCATCATGGAAATGCCTTTAATGACTTGGAAAAATGCTAAATTTATTTTTCTTATTATTTCGTTTCCTAAATATAACATCAAAATGAATTAACAGGAGTAGGGTTCCAATTTACCAATCTTGCTAATCAACAATGACAACAACACATTACACTAATTTTTCAACTAAATGATTATTTTAAAACACCTGACGCTTTTTTCCCTTGTCTAAAATAATGTGTTGTATTCAACGTTTTTATAAATGGAAGCCTTCATCACCTTAAAGTGGCAGAAATTTAATCCTTCTCTTTCTCACACGTGCTTCCGACGTTGATGTATTCTTTTAGAAACTTTAAAATGAAGAATGAGTTCAATAAACTTTTTTTAAAGATTGTATTTCATTTTGTTTAGAGGGGCAAAGTAATTTACAAAAAAGAAATATAAATATTTCTCTAATATCCTTTATCCTTACAGTAAAAAACAGCCCAAGCTTTTTTTATGGATTTTTATGGCTCTGTTTTCTTTTCAAAAAATTTATAAAAATATATTAATTGAACGCCTATATAAAAGAAATTATGATTAAATTTTAAATTTCCTACCCAATAAAGTTTTGAAATTAAATTAAAAGTTGAAAGAACTTTTATTCTCTTTAAATAAACACATAAGAAGTTTTGTTTAGGTCATAAACTCATATATAAAAAACCTTCAAGAATTATTATAGTATGTAGGCTTCAATCTCAATTTGAAAATAGTAGAGACATATGATTAGGAATAATATGATTTTTATTTTTATTTTTATTAAATATGGACGTCATAACAAAAAGCAGCTGATAAAATTTTTTTGAATAATCCTTGGTCTTTTAAAATTTCTTTACATAAAGTTAATATTTATAACAGTTTTCAAAAAACTGTTATACTGGAATGAAATTAAATAACATTCAGTTAAATGATTTATGAAATAACCTTGCTGTTATAGAAAAAATTTCCCAACACTAACTTCAACCTCCATTCAGCACTAATTATAAAAATTAATTTTATTTTATAAAATTTTGTAGACTTTTTTAAATTTTTGGATTTTAATTCGTGTTGTAATATTTAGTAAAATGGTAATTTTATATTAGTAAAAAATAAACTAAATATGTTTATAAATAACTAGGAAAGTCTCTGTGCAATTGCATAAAGAGTCATTTTTTTTTTTTTTTTTTTTTTTTTTTTTTCTTTATTAACAATTCATTATTTTTCGTATAAATATAAGAAAAAATCTTAAATTCTAAAACAATATAAATTCTAAAACTATATAAATTATCTTATACTAGAAAAAAGTAAACAAAATTACAATATATTCCTATATGTAATTATTGCACATTATATATAACAATTAAATTTCATTTGTGTCGATCATAGTTTACACTTTCTGATCTAATAATTTTAAATAATTAATATGTGCCAATATACAGACAAGTTATTTACACAAAAAAAAAAAAGAAAAAAATTAAAATAGTAAAATAAAATAAAACAATAATAAAAATTTCATATTACTTAGTTTAAAAGAAGATTATATAGATTTTTACAAAAATTCTTAAATATTTTACAATTAATCTAATTTATCAATTACTTAATTTAATTTAATCTAACCACTTTTATGCAGACCATTTACCAATAAGAAAACATAAGCCGAATACGAAGTGGAGAATTCTTGACTATATAAATTATTAACTATATAGATTATTAAATATAAAATTATTGACGAATGACGTACTCTTTAACTCTTTTTTTGAAGGAATATAAGTTTTCAATAAGCTTTAATTCATTAGGAAGTTCGTTGTATAGTTTGAGACAATTATATAAGCAGTTATTCTGTTGGTTTCTTGTTTTAAAGAGTGATAAGTAAAAATTGGTTTTGTTTCTGGTATTGTAGTTATGTATATCGATCATTCTGTTTAGTAAAAAATTATGTTTAATTTCATTATTTGTAATCTTAAATGCTATCAAATACATTTCTATTTTGCATATATTCGTAAAACTGATGTATTGATTATCGTACAAGTTACTAGTAGGATAAAGTAGTGGGTAATTGTGGATAGTTTTGATGACTTTTTTATGGATGATATCTATTTTATTTAATAAAGTCATTGAAGCTTTGTTCCATATGGGATTTAAATAAATCAAGTTTGATATAATATAAGAGAAGTATATTTGTTTTAGTACATCTTTAGAGAAATACCTCCGAAGTCTTTTTATAATAAAAGCATATGGCGTAATTTTTTTTATGAGCTGATCAATGTGGTCATTCCACTTCATTTTGCTATCTAATAATAGTCCTAAATAATTAAAATTTCTCACAATTTCGATTATACTTCCATTTACATAAAAATTAATATCTGAAAATTTTCTGTTTTCGAACAATATGATTTTAGTTTTTTTGACATTTAAAAGTAATTTGTGTTTTGTGAGCCATTGTTCAATAGAATTCAGGTCTGATTTAATGTCATTCCTTAATTCATTCTCGTCACCTTTTGCATATTTAACTACAGCATCATCCGCATATAGTTGAATTGTGCCTTTCAGATTTATATTTGCAAGATCGTTTATGTATAGCTTGAATAAAAGGGGTCCCAGAATTGAACCTTGAGGCACACCTTTTATTATTTCTTTTGATTCACTAAGCGTGTTATTTATACGCACTTTTTGACTACGTTTCGTTAAATAAGATTCGAAGTACATTTGTTCGTTAGTATTAACATTAATCTTTGAAAGTTTTAATAACAGTATTTTGTGGTCTACGCAATCAAATGCTTTTTGCAGGTCCAAGAAAAGGCAGCCAACAAATTTACCGTCATCCATTTTTTTGGAGATAAAGTCGGTTAGACTTAAGCACGCCGCTGTAGTATTTGATTTCTTTTCGAAGCCAAACTGCTTACAACTTAAAATTTGGTTTGTTTCAATAAAGTTATCTAACCGGTTTTTTACTACGGTTTCAAAAATCTTCGAGAAACAGCTTAGCACAGAGATTGGACGATAGTTAGTTAAGTCAGTTGAGTCACCATTCTTGTAAATAGGCGTAACTATTGCTGTCTTTAGTGAATTTGGAAAGATAAATGTAGAAAAAGAGATGTTTATGAAGTGAACTAAGATTGGAGATAGCCTTCCTTTATATTTTTTAACAAATTTGGCGGAAATATTATCATGACCTGTGGCAACTGTTAGTTTAAGATTATCGATAACGGAGTCTACTTCTAGTTCGTTTGTGGGCGTTAAATGGAAGCTTACATTCGGTGTTTGTGTGAAGTTGTTTATGTACACGGTGTCTATGGGTTGTTGACAAACATTAATCTCTTTGGTCACATTGATAAAGAAATTATTCGTTGCTTCAGCTATGTCGGTTTCATTTTTCAGATTTTTGTTACCTATATTTAGAACCTTTAGTTGGCAGGAGGAGGCTTTGGGATCTTTATTGTACATTATTTTTTTGTATAGGTCCCATAATTTTTTGCAATTACTTGGATCTCGAGCAATTTGGTCAGTACAATATTTCTTTTTGGCTTCAACTATTAAATTTTCATTGTACAGGCGCTGAGTTTATTTTTTTTAAATACATTAATTTAGTTTTTTGTTGTCCTTTTCCTTATTACTAAGCTGTAGGACAAAAGGCCCTTTTTATACCCGTATGACTATATAGTCCAAGGGTATAATAAATTTGCCATTACGTTTGTAACTCAGAGAAGGAGGGGGGGTAGATATAGACTTAAGTGTATGGATCGGATCAGAATCGAAAAATAAATCGATTTAGCTATGTATGTCCGTCCGTCCGTCCGTCCGTCCGTCCGTCATCACGATAACTCAAAAAGTAAAGGAGCTAGGATTATAAAATTTTCACAAATTCGTTTTTATGCAAAAAACGGAATCGAGTTTTAAATTCAGCCATTTTGGTCCACGGGTTCGAGTACCTGCCATACAACTTCTAATTTTATATGAGCATTACTCTATACTTATGGAATCTGCGTGTCTGAAATTTTGCCAAAAGTAGTTTATTATAATGGCCAAAGTTACTGCAAAATTTGGTTGGTCTACTGCAGAGGGTTCGAGTAGCTGCCATACAACTCCTTCTTTTATATGAGCTTTACACTACACCTGATGAAGCTGGGTGTCTGAAATTTTGCAAAAAATAGTTTAGTGTAATGGCCAAAGTTACTGCAAAATTTAGTTGGTCTACTGCTGAGGGTTCGAGTAGCTGCCATACAACTCCTTCTTTTATATGAGGATTACACTACACCAAATGAAGCTGAGTGTCTGAAATTTTGCCAAAAATAGTTTAGTGTAGTGGACAAAGTTACTGCAAAATTTGGTTGGTCTACTGCAAAGGGTTCGAGTAGCTGCCATACAACTCCTTCTTTTATACGAGCATTACTCTGCACCTAATAAAGGTGAATGTTTGAAATTTTGCCAAAAGTTATTAACCGAATGATATAATGTATATGTTACGGTCGTACGGGTATCCCAGAGTTGACACAGTCTACTCTACTACACTCTTCCTCGTTTTAAAGTAGTTTTCTCAGTAAGTCTACTCCTCTATGTTTTTTAAAAGACTAATTGATGAATATGAAGTGTTACAAATGAACTTCCTTATAAACTAATTTTCAGTCACAGTCACCTTCCGAGGTTTGTTTCTGTTTGGGTCCTGATAAAATCTGAATTTCTAAATCTGCAGAATTAGTGCCTCGATAAATTGCAGTATAAAATTGGCCATGAGCAAAGCAAGACCTACCTTTTTAAATGTATGTTTGCCCTAATTAACAAAAAAAAATTTCATTAATTTAAAAAATATTATGTATAATAACAAATTGTCATCATTAGTATCCAGTACTAAGTAAAGATAATATTGAAACTTTAATTCAAAAATAAAAGCCGTAAGTTTCCCTTTTTGAGCAATTATTATAGAGATTAATGTTAATGGAAATTCCATTTATTTTTGCCATAAAAATTTTTTTCTACACGACATGAAGAATTTTAAATTTTGTATTAAATAAAACCTCTTTTATTAAATAAAAAATATTAAATATTAAATTAATAATATATTGAACTTTTCCAAAAATTATAATTCCAATTTTATTCTTTTATTACATATTAGATTTTCAGACTTCCAAATTGTATTCATTTTTCGAGTCTGACTGCTACTCAAAATCGCTTTTATTTGGAATTTTTTTTTGGAATAAATTTTTTGATTGCACAAAATGCAGCTTAACCACACAAAGAATTTAATTTTATGCTAAAAGTTGATGATAAAAAATAAAAGAGTCAAAGAATTTCTATCCCATCTAATCCCATGATTATATTTCTTTTTTCTTATTTGTTCCATAATAAAAGAATTTGCAAGCAAATGAAAAATTCAATATTAAAGTTGATTTCGAAAATATTTTTAAAATAATCAAAGTTTCTTTTAATAAAAGAAAGATTTAAAAGAAAATAGATAGATGGTTTATTCATAAATGCGCTAAAATTTGGTGTAATATTTAAATGAAATGAGTTTATGGTAATGAAGTTATGAAGTTTTGAGAACTATTTAGTATTTAAATAAAATAAAGACAACGTCAACTTCTGAAAACTTTATTGTATCAGAGTTAGTTGCCACCTAAAAATGCAATATCATAATAACCGGCAGAAGAGTCGATAGCTCTTCAAATAAAATATATGTGTAGGGTTGTATTTGGAAACCTATTTCATTAATAGAAGCTTTCATCACCTTAAGGAGGCAGAATTGCATAATTTTGTTTCATGCAAATACAATTTAGAAGTCTTTGTATCTTCTTTTAAGAATTTGAATGAACCAAAAGTTCAATATATTTTTTTTTATTTAATATTTTGTATTTTGATAGGTTAGTCTTGGGTATTTCTTCTCTTAATTTAACTCCGTTCTCCGTTTATAACTTTTTTAAAGTTAATTTAATTGAATTCCCAAAAAATAAATTGCCATAAAATTTTTAATTTTCCTGTAAACAGCTAATAAAATGTTTACCTAAGAAATTGTTAGCTCAAAAATTTGAAAGAATTTTACAGACTACCCACAAAACTTTTACAATTAAATTTAAAGATGAAAGATCTTCTTAACATTAAAGGTATTAAAAATTTCATAGGCTCTTTAAACACTTAAAAAAGTTTGTTGTAGTCATAAATTATAAAATCTTCAAGATTTCTTTACCCTGTAGGCATTATATTTACTTATAATGTAGGTGAATTTTTATTATGAACACCTTTAATAAATAAAAACGATTCTACAACATTTTGAAAAATAAATTTAATCCTGCGAAATCATTTTTTAATAAATATTTGCTTGTTCACTCATTCTTTCTCAAATTCAATAGACTTTTACTTATTAAAAGTTTTCTAAATAAGAAATCCAACGTGAAAATAATTTGAAACTTTTCGTTAATATCCTGTCAAAGCAAAATATCCTTACAATTTATTTCCAGGAATTACCGTTATTTCATTTCGTTATTATTTTTCTTGAATGTAAATAAACAAAAACCATTTTCAGCTACACTGATAAGCTGTAAGGCTTAGAAAATTGTTTTTAGAGGAGCTTGAGAATCAATTTACAAACCAGACATTCTCACACTCTGAGTCTAATAAATTATCAAATAATTTTATGTGGTAAATTTCGTTTCGCGGTCAGATGAAACTAAACTTCTAAAAAAAAAACCTAGAAGAAAAAAAAATTAGTTTTAAATATTCGATTAAAAAAGAGCAATAACGAATGTTAAATCAATTAAATATTAAATTTTTTAACAGAACGTTTTTGCAATCCTAACATTATTTACTTATATTTTAAAGTTGTGAATGTAATTTTTATTTTATTAAGTACTGACATCATAGCCCCCAACACATTATCTTAAATAGTCCTTGTACTGTGTTTAAGTTTCTGTACATATTGCAATCAACAGTAACATTTCCTTTATAACTGTTATACTGGAATGAAGTGAAATAACATTCTGTTAAACAATAAATGAGAAAATAACATTTCTGTTGTTGACAAATTTTCCCATTACTTTCACATAATTTTTGTGTTAACTTGTAGGTGATTTAAAATTCCTTTAACATTTTTTTTAATGAAGGTGTAGAAAATATTTGCAAAGTAAAAATTAATTCAAAATAAATTAAAAATAAACTTAACTATTAAATGGTAACATTTATTACATCTTACAAGTCAGCATTTTAATTGCGGGGATACCAATTGCCCTTATTGGTTTTAAATTTTACAAGAAATTAAAATGAGAAAATATAGATGTTAACATATAGGGGAAGTTTAGAAAAACATATTATGTGGTTTACAAAGTAATTGATATCATAAATCAGTTTGTATATATGTATTTCAATAAAGAATTTTGTGTAAATATATCTACAATCCGAACAACAAAAAGTTTATAAGAACCCACATTTTTGGTTATTTCTGTAAACAATTAATATAAACCCAAAATTGAGTGTATTCCACCCACAGGAAGGATATAGGGATTATTTTATATAATTTAATTTTGTTTAATATGTTTAATTTTAGAAAATGAACATTTATTTTGATAACCTAGATGTGTTTCAAAAGGAGACTTTAAATTCTTTTAAAGAAACTAGACTGCAAAATAAACATGGAATTGAATTTAATGAGAAAGTGGGAACGTATAAATTAGATAAAAAAAATTGATTTAGTTTTTCTATGAAAATTAATTTAATTTCATTAAATATTCCTTTTATGGATCTCATATATTTTAAATCTTTTAACTTCAATTTCTTTTTTTTATAATTTTATAATAAAAGTTAAATCCAAAGGGTATGTAAAAAAATTTTTTAATTATCTACAACCCTTTCAGATTACTCACATTTTATCATCCAAAAATATATAACTTTTCGGATAATTTAATACTATGTTACCGCGCAACTTTATCTGAATCAATCTATAGTAAACAGATTATTTAAACTTTTAAGATTCTATTCAATATTTTTAAAATGAAAAACAAATTAAAAACTAAAAAATTTACTAGAAAATAGTATAATAATACCAGGTAAACAAGTTTTAAAATAATAAATTTTGCAATTTAAGAAACTATTTGTATTTGCTAAAGAAGATATAATTAAAACTTATTAGAAAAGTTTTCGAATTTTCCAACTTTTTGGCGCCCGAATTTTCAATGAAAACACAACAAAAAATTTGAAAATATTCGATTTCATTTAAAACTTTTTAAAGAAAAACAATTCAACTGTTGTTTTAAATTCAAAAATCAATGAATTTGAACAAATAATATTTTTAAGACTTTTGAACTTTTCAATGAACTCTAACGCACATTTTAACCTCTACTCATTTAATTGAATTGAAAATGAGTAATACCTACTAGAAGCAGTGCAAAATCTTGTTTTTACAAAATAAAAAATCTCTCAATTTGTGAAAAAGATATTTTTAGAGATTGTTTAAAACGAGATTTTATAAAATCGAGATTTTTTTCCCTGAGATTGTGAACCTATTAAGAAGGTATTACTCTTTTTCACTTCAATTAAGTGAGAAGTTAAATAATGGTAAAGTCGAAGACAAATAATTGACTAACAATTGGCAAATTGAAGCAGGGGCTATTTCTATATAATTTACATGATCATGCTTATGTTTATTTGAATAATTAAAATAAATTAACTTTTCAATTAAAACCTATCTTTATAAAAACTAGATATATCTATAATAACCTTAGATATCTTTATAATAAAATACAGTTTTTGATTAAAATACGAATATCTAATCATGAGCTCATTATTTATTCATAAAAATTATTAAATCCTAAAAAATCTCAGGAATTATTAACTTGATTTAAATAATATAATATAATGTGTTGAAAATTAATATGCTACTGTAAAATTATTTGAACTATTAACATTTAATATTAATCAGTACCATTCAGTTAATTCTAATCATTTATATAATTTGGGAGATATATAATACTCACATCCTTTAAATAATTAATATATGAAAAATTGAAAAGTTATTTGTCATAAATTCCAATAAGGTAATCAATATATATTTTGTATATTAATACCGTTAATCTGTTAGCTCTTAAGAGATTTCAAACCAAATCATTCTTAATTACTTTTACTATTTTTTTTTTTGTAACACTGTAATTAGTGTCCAAAATTCCCCTTCTACATATTTTTTAATACCTATTTTTTTTACTTGTAACTCTTATTATTTTTATTCTATAATTTTATATTACATATACAAAACCTATTATCCTGAAAAAATTCACAATAGAAACGTAAATTATAACGGCAAAGAAAATTTTTGAAAAAAATCAGAAAGAAAGATAATTGAAGGAAGCTTTCTTACATTAACAATAAAGAATTACAATATAACATTGAAGTTTAGAAATTACATCCTATAAATATGCAATTTATTAATTTTCTGCCAGAATTATTTTATTTTAATTTATAAATAATTTTTTAGCTACTTAAGAAAATTTTAATACTCAAATATTTTTTTAATGTTTATATCAATATTCTTGTACCCGTAATGGCCCTAGCAGCCAAGGGTAATACTAACATTACCTAAAATTTTTATGTAATATTAGAAACTTAAACAAATAAATAAAATTTATGAAGCCTCGGTGACGGTATTGCATCAACCTGTTAGCTCTAACATTTAGCTCAAATTTTATATAACTAACTCTAATTACCCCTAAAGCTATGATTTCAGAATTGCTTTAAGGACTAGTTCGATACTTTTTAACTAAATCATATAAATTAAAGAGCATTTAAGTATAGGAGTATAAGAAAGCTCAAGCTCATTTATATATCATCAATTAGATAAAAGCTTTAATATGCACTATTGTACACTTTTTTATTAATTTATCAAAAGCCTCCCTTGCTATGTTGTTAATTTGGTTAGACATTTTCTGCTCCAAATGGAGGGGAGACATAAATAATGTAAATTTATGTATATGAAAAAAATTATTTAAAAAAAAATTTGGGTTGTTCTATTGTTTTTAAAGAACATTTTCTTCCTCTTATATTGTTTATATTTCTTTGTTTCTTTTCTATTTATTGTCTTATTCATTTCCTCTTTTGTTACCACTTTTTTATAATAAATATTTATTTCAATTCTATTTATAGGAATGTTTTGTACAAAAAAAAAGTTTATTGGACTACTTCCATAAAATATGGGTTTATAGTAAAAAAAAACGTTTTCGTTTTCCATCAATTTTAAGGACCTACATTGTATTTTTTAGAGCACATCGAGTGTTATTGATATCAAGTTCAGATTACATTCAGATAATTAACCTTCTTGTATTTACTATACAGACAAATACTAAGATAAAAGAAATGGAAGACAAAACAGGAAGAACTGAAATTCTATTCGAAAATAAAGTAACGGTTCATTAATTTCATTGAATGGTCTGGTCCTAGTTATCTCATCTAATTTTATTTAATATTATTGATGAAAAATTTAATTCATTAGAAAAATCCAAGACCTTATGGATATTTTGGGAAATAGAACCAATTGAAATCTTAAGAAATATTATGTATATAGGGCACGAAATAATATCCTATAGTTGCCTCACTGTCTTTTTTTTTTAAAAAAAAAAAACGATTTTCGTCAAAACTAATAAAGTTTAAGAATTTTAAGGGTGTGATTTCAAAGCAATAAACTAAAAGGAAATAAGAAAGAGGGTAGAATTTTTCAAAAATTTATTTAAAAGTCAAGATATGACAAAATCTTATTTAAATAGTGCCGATTTAAATAAAAAAGCGAAAATAAACTTTTTTTATTTTGTTAAAAATGAAAAATTCGATTGTTTACACTTTGTTCATTTTTTTATTGACATGAAACAAGGAAATAATAACAAAAAAGAACTTGAAAAACGATTTTAAGATTATAAGCGTCTAAAAGGGATATATTCCTTTTGTCTAAACATCTTTAATCTAAAACATGTAAACATTGAAACTTCGTAAAGAGATAGTTAAACCGGGAATATTATCTTGAACCCAGCTGAATGAACTTTATTTATTCCTTTAGTATCCAAAGTCTTGCACAGATGGTTAGAGTACTAAACTGACATGCGAATTATAACTTCGAATGTTTCGAAAAGGAAACTTACCCAATATCAAACTGTCGGCGATTGCTACGAATGACAAGTGGCGTTATACATTATGACTAGCTATTTGTTTAAATTATTTATTCGGAAACGACTGGAACTAGCAAAACCTTATATAACTAGACCCATCAGAACCATTTATCAACAATGAAAGTTTAAAATATATGTCTGGAACTTCTGTAAAGTTCAACTCCATCACACTCATTTCAAACTCAATTACATCGCAAATTGAGTTTGAAAATGTCTTTGTCATTTTGACCCTAAAACCTTGTAAAAGTTCATGTAAATAAAATTGAAAGAAACTTTTCCTGAAACCAATTTTGAAAGAATAAAATTCAAGTAAAAAGAAAAGTTTTAAAACGCTTTCAATAATCAAAAGCCTGTCTAAACATTTTGTATTCAGAAAAAAAAAACCCATAAATTTGACAAAATGTAATAAAAACTGAATCTATTCAAACTTTATTACAAAAAAAAAGGCTGACTTTTAAAAAACCTAAACAATTCTTTCCTTAATTAAAATCAGAACATATGTATATTTGGAAAAACCATTTTTGAATTTGATTGCCAGCTTACAGATGTTCTTTTAAAAACTAGGTCACTAAAAATCGATTGAAAATGTCAGTTTTTTTTGTTGAAATATTTAAAAAATTCATCGATAAAATTTTACAATAAAAAACACTTTGCATCTATAGAAAAAATTTTCAATCAAAATAAAATGACACCAAAATGAAAATTAAAGGAAGCGATTGAAATCCTTGAAAATAAAAAATATTTTGAGAATTGATCCAAAAATTTTTATAAAAATTTTAATAACTTCTTTAAGAATTGAAAGATTCTTTATTAATTTTGCCTTAAAAATTTTGGGAGTACATAAGACAATGTTCGAGGCTTTATAAGTGAAGGCTTCAATACCAAAAAATGTATTTTTATTATATCATTATAATAGGCAGGTTACTTATAGAGCTTTAGAAAGTAGTCTGAGCAATATCAACAGGGAGAATTTTAAATATGACGTGTAATTATTAACGCACCCTAGCCTTAATAATTCTAACTTACTTTTGAACTTAATATGTAATCATTATACTAAAAATCAATGTTAAAGTCCCTTTTTGTTAACTTTACTTTACATTGGTTTAAATTAGGCTAGGGTGCTTTAAATTTTTGAACAATAAAAAAAATTTTAATATCATTTTAAATATAAATAAACTTAAAACGAGGAAGAGTGCAGTAGAGTAGACTGTGTCAACTCTGGGATACCCGTATGACCGTAACATACACATTATATCATCCGGCTAATTACTTTTGGCAAAATTTCAAACATTCAGCTTTATTAGGTGTAGAGTAATGCTCATATAAAAGAAAGAGTTGTATGGCAGCTACTCGAACCCTTTGCAGTAGACCAACCAAATTTTGCAGTAACCTTGGCCATTACACTAAACTATTTTTGGCAAAATTTCAGACACCCAGCTTCATTTGGTGTAGTGTAATCCTCATATAAAAGAAGGAATTGTATGGCAGCTACTCGAACCCTCAGCAGTACACCAACTAAATTTTGCAGTAACTTTGGCCATTACACTAAACAATTTTTTGCAAAATTTCAGACACCCAGCTTCATCAGGTGTAGTGTAATGCTCAAATAAAAGAAGGAGTTGTATGGCAGCTACTCGAACCCTCTGCAGTAGACCAACCAAATTTTGCAGTATTTTTGGCCATTATACTAAACTACTTTTGGCAAAATTTCAGACACGCAGCTTCCATAGGTATAGAGTAATGCTCATATAAAATTAGAAGTTGTATGGCAGGTACTCGAACCCGTGGACCAAAATGGCTGAATTTAAAACTCGATTCCGTTTTTTGCATAAAAACGAATTTGTGAAAATTTCATAATCCTAGCTCCTTTACTTTTTGAGTTATCGTGGTGACGGACGGACGGACGGACTGACGGACGGACTAACGGACGGACTGACGGACGGACGGACGGACGGACATACATAGCTAAATCGATTTATTTTTCGATTCTGATCCGATCCATACACTTCATTCTATATCTACCCCCCCTCCTTCTCTGCGTCACAAACGTAATGGCAAATTTATTATACCCTTGGACTATATAGTCATACGGGTATAAAAATATGCCTAATTGTAATAAATCAAAAATAAAAACTATTAATTTGATTATTTATAAAAACTATTTTAATTTGATTGTAATTCTGACCAATGGCGTAGTGGTAAAGAAGCCTCTTTTCATGTGGAAAGTCTCTGGTTCAAACCCCGGTCAGATCATATCCAATAAAAAAAATTTCGTAAACTCGTATAATTATATCGTAATATAAGATAAGATTTATTATAAATATGGAAAAAACTCTTGTATGCGATAATAGATGGCGCCCAAAATGAACATTTGTGTATTCATTATCTTATACAATAGCTGCAGCCGAGTAATCAACGGCTTAGTGAATATAACAATAAAAGTAACTGAAGCCAAGTCTAAATAGACTTTGTGAATTCCCTATATTTCTTAAAGAATTGGAAAAGGAATGAAAAAAAAATGTAATCTAATTGCACTCTTAAAATAATAGTTTTAAACGTGTACTTGAAAGCAAAAATTAAAAATATTTTACTCAAAGATAAGAGGAGCAATAAAAAATTTTTAAATATTCAGAATTTTCTTCAAAAACAATTTAAATTCTGAAATTAAATGAACAATAATGGAATAATGCATATTAAATTCTTAACAAAAGCAGAAACAGATGTAAAAAAAATGTACTTCAGTATCATTTACAAAGATTGTATACAAATTGAGGAAGCAGCCTTGACATGATTACATTTCTTTTGTCATAAAATGAACAAAATTTGTGCCAAATTACAAATACTTTTGTATTCTAACAATAGAAAAAGTTAAAACAGTGGTTGTAAACAAATTATATTGTGTTTCTTATAAGAAAACATTCCTATACATATGTATTCTTTGTACGACTTGTAATGACTTTATTAGCAAATTCATGTAAAATTTTATGTAAAACTAAATAAAAATCATTATGACAAGAAAAGGAAAACCTTAAAATCTTAAACCAGTAGCTGAAACCAAATAAAAAAGAATTATTTTTATTATATTTGTCAAGATTTGTATATATACATAGTGACTTTATAGCAAATTCATTCCTTGTAATTGTAACAGATTGATGAGGGTTGTCACAACCTTTTGAAATTTTTTAATTTGTGGAAAAGAAGAATTAAATACAAATTTGCTTTTATCTTTTGGTTATTTATAAGATAAGACGAAGTCAAAAGGGGTTCAGAAGGGAAGGGAAGAAGTTCAGAGGAAGTCAGAAAGGGTTCAGAGGAAATCAGAAGGGATTCAGAGTTGAAACATTCAAACAATATTACCCTTGTTATATACTTTTAATTGAACTTACCTGCGTCTATGGCTTTATTTTTCATTCTGTCAGTTAGTGATACATTTACACTTGGATTAATTTTAACAAAAAGAAGAACTGTCTTTCATTTCAGCAATTTACTTTTATATTAAAACACTTTTAAATGCAAAAGATCTGCCATCAATTTTTGGTTAATGAAAATATTCAACATTTTACGCTTAAAAGTTTTCAAACATTAAAAGAACTGTTTCTTATACCAGCAATTTACTTTTACATTAACACAGTAACAAATTCCCAAGATCTGCCTTCAATTTTTTATTTTCTGCATTTTAGGGGGCTTGTCTTACTTTAATAAAAGTATATATTGAAAAAACAATTTTTTTTATTTTATTTTATTTGAAGGTATCATCTGACAAAGGTTGACTCAATAATTGCCTAATGAACATTCACCCTCTTTTATTTCAATTAAAAACTAAAGGTGTTAATAATTAACTTTAGTAAAAAGTGAAAAACGCGAGTTTTTAGAACAGCACATTCTCAAAATTACTTAATATAATTTTGCCACTTTTCTTTGCTATGCTACTTACTACTATTCGATGAACGAATTTTTACGGAGTACAAAAGCAAAAATCTTTCAATTTTCTTCCTGGTTTTTATTTCTGGTTGAATGTCTTTTCTAGTTTAGAGTTCCGAAGAACAAATTAACAACATTGGGACAAATGAAAAATAATTATATGAAAAAAATGAATTTAAGCAAATGTTAAAAAACAGAAATTAATTAAAAATTTAAGTTATATAATAATTTATTTGAATACAAAAACCTTTTACATGAAGCCGGTTTTGTTATTTTTACGAATGAGTTCTTTGTATTAAACACCCCACTTGAGATTAGTTCAATTAATTTTAATTTTATCATTGACATTTTCACTTGAAATTTCATCAATTTGAAATTCTGAAAAGCTTTTTCCTATCACAGTTATTGAAGTTGTCAATAAATCAATCTGCAAGATTTCCATTAGCTGACCGATTTCATTAAAGAAAATTTCCACAGAAACAACCCAAAATTTGGGAGATAAGTTTTTAAAAGGTTTTGAAGTTTTCTTTTAAGATACAAAAAAAATATCTTAAGTTTCTATTAAAAAATTTATTTTGTTTTTTTTTTACAATAAATTTAATAATAGAGTGCACTCTTGAGAAACTCAAAATACTGTCACGTGTTTTTCAAGCAAAATAGAAGGAGGAGTTCCTCTTGAAGTTTAATGATATATCGTTTCCTGAAATAAAAGACTTTTGAATCAGAAAATGGTATTCTGTATGACCTGTGAACTCTCAACTTTAATTAAATCCTTTTAGTAACACAACACTCAATAAAATAAAAGTAGGAAATTTTTTGCGTTTGTAATTGAAACATACAATTGTATAGGGACAAATTCTACTATTGAAGGCCAGTTACTCAATGTAACAAAACAAAATTTTAAAATTTTTGCAATCGCAAATAGTTTTCATTTTAGAACAAAAAAGTTTAAATACTTGCACCACAGTCCCAACTTGGATAAACTTACTTTGATAAATATCATAGCCGTAATATTTAGACTCAATTCCAATTAAAACGAGGAAATTTATAGTTCCCCTTGTATACCCGATCCATATATGTATGCACAAAATTAAATTTAAAAATCCTTTTTAAATAGAATTTCTTTAAAGTTCAATATAAAAATTACAAGTTCAGTAAAATAAAATTTCCAAAATAACTTTAATACCAATAATCGAATTGGCTGTATTTATTGCTTTTTGTTTTGGGTTCTAAGATGACCTCAATTATTTGCTCGATTTCAATCAATTCAATAAAATTGCTTCCTTACCAATTTTAATATTTAGGGACCATATGATTTTTTCTGTTTCCGATTTAATTTTAGATTTCCAAAAAAAAGGAAAGAATCAATGAATTTTTAACTTAATTTTATAATAGAAATTTGTTTCATTGTCCATTGCTTTTAACTGATATTATAGCAAATTATTGGAAAAACTTTTTAACATTATTTTGATTAAACCGGGCAGTATGAGAAGTCGTTCTCCATTTGTTACATTACTCGAATCTAGATGCGTAAAAAAAACGAAGGAAACTCTTAAATTTTGATTTTTTATAATTTTTATTTAAAAAGAAAAACCATTTTTTCAGTCTGAAAATATTCTATAAAAGTCTCGATCCAATCAATATAATTTTAGGGTCTATTGAATAAAAATATTTTGAAATGGATAAAAAGTCATTTTCTTGTTATAACGAAATTTGTTAAATTAAGTTTTTTTTTTTAAAGTTTAATGAAAATTTCAATAGTTATTTTAATTAAATTTCAATATATTTAATAATAAATACAATTTAATAGTCACAAATTTTATCGAACTTTTTTCAATTATAATTTGTCAAACATATTTCATTCAAACTTATTTATAAAACTAAGTATAAATGAGAATGTTTTAATCAATATTACATTGTTTTATTTATTTATTTATTTATTTATGAAAAGGCATCTACTACATACAATGTGATAAGTGAGTGATTTAGCTTTCCTTTTACAGGTATGGCAGGTATTTACTTTATATTGTAATATAAAATATTATTGATATAAATTAATAATTACAATTTTTATTACATATGACAAGGGTTTGAACCAGACTGGCATCCCAATCACTACGCCACCCATCGAATATTACATAATTGTATATATGAAAATTATTATTTATATATATTTACATACAAATTATAATAATAATAGATTTTCTAAAAAAAAAAATATTCAAACGCAAAAGAAATGCATGACATACAAAATCCGATAATCAAAACATATATTGCCATCCTAAAGTGTTGTAAGGTTAAAATAGTTTCTGTAACTTCTTCAGGTTTCAAAAATTTTAATTCCTTTGATCTTATACCTTCTATAACATTATCTCTAATATTCCATTTTGTACCATATAATCCAGAAGATGTTGCCCACATTAAATAACGACTCATTTCTTTTTCTAAGGGATTATTTTTGTGAAGGGCATAGGATGCATGCAATGCAAAAAAGTTAAATACACTTTCTTGTACTTTTTTCTTTTTTAAAAAAATTTGTTGCTTAATATAAAAATCCAGAACAGTTGAAATTAACAAATAACCATATTTTGAGTCTAAGTTTTCTAGATAATTCAAGTAGGTATCGCTTTCAATCCTTTTTATAAGTTTTAAAAAATCTTCGGGGATATCTTTGTTACTGTTATCCAAAATTACATTACAAATACGTTCATCATAACATAAAACTGGCAACTTTTGATCAATGATATCCTGAACACTTTCTATTTGTTTTTCATATAAACTATTCGTGAGAAAACTAGATAAATTTGCTAGATATAAATTAGACAGGATGAATCCTAACAAACCCATGAAAATTATCCAAAATTTATCCCATCTGTGGAGATTTCTTCCAACATAAATTGCGGCATATATGACTAATTGTATGGTTTCGCTTAAAAAATAACCAAATTTAATTCGATTTTCAAGCAAATATCTGACAAAAGTTTTAACAACTGTGCAATAAAGAGTTAAAACCAAAATTGCAATCCAAACTTCCTTTTGAAATGGTTTAATAAAATAAAATTCTTTTTTAATTTCTGGTGCACTTGGAATTATCATTTTAACGTAAGCAATGTGATGACGATTTGTAAATGCAAATTTTCCCTTTGTAGACTTTGTTCGAAGTATCGGAGCCAAATAAACATCGAGTTCTTTATTTAAAATTAAATCTAATTTATTTTGGTACCAATTATCGATTGTCAAATTTATTGAAAAATTTATTTTTTGTGAAATTTCTGAAAAAAATTTAAAAATATATCCAGTAAAAATAGTTTTTCCTTCTTGATTAATATAACTATAAAATTGTGGAGGACTAATGGAAGTGTAAGCATTTAACACATGTCCATTTAAATTTCTGTATTTATTAGAAAATGTATTTAGACAACATGTCTCCAATGTTTTATTTTCCACTGTAATTTCTGGGAAAGGATTATAACTAAATATTTGATAATAGTCGTCTGATTTAACTTGAAAAAAGATCAGTACATTATGAAACCAATTAATTCGACACCATTCAAACAACCAATCCAAATCCTGAACAACATTGATTTTTTTTTCAACAACAAAGATCAATTTTACTCCTCGTATTCTAGTTAATGTAATATCCACTGTCTCTAATACTTCATCATTTGTTTTATATATTAGCACTAGACCTAAGATATTATGGTTGAATATTTCGTGTAATTCAAAAAATTTGGTTGCACCAATATTAATCACTGGAGTTTTATTAAAGTTTTGGAGCAACATTTTACTAATTTCGCTATTTAACACATAGTCCGAGTTTCTATAAAATACAATTGATGAAAAATTATTAAAATTAATTAGTTCCCGTAAATAGTTTTCAAAATCTTGAACAATTTTTATTTTACTTTCCGTCGTTTTATTAAAAACTAATAAAAGTTTTAAAATAATTAGTATAAAATTTAGAACCTTCATTTTAATATTGGTTTATTTAACATATGTTAAAGAACTGAAACTTCACATTCATTTGTATACTATTTCAGGAATGAAAATTAAAATAATATACATCTATTTTTACTACCTTTCATCTTACTATTTAATAATTCAATAATGAATTATAAAAATAATTAAAAAACACATATAAAGGCAAACTTAATTGACTTTTCACAATGCCTTAAGAATATCATCATTACAATCAAATGACAACATTGTAAGTAATACAAATACATATAAAAATAAAAACTAATATCAATTTACTTTACTATACGCTGTCTAAAAGATTTGTATCAGCTTTTTAACCAGTAACGGGCCGTTATTAAAATATGTATCATTATTTGATATTTATTTAATATTAATTATAATTATTTAGTATATTTTAAATATTAATAATAAATAAACATATATAATATAAATCAACATTTAATTAATAAACCAACTGTTAGGCTGACTAGGTTGTCTATACATGTATACATACTATACATGTTGGAGCATGGGAACATAAGTGACCTTAAATTAGGAATATTTAGAATACTTGGTCGAATAACATACTTATTTGAAATTATGAATTTTATTATTAATTTTATTATTTATTTTATTAATTCTATTTGTTTATTTTTATAATTTTATTTTTGGGGTATACTTTTGTATCTGTCAGTTATATTTCAATTTATTATATTAGCACTTGTCACATATGGTATTTTAAAAGAAAAATCATCAATTTAAATGTTAAGCTAAAAGTAACAAAATACTCGTACCATATTTTAAATTTATAAGAGCTTAAAGCTTATTGAATTTTCCGAATCACAGAAGGAATATCCAAAGTTTATTTATAGTTATTAACAGAAGGAATATCCAAAGTTTTAAATACTTATCGATTTTGATAAGTATTTCTCATGGTATGATGTTCCTCTTCTTTTATGTTGTAGTTGTTTTGAAATTTTTTTCTTTCTGTGGCATAAAACATCTTTATACCCTGTGCATATATATATGACATCGGGTATATTAGATTTGCTCCTCCGTTTGTAACGCATCGATCTAGACGAGCTAGATATAGTGTCAAGGGTACGTATCGGCTCAGAATCGAAAAATTAGTCGATCTAGCTATGTGTGTCTGTCCGTCCGTCCGTCCGTCCGTCCGTCCGTCCGTCCGTCTGTGTGTCAGCACGATAACTCAAAAACTAAAAGAGCTACAGTTTTGAAATTTTCACAAAATATTTTTCAATCAATTTCTAGGTTCCTTATTTTTTTTGGTTAAGATCGGACCAAAACTTCGGGTAGCTCTCGAACAGCTAACTTTTTTAACTCCAACATTTTCATACAAAAATTTGAAATATAGCTATGCACCTTGTAACATGAAATTATATGAATTTTGTTTGTTTTTGTTTGTTGTTTTTTTTTTGTTTATTTTTTTTTTTGTATTTTTTTTTTGTACGATTTCGAGTTAGAATTTCATATAATTTAAATGATGCGTAGTTTATTTAAGATAAGCAAAAAAGAAGACAAAGATTTTTTTTAAGTAAATGGCTTCATAAATAATTTATATATGTATATTCATATAATATGTATATGTGTAATATTTTGAATGAATCATTTTATCAATATGATTATATGATGCTTACTTGCTTAGGTTTAATATATTCGTGAATTAAAAATTAATTAAAAGAGATAGAATTGAAAAATTAGAACTAGAGTTTTGAAATTCACACAAAACATTTTTTGGACATTTTTAAGGTTCCCTATTCTTTTTGGTTAAGACCAGACCAAGGTTTCGGGGAGCTGTCACACAACTTATTTAAACCAATATAAATTTCTTCAAAAGTAATTATACTAGAAAGACGAAAATTACACACGGTTAGTTTTATAATGAATCAAGCACTTATATGAAGTTTCAAAATTTTACGGCTTCATTTGCGGGGGGCTGCCATACAACTTCTTTGCACCAATATGAATTTCTTGGAAACTGAGTATACTACGAGGATGAAAATTACATACTGTTAGTTATATAATGAATCGAGCACTAATATGGAGTTTCAAAATGTTGCGACCCCATTTTCGGGCAGCTGCCATACAAAGTTGTCAATTCGATAACTGTGAATCTAATGAAGCTACGAGGTTAAAATTAAAACTGGGCAGGTAAAGTAATAGGGCAAGTTAGTTGGCAAAGTTGGACATCGCTCGGGCCAACTTTTGGGGTGGGCTATTTTTTTTTTATGGTTATTTTTTTTTATGGTTTTTTTTTTTTTGTTTTTAAGCAAAAATTATGGTACCTATAATGAATTAAAAATTTAATATTTTTTTTTTTTTATTTAATTTTTTTTAAGCAAAAATTATGGGATAATAAGCTAAATTTTTTTTTAACTATTTTACTTTCTTATATTTTTTTTGTAATATTTATAATAGCATGTGGAAAATAAATAACGGTTAGTGGGTAAGCACGGGTATCTAAAAGTTGACAAGGGCAACTATAATCTTCCTCGTTTAAAATTAAAACTAATAAAAAAATTTTGAATTTTAAAGCCAAAATCAGCAAATGTAATGTCATTTATATTCCTGTACATAAAAAATAATAAATTTACATACTTATGTTATAACCTTTGTCAAATGTGTCAAAATAAAAGTGTCAAATATATAGATTATTTATTTTAAGAATAAAATTATATTATGATATTTCATAGATTTTATTAAATTTTAACAATAATTAAAAATTTATTATTTTTAAAAAAAATTAGTTATTAGTTTCACTCTATCCGTCTATCCAACTGTCAATTTTTTATTAATTTCTGTAGTAAGATAAACTCAATAAATTAATAAAATGTATAAAGGTTTTTTATTAGCGACCTTGTTAAAATAGGGTTTATAAAAATTTGGTTCTGTTTCAATTGTAAAACACCCAACATAAGACCCAATTCAGTTTTACAGATTAGTTCAAGTAACTTGTCGTTGGTGAATACCAGTAAAGCAATAAAAAAAATTTGAGATAATTACTACAATTTACAATAAAAGCGTATTATTTTAATTTTCTTCCTTAATTGAAAGCCTGCAAAAAAATTAACGGCATGTCCATCATTATTATAATAAAAAAACTAAAAAACAAACTTAAAAAAAATTTGCAATTCTAAATAGAATAATATCGATTAAAATGGTGACATCGAACTAAACAAACAGCAAATTCTTATCTGGTATTTAGTACTCGTATATCTTTATTTAATATTAAAAATATTTCCTTAAAGTTATCGTTATCTTATAGTAATAATCAATAAATTTTTATTCTGCTGTTGAATAATAGATGTCAATATGCGGATATTTGAATACTACCAATACCCATATAAGCCACAAAGGAAATTTTCTTTTTATTATATTGATATTTTGTTGCTTCCATTATTTTTGTTAAATCCTTACACCAAGGATAACGAATTGATGGGAAAATCAAAATGGGTTAAAAGAAAATGCCTGTGAAATTTTTACAATTCACTGCTATCTTTGATAGTGATTTAATAAATAAATATTAAGTACTGAAGAGTTTGTTGAACTCTGGAAAAAAATCAAAATTTCATTGATGGTTTAATGGTATTTTAAATAAAATGTTGACGATGATAAGTCTAAATATTACTTACATGTTCAAATTTCAATTTTGGATTTCTATTAATTTTCGTGAGTTAGGTTAGATAGTGTCAAAAATATTGATGGTCTTAGAAAATTAATAAAACTTCGTAAAAATTAAAGAAATTGTACCTTTAAATTAAAAATTTTCTTATACTTTAAAATCCTAAGAAATGTTACAAACTTAAAAGAAATTGAATTTATTATGTAATATTAAATATAGCTAATATGGAACATTGTTTAATTTTGAAAATGTGATTCTTAAAAACGTTTCATCAATTCACTACTCGTTCAATATTGATTCAGATTAGGTTTTATTTTTTTTTTCGAATAATATAAAAAAAATAAACTAATTTTTATTTTGATTTTTTTTTTACTCAGCGGTATAAAAGATTTTTCTTGGTAACCGAATAATGGTAGCATTCAACAACTCTATTATCTTATACACAATTATTCCTCTATAAAATACAAAACCATTTATAAAAACTCTCACGTCCACATTAAAAAGTTGTTTTCTTCAAATTTTGTCCTAAGAAAATTTTAACAACATCATGTTTTATTTTCCTGTTTTCATTTTGGTCTTGTTTTTGACAAATGTCCTATTTTTTTGTAGTTTCAAGTACCACACGAAAAAACAATAAATCCTAGAATGAGTGCTAATGTCAATTCAAGTGGTATTCAATCATATGGCCGCAATCATGTTGATGAATTTTGATGTTAAGTCAGGATATTTAAAAATACGACTTCTCAAATTTTAATATTGTTAGTCTAGGACCATAGAAATTAATAATGTGATAATTCAGTACAAAATATTTCAAAATCATTTTCGGAATTATTTCAGTAACATTTAAATGGGGTTTTAGTTCTTTTGAATGGGGTCCTTAAGACATAAAGAATAATCTCACAATTCATAAGAAATACATATATATACATTCAAGGTTAATTGCCTTTAAAATTAAAAAAATAACAAAATTTCCAGGAAACAAGGAAATTTACCTAATAGAATAAAAATATAAATATTTAACATTGACATTTGTATAAAGGACAGAGAAACATTTACAATAAGATTGTAATTACTTGTAATTTCCTTGACGATGTAATAAATACCTTCATTTTATTGATAATTGTCAATTTAATTTGAAAATCCCTTCTTCTATTTGTGGTTTCTTAATAAGCAATTTCTGAAATCAAATAAACTGATGCTATATAGCAAAATAATTATTTAATGTTTAATTATTTATTTTATACCTTAAAGCCAACACACGAGAGATTAAAATAGGTAGAGCTCTACGGAAACAAAAGTTTCCTCTACCAAATGTGTTTACACGAGAGTGTATCTCTACAGAAAATTCACTCTACAAAAACTTTTGTAGAGAAATTTTTCGTAGATCTGTAGATTTTTCTCTACCGACTGTTTACACGATTTACGTATTTTTTGTACATGGTACATCTGTGGTTGAGCAATGAATTGAATCAAATTGAAGGATTTGTTTGTTGCAAACAGTTCTCTGAAAATTGAGTTCGGAACAAGTAAAAGCTGCTGCGGCTACGCGTGCGCTATTTAATTCTTAAAAAAAAATAAAAAAATAGATAATGTTGATGCGAGAAGGGGTGCGAAGAAAACATACTGTTGGATTCTACAAAGACTTATTAAACGAGTTAAGGGTTGAGGATCCAAATTCATATACAAATTGGAGTATAGTTACTTAAAAATTGTTTCTTTAATAATTTAACTTATTCACTTAGCTTTCACTCAAAAACAAACTCAGATTAAATAATTTAATTTTGTAATTTTAATTTTAAAATTACAAAAACTAGGCACTAATAAATAAATATTTGACATATTTTGATTAATTTATTGATAAAGAAACCGGTTTATAAAATCAAAATATTTACCATTGATTACATATATAGAAACATACATACATCATACTTTAATAACAATATGGTATGCAATAATACATCAGATCTGTAGAGTCAAAATAGACAAAAAAAATTTCTCTACTTGAAAGTAGGTAAAGAATCTCTAACAAAAAATCTCTCGGGTTTGCACACACATGTAGATCGCTCTGCCGAGATTTTTGTCTCAACTGTACCTATTTTAGTTTCTCGTGTGTACTTGACTTTAAGTTCACAACAAATCAATAAAATTTTATAGAAACTTCTCTCCTAAGTCCGTTCTTATTCAGAATCTCGCATATTTCAGTAATACATTTAATTGGTTTTATTAATTTTACATTAAACAACAAAACGTTTACTCTGAAATTTTTATATTAATTGGTAGTAACAATTGACAAATACTAATTCTGAACTTTTTTTTCTAAAATTCTTGTATTTCATTGAAATTCAGTTGTTGAATATACATTTATCTTTGTGTCCATCGTCCCCTTAAACAGTGAAAAAAATTAAGTTTAATAAAAATTAGTTCCAATTTGAATTGAATTTCAAGTATACCCTTGATAAGAATACAAAAAAAACTTTTATACAGATTTAATCCGAGAAACTCTTTATATTCACAACAAAGCCGACTCTTTTTATGTTCTAAAAAAATTGTCCACAAAAATAAAGTAAAAATAACCCCAAAAAGTTTTGGTCCTAGATCAACAAAATTTAGGTTGAAAAATAAACATATTCATGTATCTTCAAATTATCATCATCATCATCATCATCATTACCATCATCAACATTTTCATCATCGTAATCATATGAATAAATACTGACAAGGACAATGAAATTTTTAGTTGAAAGGTTAAGGTAGAAAAAAAAAGTTGATGTGGTTATGAAAAATAAAAAAAAAAGGATGCCAATAAATTTCCCAAGGATAAAAATTTTAGAAAAACAACTTCCAAATTCAAACGTGAGAATTTTTTAAATGAATTTCTTTTTTATATGCATGACGACCAGACAAAATTTACTGGATACAAATCTAAAACATGATTCGGTTACTTAAAGTACTCATAAAAACTTTTAAAAAATTGTTCAAAAATATCTGGTTTATTTTTTTTTTTGATTTTCTGTATTTTATAAAAATTAGTGCTGACTCATCTACGAAAATGTTAAGAGCAATGCTTCCTTAACAAGTAAAAATTTTTATAATAATTGATTGAAGGACTCCGTCGTCGGAAAAAGTGCAAATAAAACTTTTTATTTGGTTTTTAAATTGATTAATCCGCCGAACACCAATCAAGCTAATTTTGAAGTGTTGGAATTCATTATATAACCAAATTTAATAATATTGAAAAATTTAATAATAAACTAGACTACTTATATTTGTAATAAATATTGTAAATAATTTAATTTATATTTATAATTCACAGATACCCCACTCATTCATTTTGAATTTTACGAATTGAATCTAATTTATTCCAACCGTTATAAGATCGAGCATTAAAATTTTTAAAAAATCATTGAAAAATAAAAAGCATTGTCCGTCACTGAAATATTTAATTTGATTTATTTAAATAAATTAGTATAATATAAATATTTTATTCTACTGGGGCTTGAGACCAAACCAAGTTTTAATATTTGAAAACCAAAATTGATTTTTAATTTTTTAAAGTATTTTAAATTTTTTAAAGTACGAGTATTTACTTTAAAAATTTATTTTCAAACAATTAGAAAAACTCGTGTTTTTAAAATAGCACATTTCCAAAATGAAACAACGTTCCATAATAAATTTTGGGTAAAGACTCTACTCTTTGGGTAAAGATGTAGTTAGAACTTTATTATTTAAGCACGAATTCTAAAAAATCCGAAGACATTTGAGTAGATTTTTTTCCTTATCTTGTTCTCCTGTTTATGGATCGCGAAAAAGCTAAAAAGTATGTATGATAAAAATCCAATTTTTTATAGGAACCAGGATAAGCTTTGCATTCACGCTACGTTGCAAAGGATTATTGCAAAAATCTTTAAATTAAACTAAAAATTTTAAATTTAAGTTATTTAATAAATACATCCTCTGTTATGTCAATTAACGATTACGTATAATCCAACTGTTTATTTAATGGACAATTACCATTTTTCCAAAAAGTCTTCTTTAAAATTGAATTAAAACTAACAAAAGCAACCATTAAAAGTCTTATTTCCTTTTAATTTTATTCAGTTCGTTAAACATCTTTTTCTCTTTGATTAACTTGATTAAAATTAAATAGATACTAAATGTCTATTTTCATTGATACTCATTCCAATCATATATCCTCCATCCTCAGTCTAATATTCATTATTTTGTATATCTTATAATCATCTTTAATCATCAGCACTTATAAAAAATTAAAAAAGAAAAAGTAGAACATTAACAAAAGTTTTCAACATCTGCTTTAAGTGAAAAATAAATATTCAAAAGATTTTTTTGACTAAATTTTCTTTTGATTTTCTTTTGATTTTTTTTTGAAAAATTTTTTAACATTTTCTTAAAGAACACCCAATTTTTTCATAATTATTTAACCTTGAATTGTCCATCATATAGCAAGAGGAATAGGGATGAAGAGTCACAAACTTTTGAGATAAAATTGAATAAAATCTAAGTTAAAGCGTTTCCATCTATAATTTTCCTAAATTTTATGTAAAAATTGGATTCTTAATATTTAATTATACTATTGCAATACACTCTCCGCTTACAGAATAAGATTAAGTAGAAAGCGGAAATACATACACTACCACAAAATACAAATTATCAATTTTTAAAGGGTTCAACAAACTGTAAAGTACTCAAAATTTGTTTATTAAATACTAACCATAAATAACAGTGGATACTAAAAATAAAACAGGCCTTTGTTCTTAAACGATTTGGATTTTGTTATCCTTTCCTTATCCTTTTGTGTATAAATATAAAGGAATAGAAAACAAAGAGAGTGAAAGAGTAAGAAATATAGAATAGAATCTTTTTCTATAATAAAAAGAAAATTTTATTCATGTAACGGTTTAATATCCGCAGTAGTCCCTTCTGTACATCCATTTTGTAGCAATATGATAATCTACTATTGATGATTATTATTAGAAGAAAATGATAATTTAATGGAAAATAAAAGGAAATTATTATAAAATAAAATGAAAACAAAATATTTTTATATTAAATAAATAAATAATAGACAAAAATTTGCTGTTGTTTTTCAAACGGAAGTCAGTGAGTCTACAACCATCGATGCTTTACTATTTATAGTCGATAATATCGAGAGTTTAAAAGAAAAAACAAATTATGCAAGATTTTGCCATTCCTATCAATGGCATGGCGTCATTTGAAAAATGGAAAGGAAAACAATTAAATATAAAAGAAAGTCTTTTGTAACATATTAGAATAGTAAATTTTTGTAATAATGTCTTTTTCTTTCTTTATTGATGATTCTTATCGTTTAGGTCAAAACTTTTACACCCTGTTATCCACGTATATTGATAAATTTTATGAATTTTAATGAATCATATATTAAATATGAATCCAAACATACAAAAGATTTCCATGGGAATTTTCCAATAATTTTTTGGATTAACTATTTCATAACCCTTACGGAAATCGAGCCTGCACCGCCTCGATTAATAAACTGAATGCTTAGCCGTTACACCAAAAACAAAGCCCCGCATATTAAAATAAAAAATAAATAGAAAATTAAAACAAACGTACAATATATGCAGATTTTTATAAGTAGATCAGAATTTGTATATATGAATAAAAGTTAGAATTGCTATAGTTGGAATCGGCCTTACGTAAAAGACATTCAACTTTCGATTCTGTAAAGTGTTAACAATTTTGGATATATTTACCTGATCCATCGGAGTCATGCTTCGTAGCTTGAGTCCCATTTCCATTTTTTGGTTTTAAGCAAATTTTGTATTAATTAGGAGTTAAATAAATTTTTTGCTACAGTAAGTTCATCAAATTTTTCAAAGCAAAGGCCTGATTATTTTCCAATTTCTCGAAAGCCGTTATACTACGTCTTGAGCCTTTTAGGGAACTTTATTGAATAGTTTCGTTTCAAGTTAATATATTCCGATGCTTTTTATCTTAAAAATGTATATTTTAACTCAAAGTATTACGAAATTCTGGCAATATTATAAAAAAAAATAAGCTTAACAAAACTTCCATGTATTATTTCTCCTTCTCTTTTAAATCGCTTATCAAAGACTTAGTGACACATTAATTAAGAACATCAAATTAATTTTATATTCTACTTTTTCTACAAAAATTTCATCAAAATCTTAAATGAGAACAGAATGTTACATGCTTTTGAATATTTTCAATGTCTTCTAAGTAAATGTGATTTTATACATTTAATAATATCTATACTATTTTATAAACATAGATAGGTATGGGTATGGGGACTACTAAGTGAACTTTTATACATTACATAAATTTCATTCATGCTTCTGTTATCGTTTCATTAATTTATAAAAACTTTTAAATGAATGTCCTTAAATTATTCTTGTCTTTTATCTTCTAAACATTCAACTAAACTGTTCCAATACATTTTACTAATAACGAAATTATGCTCGTGATTTTTACATATGTTTGCTTGTGTGTTTTTATTTCTTCTGAGGGAGGATGATAAGCTTTGTATATTGTACAATAACACATACACTCGTATAAAAAATAAATGAGAGAAGAAATTTATATTAAATGTCACTGTCAAGGTCAGGGTTTGAGTTCCCCTTAATTTTACTAATTTACTCCCACCCTTCCCTCTTTTGAGTATTTTTATATATTGTGTAATTTTCAATTCCCTTTAAGAAACATTAAATACCTCTAGGGAAATGACAAATTATATTTTATTGCTGAAATTTCTTTTAAGTCTAGAAAATTTTACTTAAATTCATTGTATTGAACAGAATATTTAAGAAGGAAAAAGTCTTTAAAAATTTAAGAAAATTTTTACATAAAATTTTTCTAAACACTAAATTAAATTCTGTAGATATGTCTTTAAGTTGCTCTATATTTATGTAATTTACATAATATTTTAACCTTCTGGAACATTTAAAATGTCATTGGGTCACATAATTGGAATTTCTAAGATTTATAAAATTTTAGGTTAGTTTATATACTGTAAAAATTTATTTTATTAAAAGTGTAAAATTTTTGTCTTCTCCTCCTACCAGAATTGGAAAAAACACACAACACACCAAATGTTCTCAAAATTTATAGGTATTGCATGTTATTGTAAAATTTAAGGTTATCTCTTAAAATTTTGCAAATTAAAAAGGTTCATAAAAAAATATTTGTAGGGATTGTATAAAAATTTTTTTTTAAATCTAATCAAGGCTCTGGGTCTACCATTTTTAAATTTTTACTTTTTGTAGCTTATTTTGGAAGTTCAATCTGCGTAATACTTGACTGTAGTTGTTGCATAAGATTATTAATAAACAAAAGCTAATTTATGTAATTAATGTACTATCTTATATATTTATTTCTTAATTACTATTAATAAATGAAAGGATCAGGTAGCTGTTACCGCTGTTTCCGATCTCAAATGTGGGTTACTATTAAGGTATTAGCAATTACGATAAACTATTCAATTTTACGATATTTTTTTTAGATATGGTTTCACCAGGATTTTTTCCCAATATTTACAATTTCAAATGTCAAAAACTTAATCAATATGTGTCAGATAAAATGTTATTTAACTTTCTTATATTATTCATATGTGTATGAACATTGATACTCTTCCTCATTTTTTCAATCGCCTCATAACTTTATTATTTGAAGGGTTAGCAAAGTCGAAAGAAATTAAATTATTAAGTTCTTAATATTATATTTATCATATAACGATATTTTTTCACAGTAGCAGCATTAAGAAGTTTCAGAACCACTGTTAATATAAATTTCTTCCTTCGGTTTGTTAACTGTGTACATTGATTTATTTTTTGTAAAGTTTTATTTGCCAAAAGGAATTCTGTAATTAAACCCTTGTTGTTTGTTGTAAGAAAAGTCAAATTAAATTTTTAAGCAAACAAATACCAAAGAAAAATTAAAGATCAAATTTATAAATACTTGATCCCCATTTTTATTGCGTAGGATGTAGGTTCTATATGAAACAAAGTTAAATCTTAAATACTGTAATTTTTAGAAATAAGAACTCAGGGTTCTTAATAATAACTTAATTTAAAAATTTAATTTTTCTTTAGGTACAAAGACATTAAATTTGGGACTGTGAGAGTTATTGTTAAGTTAAGATAAAGCTTTGTAAGTTTTTTTGGAAGGAAAATTATTTGTGTGATTAAAAAATTCCATTTTTAGTTTTGAATCAAAATATTCGGTAGGATATTAAACTTCTCTTTGGAACTTTAATTTATTTTCGGTTTTTCCATTTTTAGAAATTAATTTTATTAATTTAACATTGTCGTTCTCATTTATTATTTATTAGATGCCGTTTAAAACATAATAACACAATAAAATGACTCTGATTCAAGATAATTTATTATATCTGTATAAACAGATCAGATATTTTAATTTTATTTGTATTTGGAAATTTTAGTATTATTTATAGTAGATATAAAAATTTGGAAAACAGTTTGTTATAAAAGAAAAAATATTTAAAATATAAGTTTAATACTATACACGTGTTTAATTTTTAAAATGTTCTACCTCGTTCACATGTTCAGTTTTTAACATGTTCTACTTCGTTCTACACTATATTAATTGTTTAAGAACTGCAAAAGCCTTTTTGATAGTGTATTATTCTATTTTTAATTTAAGTTGCACTGCAACAGTTTTATAAGTGTCTGAAAGTGATAGTATTTCCATGGATATAATATAGTATTTAAATTTTTTCAAATAAACCTCACTTAATCCTTCTCTAACAGTTTTATTTATCTACATTAACATAAAAAGGACACACACACACTTGTGCAAGATTTTTCCTTCGCTTCAGTATCAACCACTGCGGTTAACTTTTTAAGATTTTTTCCATATGTAAGAAAAGATTAGTAGAGCACAAATTCATATCACCCTTAAGTAGAAGAAAATGAAATAAATGGAAAATTAAGTACTAATATAGGTCTGAGGGCTTAAATCCTTTAAAACCGAACGTAATCCTTTTTTTTTTAAATTACAAACATATGATATGCTATTGCAATTAATCTATGAAGAATTATTTAAAAGCAAGTACCCATGGTGGATATATTTAATACAGAAAACTATGATTTAATAGATAAAAATAAGCTGGGTAATGTGAATATATTTTTTCTATAATTTTTAATTCCTTTAAATATTTTTCTAAAAATAGACATTCACATTCGAATTTTATATTAATTGAATTAATTAGAAAACTTTTCCAAATCTTTCTAACTTGATCATAAAGATCAATATGAAAGATTAAGAATTGACTTTTCTAATATTTACAAATCTTTTAAATACCTTTTAAATGAAACATTGAATAATGATCTTTCTATGAATTTAGTATGCGAAATGTACTGTATATACTAGAAGTGTGGACTTATAAACAAATTTTGGTTTTATTTTGATTTTATATTAACGAAGAGCTTTAAGTTAAACTTAAAATTAAATTTAAAAAACCAAAAAGATTGGAAAAGAAGTACACATAAGAAAATCTGTGCAAAACACACCTTTAATAACAACCTATGAGAATTTTCAACATATTATTATAAATCATTTCCTTAAACCCAAAAACTATATGCATTATTAAAATTTTTTCAAAAAATTTTTCCTTTCAAACTTTAACTTTGATCCACCTAATTTTTTAACTAAAGTATAAAGTTAAGAAAAGTTTTTACAAACATATGAGCTCTAATAAGATTTTATTACAAATTCCCGTAGCGAAAAAAAATTTACATCTACATTGACTTTACTGAAGAATATTATTTTTAAAGCATCACATGGCTTTATTCTAATATTTCAAAAATTCAATACAACTTGATTAGTTTTTCTGAATACCATTTGCGAGATAAAGCGAAAACAAAGCAACATATTCTTCCACAACAGGGAATGTTTATCAGAGACTTAACATAATCCATACAATATAACTTTTTTGGACCAGCGAAACTAAGTCATACGTAATAAGGCCATAATGGCTTTTATCGATTTTGAATTCCAGAGCGTTGATTTGAAGGCGGCAACCTCATTTATATTAAACGCTTTGCAACTGATTATGTCGCGTCAGCCCCCATTTATTATTCAATTATTTGCTGCTGACAAAGTAAATTTACTTCTATTTGAACAAATAAAAGTTTAATTTTAAAAAAGTAAAAACCCCATATGGCTTTCTTTCGGAATGATAATCCATTTTAAAGCCATTAGCTTCTCATTACATATGGTTTTACTTCATGGCACCACTTTTTTATTAAAATGTCTTATATATATTGCTTTGAAAGTATTTCATAGACTTTTGAGATAAATAAGAACTTTCTTTAAATTTACTTTACCACAACATGAAACAACTTTGGAATCTGTTAGGTACATTCATTTGCTAGCTGGCATACGTACTAAAACGTTGGTAATAATTTATTTCGAAAAATGAAATTTAGTGTCTTACTTTCTTTATTATAATCATAACAAAAATACAAAGAATTTTAAGTTCATCTGATTTCAGAACGTATACATTCCTTTTCATTTACAATTTTAAGCATATGTAGTTTTTATTAGAATATATTTTGTCTGAACCTATAATTTATAAAAGTTCTTAGGAAGAAACTAGGTCAATGAGCGTAAGAAAAATATAAACAATATATAGACACATGGTAATAATTTCAAATTAGGAAAATACAAAAAAACTGCATGTGCTTTATGAACTTAACTATAATGAAAATGAAAATAATTCAACTCTTCATGTAAATTCTGTTTTTATAAATTCACATTAAAGTAAAATAATTAATATGTATATATTTTGTTTTTCTTTGTTATATTTTCCTGCCATAAATTTAAATTACAATTTCTTCCCATCAATGGTATGAATAATATTGAGATTAATTAAAAGAAGATTCTGATTACGAAACTCAAACCAAATAATAAAGAGCAACCGAAATGACCCTTGACCTTATTCGATTCAAAAATTACCCGTATTATTGAATCTTTTAAAATTTTTTCATTCTATTTTTAGAATTGCCTTAAAAATCAAATCACAAGGTATCAAGAATCCCTTTTCTAATTTTCTAAGGGATAGGAAGTAACCCTTGAAACATTTAATTTTTAGGAAACATTTAATTTTTACAGAAGAATGGAAGATTTTCACTCTGTTTATGTTCGAAGATGTATTACCTTATGAAGTACATCTATTAATGACCGTCAATCAAGAATCTCGTAAATGTAAAATCTTTTGATTTAAGTTAACTCTTATATCAAAGCAATCCTTATTTTACAAATTCGTGAATATTGAATAACACTACAAAGTATTCCAAATTTTACAATTTTAGCCAAGTTTTCCAACAATCATTAGACAACCGTTTTAATAATGCAACAGCTAATTATCCTTGCTTTTAAAACAATTTCAAATTTACAAATTAACAATTCAAAAGAATGCAACAAGTAGTACTTCTTAAATTAATAAACGTTACTTTAATTTAAAACAATTTTCATATTATTTAAAACCAAAAATGCACAATACATTTCGTTGTAACTTTAGAACTTTAAGATTTCTTTAAACGAGGAAGATTATAGTTGCCCTTGTCAACTTTTAGATACCCGTGCATACCCACTATGGTGTATAAAATAAACCGTAATTTACTTCTCTTATACATTTAACTTATTACCCCATAATTTTGACGTAAAAAAAAAAAAAAAAATTAACAAAAAAAAAAAAAAAATCACAAAAAAAAAAAAAAAGTTTTCATTCATTGTCCCATAACTTAAGCTTAAAAAAAAAAAAAAAAAAAATAAAAAAAAAAAAAACAACAAAGAAAAAAAAAACAAAAAAAAAAAATTGGCCCACCCTAAAAGTCCGATGGTCCGAGTGATGTCCAACTTTGCCAAGTAACTTGCCCTATTAATTTACCTGCCCAATTTTAATTTTAACCTTGTAGCTTTATTAGATTCACAGTTATTGAATCGAAAACTTTGTATGGCAGCCCTCCGAAAATGGGGCCCTAACATTTTGAAACTTCATATAAGTGCTCGATTCATTATATAACTAACCGTGTGTAGTTTTCAGCCTCGTAGTATAATTAGTTTTGAAGAAATTCATAATGGTGCAAAGAAGTTGTATGGCAGCCCCCCATAAATGGGGCCCTAACATTTTGAAACTTCATATAAGTGCTCGATTCATTATATAACTAACCGTGTGTAATTTTCATCCGCGTAGTATAATTAGTTTTGAAGAAATTCATATTGGTGCAAGGAAGTTGTATGGCAGCCCCCCGAAAATGGGGCCCTAACATTTTGAAACTTCATATAAGTGCCGGAGTCAATATAAAACTAACCGTGTGTAATTTTCATCCCCGTAGTATAAATAGTTTTGAAGAAATTCATATTGGTGCAAAAAAGTTGTATGGCAGCTCCCCGAAGCCTTGGTCCGATTTTAACCAAAAACAATAGGGAACCTAGAAATTGTCTAAAAATGACTTTGTGTGAATTTCAAGACTCTAGCCCTTTTAGTTTTTGAGTTATCGTGATGACACACGGACGGACGGACGGACGGACAGACACACATAGCTAGATCGACTAATTTTTCGATTCTGAGCCGATACGTACCCTTGACACTATATCTAGCTCGTCTAGATCGATGCGTTACAAACGGAGGAGCAAATCTAATATACCCGATGTTCATATATATATGCACGGGTATAAAAATTCAAACTACAAAAGCCAAAACAATGGAAAAACATGATGTTTTACAAGTGAATGATTTTCACAAATGTATGAGTACAATTTAAAAAGTAATTTTAAATTACTCTTAAACTTCACTCAAAATAAAAAGTAGCAGATGAAATATTATTTTTATTATTATTTTTTTTATTGTAAATTCATCTGATATCAAAAAAACTATATTTAAACTGAATCTTAAAAGAATCCTCATACTAAACCGTTTCCTTTTTTTCTAACAAGAACAAAAAAAAGGATCACAATATCCTTTTTATACACTTGTATTGTATAATTTTATTTTTATCATCGACTACAAGCACGTTCACTATGCTGTACTGATTGTAAATTATGTGCTCTGAAATCGTAATTCAATTTTCATTAAAGACTTTTTACAAGCTTTTAAAATCTGTTTCATTCAATTTTATTGTTTTCCATCGCAGTTTTTTTTTTTTGGAATTTGAACTGAATCTTGTATCAGAGAGGGAAGCCATTATAAAATATTCATCATGAATATGATTGTGATACTTTTTGGTAAGTGCTTAATTTTTTTTTAATTGAATCGTATTGTATTACGTTTAAGCCGACGTTAGATTTTGCGATGGAACATGTTATGTTCGAAAGATCAGATTTTATTAGAGTTAATTAATTTTATATTAAATAATTTGTAGCTAAATTTACTTACTTAAGTTAAAACAATTTACTTGAATATGCATATTTGGCTGTTAATCTATACTCAAAAAGGATTGCAGGACTTTTAAAAAATAAAGCCTACAAATATCAAGAATTTTATTTTCATATTCTTCTTACTCTCTTACTGTAAGACCAACTAGTTTAGTAATTTGGGATATCTAAGATTTAAGTTGATTCATTTATATAGTTTTTTGCATACTTTTGTAAAATTTTATATATTACTTCATGCGAAAGGCCCGGGTTCAAATCCCAGTGAAAATGAAAATACTTTTCTAGTTTTCGACTAGACTCAGCTACCATTCTTCATTGGGTTCAAATTAATGGCTTACTCAATAATTAATAATTATATATCTTTAGTAAAAAATACATTAATATAACAATATAAACAAAGGGGTTCACCACAAGTGCTAAGCACTTCTTAGAGCCTGGGAATAATAAATAAATAAAATAAACTTACTGCTGAGTTGTATTTTGAAATTAAATTATTTGTTTATATGTTATACCAATATTTTGAACTCAATGTATAATGGTATGTGAGTGAAGTTGGAAACTAGAAAAATGTTTTTTACTTATTGAATGGAGTTCCAAGCCTAACTCACCCATTACATATTATATAATAACTTATGTTTTATTTAAAGTGGAGTTTTACAATTCTTTTATAAATCTTTTAACGCTTTTAACTGTTAGCTGATTAGCCTAAAAAAATCATTATACTTTTGTGAAAATTGATTTATTTAAATTCCTTTTTTAGTATCCTACCATTATACATTAATTTTGTACGGGTAAGGTATGAGGTTGAATATGAAGGAATATGAAAGTTTTCTAAAATTCTGAATTACACAAGTTGACTTCAATATATTTTCAAGAAATTTCTTTGTATCGAGGAAATAAAATTTAATTTAGTAACTAGAGATTTACTTTAGCCTTTGAAGTAATCAATCCTATTTGACCATTAAAATTTAATCTTTTTAATTTTCTGACTTCTGATCATTCCCATCGCTAATGATTTATATTATTGTTTACTATTTCAATATACAACTTAACGATGATAATAAATGTTTGGTGTCCTTGTTACATAATTCAAAATTATAATCATTATACTAGAAAATACCCTTAAATTATTTATTTAAGGCATAAAATAAAATATAAATCATTAAAATTATTTAGGTCATTCTCATAATTATGATGATTAAATGAACTCTTAAGTGGATTTATAAAATTTTAAGGTTGTTTTAAATAAAATCTTAAATATTTAATTAAAAATTATTCTAGTAATCAAGGTACAAGATCAAGCCGATGGCGCAGTGGTTGTGGCACTGGCCTTTCATGCGTGAGGTCCTGGGTTCGATCCCTGGCTGGGTAAACTTAATAAATAGTATATAACAATATAAAATTATATAAAAATAACTTATAATTAAATATCTAATAGTCTAAAAATAGAAAAAAAATAATTAGTAAACAAATAAAAATATAAAATATTACCTATAACAGTGTTCCAGAAATAAGCTTTGGCTTAATAGATAAAAATTTAAACGGCATCTATAAATGCATGTCGACAAACATCTATTCTGTACGTCAATAGATAGGGTATGCAAAATCGCGGGAAATCTAGGAAAACGGAGTGGCATCTTGTGGAGAAATTTGGCGTCGTCTTTTCCACAAAGCTTGAGATTGAAAATCATGTGTAACAGCTACAGCAGACCAATCATCTAGCTTAGTGAATTAACGATTAACAAACCGGGAACAGAGCCTCGCACATAGCTTTGTGGAAGCCCTATTCGGCAGAAGGTGAAAAGGGGGAAAAAAAATCTTGTACCTTGTAAATTTAAAATATATTTAATCATAATATTTAATCGGCTTATTTTTTCCCATACAAATATAAACATCCTTTTTTAAAACAAACTATTTGACCAATTTTAATGAAACAACAACCAAAAGAAAGGTTTTTTTTGTTTTCATAGGACAATCATATTTTTTTTTAAGAATATTTCGTTTTTTCAGGTGAAAATCCGTCTTTAATTTAACGTAAATTTGAATTTAACGGTCACGCTTTTAAAAGTTGAGGCTCATGACTCTAATATTATGCGCCGACTTTCTGTGTAAATGTAATTCATTTTCGGTTTTAACGCAGCTAAATCTAAATCAAAAGATTATATGCGCCGACTCATGTCTTTCTTTTTTTTATTTAGTTCAATTTTCAATGAACAAGGAGATTTAAATTTTTTAAAAATTTTTTTTTTGTTTTTGTTTTTTCTTTATCTTAAAAAGTGAACGAAAAAAATGAGTTTCTTCGAAATGAAAGCAATACATTTGGTTTATACAGTAGTTTTCATTTATAACGAACTCGGTTCAATTTTAATAATAACAAACGTAACACTTTTTGCCAATGAATTAAATTTTACCTAAAAAATTTAAGTTGTTTATTACATTTATATTTTTTTTATTTAAACTTATTATATCTAATAATGTTGCTTGGTGTTTATTTTAGTATTTTTATATATATTTTTGAATATAAAAAAAAATCATAATAACGCATCAAAAATACAAAAAAAATTTCATTACAAGAAAAAGCAAATATACATCTATAAACATAGAGGTGAGGCTGACACATCAAATAAAAATCTAGCAAATGAGTTCAAAGTGCCCATTCTAGCACAATCTACAATGTTCAATTCTTATACTTTTTTCAAAATTCACAGCATTCTTTTAAAACGACATATTTTTATTACGACGAATATTTTCTGTCTCTTCATGGTCGTTATAAGCGAGCTTTGCTGTATTTTTTTTTTTTGCTATATGTTTGCAGAAACAAAAAAATTACATTTCTTAGGAAAAATTATGTGTTCTTTAGGAATCAACCAGAATAAATGCATACGGCGTGCAGTTTCTGTCAAAAAATTTTGAAATAAGTAGGTATGTTATGTACTGTACTTCGGGATTTAAAATTTTAAAATTTGACAAAGCGTATAAAAATATTGTAATTGTTTTTTCTGATGTTGCTACGATTAAGTTTTCAAAATAAAATGTTTTAAAATAATATTTCTTTTTAAAAAAACATACATTCCAAATAATTGAAAATACCTATAATATGTTCGCAAAATAAAACTAAAAAATAATCTTCAACTGAAATAAAAGTTGACGTATAATTTCTGTCAAAAAATTTACAAATAAATAGGTACATGAATTTACATGAGAGCTGTTCGAAATGAAAGCAATACATTTGGTTTATACAGTAGTTTTAATTTATAACGAACTCGGTTCAATTTTAATTATAATAAACTTTACACTTTTTGATAAAGAATTAAATTCCTAAAAATGTAAGTTTTTTATTACATTGATATTTCTTTTATTTAAACTTATTATATCTAATAATGTTGCTTGGCGATTAATTAAGTGTTTTTTATTTAGTTTTGAATATAAAAACAATCATAATAACGCATCAAAAATACAAAAAAAATTTCAATAGAAGAAAAAGCACTATACATAGGCTTGAGCCTGACACATCAAATAAAATGTTAGCAAATGAGTTCGAAGTGTTCATTCTAGAATCAGCACATTCTACAATGTTCAAGTCTTATACTAATTTTTCAAAATTCACAGCATTCTTTTAAAACGACATTTGTTTATTACGACGAATATTTTCAGTCCCATAATGGTCGTTATAACCGAAAAGTACTGTATTTTGTTTTTGTTTGCAATTTATTATAATACAGTAGGTACTAAAAAAAAAATTTTTTGAAAATCGTAAATTGTGGTTGCTTTTTGTTAAGTTTTTTGTAAAATTAAAAACCGAATTCTGAAATATGCAGAAACTTAAAAAAAAAAATAATATTTATTAAGAAAAATGATTTGTTTCTTATGGATCAGAAAAAAATCAGCATGTACGGCATTCAGTTTCTGTCAAAAAATTTTGAAATAATTAGTAATGTAAAAAAATTTACATGAAAGCATACCTGACGTTTTAAATTTTAAATTTTAAAATTTAAAAATTGACAAAGTGTATAAAAATACATATTGTAATTGTTTTTTCTTATGCTGCTGCGATTAAATTTTAAAAATAAAATATTTTAAAATAACATATTTTTTTAAATTATTTAGTTTAAAACATACAAATAAGTATTCAAATAAATTAAAAATACCTACAGTACAATATTTTTGCAAAACTAAAAAAATTATCTTTCTAAAAAAAATTTATTTGTTCCTTAGGTCCTAACCGAAATAAAAGCGCGCAGCGTATAATTTCTGTCAAAAAATTGAGAAATAAATAGGTTCATAAATTTACATTAGAGCAGCGAAAATACGCGTAACGCAATGTACTGTATCTCGGATTTTTAAAATTTACAAATATTGACAAAATGTATAAAAATATTATTATTGGTTTTTCTTATATTTCTAATATTATGTTTTAGAAAATAATAGTTTTTTACAATAATTTTTATTAAAAAACATCTTATATTCAAAATGCCTATAATATGAAATTAAAAATATTTTTTGTAGGTACTAAATTAAAACATTCAAATAAATATTTTTGATACATTAAATATTGTACGCGCGTATCGATTTACCGATAATGGATATGTAGACAGGCGTATTGACCTGCTGCTATCAAAAAGTGTACATGAAGATTATATAGGCGTAGTTTGTAAATGGAACGCTAATTTTTGTTTCAGGAGTACATAATTGTCAGATTATCATCATATATATATTTGACATTTTAAAACTACCTGTCATTTGAGAAGTTAATTATATTTAATAGTATTTAAATATTAATAAAGTGAAAAAATTAAGGTTTATTGCTGATATAAATATAAAGAATATTTTTTAAAATGGAAGGGGGTAAGTGCTTATTGGTTATCAAATAAAAAATATGATTTAACATAACCTATTCAAGAGAATTTTAATTAAAGCCATCTGCCGGAAATTATTTATCTACTCTGTCATATACTCTTTTACAAGGGCTGAAGTAGCTGGCAATAGTTGAGAGTAGAAAAGAGTTTACTCCTCTTAAAGGAATAAAAGCAATAATATTTTTATTTGTTTTAAGAAACTTATGAGTCATGACCATGTATAGAAATATATTTTTGTCAATAAAAAACTTAGGAAATATAAAATAAATAAACTAGACAAAAAGGTATAAAGTAAACTAAGCAATTCACAATCATTTTTCGCATGTTTTCAGAACTTTAAATAGGCATACATTTGTAGTAAAAATTTACCTATGTAGCTATTAAATTTAAAAATGAAAAAAGGGTAGGAAAAATTTATTCTTTGATTTATTGAAAAACTTTTTTTTTGCTATAAATCTTAAGATTGAAATTTAAAAAAAGACTTCGGTCAACTTGCCTATTATTTGTACTTCTGGCAGCTTCAATATAATATAATACTAATTACTAAACTTATGAATTATGATATGTTATATTTTGTTGTACATATTATGTATTCATAGAGTTTTTTAATTAGGATACAGAATACGTACAACATAGTTCATATCGTACTAAAATGTTTAGAAAAAAGAACAGTTTGCTATATGAAGGACAGCATTAACTCGAATTTTGGGTTATTGACTTCAATAAAATATATGTACCTATATGTTTAGAAATATGTATTTATTAGAATAATATTTATATGTATTTAGAATTTTAATTTAATTTAACTGTACCAATTTATCCTCTTTTTAAAGCGGCTTAAGCTATAGAAATAAAACTCAAAAATCGGTACTTAACAACGTTTTAATAATTAAGAAAAATTATAAATTTTTTTTAAACAAATTTCAAGCGCAAGAACTGTTGACAACACTGTTGGCATAATTTTTATTATGTATAGTCTAATATAATTTACACAAAACGA
Source organism: Dolichopus griseipennis (assembly GCA_963082915.1). Taxonomy (NCBI): domain Eukaryota; kingdom Metazoa; phylum Arthropoda; class Insecta; order Diptera; family Dolichopodidae; genus Dolichopus; species Dolichopus griseipennis. Next base: position 368,834,002 of record OY720441.1, read on the forward strand.
ATTTTATATGTTCACTTAAAAGCAAAAATAGCTCGAATTTCGAGCACAGGGCGATACTAGTGGATAATTAATTTAATATTATTTTCAATTAATAGGACTACTTTCAGATTTATCGGAATGATTTTTTCAATTACCAAAAATTTATTGTATTGTACATTCGGCTGATTTTCTGCTGATCCATTCACTTCGAACAAATTTTGATTTGCTCCTACACAAAATCTAACCAAATTTACAATAGTTTTGAAACCATCACCTATTTTAGTAGATTTTTTAGTCCATGTACTTCATGTGGCATACATATTCTACTTTTAGACGTTTTATATCGTAGTATAAAGGTATACGTATTAAGTTGGTAATACTTATGAAAATCCATTTAATAATCATCATACTCTACCACTTTTTAATTTTTCAATATTATCTAGATATATTAATATTAGTATTAAGTAATCTGCGAATTTTGCCATTTGCAGCTTAATAGAAAATAATGTAACCAAAATTTACCATATCATTTACATTCAGATTGAAACAAATTCAAATTAAATGACTATCGAAATATTTTATTTTCAAATAAAAGCAGATCAAGGATTTTAGAATATAGATAATCAAAAATGAATTATAGTTAGTATTTATATTAATTATTTACCTTTGACGTCACAATTTGCATTATGTATATAGGATTTTTCTTTAAATTTTTATATTCATGATGACATAATTTTTGAACAAAACTTAAGTAAAGAATAACTATTATTATAAAATTTAATTCCTTTAAATAACTGTTATTCAGGATAAAAGAAAACAAAATTCAAAATTAAAATTGCATTCTCTGTGAATAACATCACATAAGAGCTTTAAATTTTATATAATGGTTTACTTTTATACAGTAGCAGACATATATACTATTTACATACATATATAGATTTATATAAAGAGTATATGTTATTATTTTGTGCACACTATTATTAGTTCTCAATTCCTGACATAACATTTTATCATTAAAAACTTAAATACAATTTAGGTCAGGACCATTATTAATCTTTGTAAGAATGGATTTATGTATGTAACTTTGTATGTATGTTTATGAATATATATATCTGAATATAATTTTTATATGTACTCGTAATCATATCAGTTACATAATAATAATGACGAAATAAAATAATTAAAGCAGGAGACACAATCTTTTGATGGTTCTATAATACGTATTTTAAATCTCTATTAGAGTTTAACTTAAATTTCTATTGTTATGTAGCATACATTTATATATATTTATATATAAACACATGCAAAAACATTCATATAAATACAATAACTCTTTGACAGCAAAAAAATAAAGTTACGGTTGAATTGTTGTTTTGATTTTTGTATAAAATATGGCTGCCAATACTTTGTTTATTTATTTATTTAAATGATAAATTCATAGGACATAGATATTTTTTTGTTTTTATTTTGTTGTTTTTTTTAATTGTTATTACGCTTTATATTAAAATAAATAAAAAATAAAGTTTTCTAATCAATGTTGACAGCAAATGGAACGAATTTTCTATTAGAAATTTAAATATTAATTATTACCTTTCTTTAAAACATGGGGGTATATTTTGTACCAATAAATGATTTTTAAAACATTAAATTATAACATTATGCACCAAAAAATTCACTTACGAGTACTTAAATACACTTACGAGTAAACTAGCGTTTTATTATAAAAAATATATGCATATAATTATACAAAACTTAAAATTAAAATTGTATGTATAAACTTTAAGTTATACACTTTTTTTAAAAGTAGCTGCAGTTTGACGTTTATTTCTAAATTGAAACGAAAACGATTGTAGTACAATAGACAGTGTTTACTCTAGGATACCCGAATGAACATTATTACATTTGATTGAGAAATTTCAAATACATAACTTATTATACTTTAAGTTATGCATATAAGAAAGTATAAGTTATATGGCAGCTCTTACACTACACCGATTATATTTTGTGCAAATCTAAGCCATTAAAGTAAACTACTTTTGACAAAGTTTCAAATAATCAGTTTCATTATATATTAAGTTTTTCTCATATTAAAAAAGAGGGTGTATAGCACCTGCTGGAACCCACTGCAATGGATGAACCAAATTTTGCACCAACTTTGCCATAATACTAAATTAATTTTGGAACCTACTAGATTCCATTGAGAAAACTGACTGGATTTCAATGACTATTTTTGCATAACAACTGATTTTTTTGATGTAGAAGTTTTGTAAACACCCAGACGGATAGACAGAAGAAACCAAATTTGCAGCTACTTTCTAATAAAACGTTTTTAGCTTGTACTAAAAATAATAAGAAAAAGACTTTTAAGAATATAAAATTCTTAATGGAATTACAGCATCACAGTAGGACACCAAAAAGTCCCTTAAAATTTTATTTTGTTGTACAATTATTGCACAACATAAATGACTCTGCAGTTATTTAGTACAGCTGTTGAAATATTAAAAAACTTTGCCATTTTGACGTTAAAATTGTTTCTGATGATTTTTCTAATATAAATAAAATATTTCTAACCATATTTATTTTAAAAAAAAAAAATTTTTATTATATTCTAAAACTTTGCAAAATTTAAAAAAGTTTTTTGTGTAAATAATTTTAATATTTAAGAATGTGACCGGGAATATCCGAAAAAATAACAAGGTTAAAATATAAAAGTTGCTGACATTCACATTTTGTGTATTATATGAGAACTATAGTCAATGTTTAAGTTTTAGGATTCGATTTATTCAATATTTAAATATGACAAATTGTTTAAAATATAAATAAAATAAATATTTCATTTACAATATTTTAAAAAAGGATATTGTGGATATGTATATATGTGTGTATACTGTTTTACAGCAATATACAACAAGTTTTCATAAACTTTCAACATTTTTTCATCCAAATTAAACATTTTTTGATATAATAAATATAATGAAATGTTTAATTTGGATGAAAAAATGTTGAATGTTTATGAAAAATTGTTGTATTTGGCTGTAAAAAAGTATATATTCAATTGAGTAAATTTTATAATAAAGTAAAATAAAAACAGAAATAAAATAAATTATTATATACTTTTATACTAACTTGCCTGTGTCTATGGGTTTATTTTTCAGTCTGTCACACTGTGAATTCTTAATATTAGAAGGAAACAGTTCTTTTTATTTTAACCTTAATCCAGCAATTTACTTTTATATAAAAATATTTTTAAATGCAAAAGATCTACTATAAATTTTTGGTTAATTAAAATTGTCAAATATATAAAGTTTAATTTTTTTTTAAATATTTAATCCAATAATATACTTTACTTATACATAGGATAAACCTTAGTATAAAATTTATATCTATCAAAAATTAGATAGCTGAATTTTAAACTTTTAATTTAATATTTTGCAATTTTGCATATAATGCCTTTGCAAATTCACTGGCTCTTTTTCTTTCTCACAACACAAATCTGAAAACTTAAGTTGAACTTTAAATACGTAACCCATCCATCCTGCATTGACTGCAAAACGGTTAAACTACTACTAAAACTGCTCTCACAAAATTAGTGATTCAGATCTTACAAAGCAAATTGGCTCGCGTTTAAATCATGGTTCGTAAATAAATGGCGAAGTGAAAACTAAAGTGGTTAACATCTTTTTACAAAATTTGTTAAAAAACATTAAGATATTGAGGAAGTCTTTTTTAGCACATTTTCAAAAAATTTTGTAAGAATGTGCCTATATAGTTTCACTCTGTCCGTCCGTCCGTCTGTCTGTCTGTCCGTATGTTTACAAAAACTTTTACATCGTTTGAAATAGAGAAAAGAAATTTTAACCACGAGTAGCTATAACAAGAAAAATTATTTCGTAGAAGAATTTTTTTCTGTAGCCCCACCCGTTACGGAGCTGCAGCCCCCCAAAGTTGAGAAAAGCCCTATTACGTATTCAAATTGTTATAACAAAAGTTCTATTAAGTGTATTTTCAATCTGAAAACGGCAGAAGATAGCTGGTTTTATAAACTTTATAAATTTTTAAAAGACAAATTTTTAGGGTTGCGATACGGTACTAAAATTTACCATTATGCAAAACTCAATTTTTGCAAAATTTTTGGTTACACATATCTTCTATACGAGCCAAGCTAGAGTCTTGAAATTTTGGGAGTAGTTAGATCCTTAGAAATAAGTAGAAGTCGGTTAAAAAATTTTTTTTTGTCACGTCCCCTGTTTTGCAGCTATAAGGGCTCGAAAATTGAAATTTTGCTATTTTTAAACACCTGTAACTTGAATACCTGTTCAAATTTTTTTTTTGTGATTTACAAAATTAAAAGCTCTTTAAATATATTTCAACATGTGTCAAAGGTTTTTCTTAATTTTGAAGGGTGACGAAGTTACAGCCCCCGAAAATTCCAAAAAAGCCCTATATTAAAATTTGTATAATAAGAGTTCTGTTACCTATATTTTCAAACTAAAAAAGGCAGAAGAGAGCTGTTTTCTTACGCTTTACAAAAATACATTACTTAAATGTACAGGGTTGCCATACGGTTCTAAAATTTACCATTATGCAAAACTCAATTTTTGCAAAATTTTTGACCCCACATATCTTCTAAACGGTTTCAGCTAGGGTCTTGAAATTTTGCTAAAAGTTAGAATTTCAGAAATTAGTAGGAGTCGGTTAACAAAATTTTTTTGTCACGTCCCCTGTTTAGCAGCTATAAGGGCTCGATAATTGATATTTTGCTATTTTTAAACACCTGTAACTTGAATACCTGTTCAAATTTCTTTTTGTTAATATACAAAATTTGAAGGTCCAACATTATATCTACTTTAACATATGTTAAAAGATTTTCATAAATTTAAAAGCGGTTCTTTAAATTGAAGAAAGTGTCTCTCAGTTTTAACCATTTTTGCTTATATAGTAAAATTCTAAATAAAATTCCGAATTTTGGTAGAATTCACAATTTAAATCCTTGAACATAAAAAAGTTTAGGGGAAGGGGAGTATTGAGGATTAGATCCTTGAAAAATTGGGCAACCTTCCCCATAGGAAGGGCTATTAGGACTTAAAAATTAAAAAAAATACGGTTTTTATAAGTAAGTAGTAACTTAGTCACCAATGTATATATTTCCTTAATTAAACGTTAAAATTGAAGCTTCAACATTATGTTCCGATAAAATACTCAGTATGAAACACTGTAATATTTTGAAAATGTGCTTTTCTAAAAACCCTTGGTTTTTTTCATCACTTGTTTAAATGTTCTTTTAGTTAGAATTACATGAAAAATTATAGTAAAATAAAAATGTTCAATTACAATTTAAATCCTTCACTTTTATTTCCTACTTAAAATCTAAATTAAAATTAAATAGAATAAAAATCAACACCCCATCATGAAAAAGAAGACAAAGTGAGATAAAAAATATTCGTTTACTTCCTGATCGTAAAAAAAAATATTTTTTTATGATTTTCAAAGTAAAAAAATAAAGAAAAAAAATCATACAAAAAAATTATCTTTGACTTATGCTTATCATTTGATTTTACCCAGTGACCTAGTTTTTATCATTATATTCTATCGCACACGTGAACCCATTACTTCACGTTCTTTTATACTTACTTTGATGATGTCATTTACTTCGGAATGAGCAAGACTGAAAGTGTAAAAGAGAGTGATAAAGGACGCGGTATTTGAAGCATAACACAATAATTAAGATCCTTTTTTTTTTAAATTCAATGAAATCTTATTTAAGACTCAACTTTATTTGAATTTGAATATAAATTTAAGTTCAGTATTAGTAAAACATGCAGACACGTTCTTTTATTTGATAATCTAAATACAAAGAATTTATTAAACTTTTTTAAAATAAAAAAACGTGCTTCCAGTTTAAAAATATACAAATTTTTTAATAAAAATGGGAGTTGTGTAGGATTATAATGTTAAATTTAATAAATTCCATATATAAGAATAACATTAAAGGAACCTACCGCTATCACTATAGCAGCATAAAAAATTGAGGAGCAAAGTAAATTTTGATTAGAGAATTATAATATTTTTTTATACCAAAAATTAATTTAAATTGTTATTGATATTTTGACAACGTTAAGGCGATGTTCCAGTTAAGACTTTGCTTCCTTTACTTACTTTCATAACTTTGACAACTGAATAGCTCGCTTTACTAAATACACTAAGAAGTAAAGTAACGAGTTGACAAATTCTCATTTCAATATTTAGCTTTGTTGACTTTGACAGTCTTGACAGTTAATTTTATTCAAAAAGTACATATTTAAAATATACAGTGGTTTTAATACAAAAATTATACTTTGATAAATGTCAAATTATTTAACTTTGACTTTGTTTACTTAGCTTCATTAAATTACTTTTAGGAACCAAAAGAAGTAAATGAAGCACAGTCTTTGTCGGGGAATAGCCTTTACGTTATTATACAGCATAATTACAATTCACTTATATTACAAAATTATCCTAAAATTTTATATTATTAATTTTATATTAAAAATTTCTTAATTTAATAATAGCAATGAATATTTATAGAATTAGAAGGATATATAAAAGTAGAGAATGAATATATTATTTTATTATGTAGTCTATTACTTCCGTTCCCTCACTTCCCTATTCACTCAATACTTTTAATAAGTAATATTATTATTCCATATGAGTTTCTTTTTCTTTAACATGATTCAGCCTAATTTAATACCAAAGAAAGGATGGATGAATTTTAAAATTTTAATTTAAAATTGATTGTAAATCTATCTTTTTATTAATTTTTTACTTAAGTATTATATTGAACCCTTTATGCGAACTCTTTATACTCGTATTAACCCCTTTCTTAACTCTTACATATATTTTTCAACTCCTTAAATTTTTCTTCAATCAAAATTCATAATAAATTAACTGTTATTTATTTTTTCTTTTCAGAAATGTGTTTACCTTCGAAACACAGAAAAGGTGTAAGTAAACCTGGTGAATTTGGTGAAGTTCAATAACCTACTATAAATAATATTATACAAAGACGAATAATGTTGGAGGTGGAGGACATATAAGTGCTGAAAGAGTTAAACAAATAAGTTTTATGATAAATTGATTTATAAAACATGTAAACACAATAAATAAAAATAAATTTGATAACTTCCGAAGGGATTTTGACCGCTTGTTTATTTAATTGATTTTTGAGTTCAGTAAACTACATATAAAAATCAATTTATTATAATGTGGTGGATATTAAAAGTAAGTTTTAGGAATAAATTTAGGAGTACAATATTTTGGTTTTAAGGCATGCACTCATTTATTCGTATATTAAACGATATGAATTAGATTAGTCTAAAACTCAAAATCAATTCGTTGTGAGACTGAAAGTGCAAATTGATTTTGTACGAAAAAAAAAATATGTGGGGTGAAATCCCTGATGTCGCATGATATACTTTAGGTGGGATGTTTCCAGTTCATGATTTTATGACTTATTTTATTGCAGGAAAAATAAAAAATCCTATTTCTATTCTTCCCTATTTTAAATTTTGAAAATGTCAGATACATTTGCGACAATAATTGATATGCTCTACTAATTCTTTTTCATAAATGCAAAATTATTTGTATTTTGTTTGAATTCCACATGGCCATTTTTAAGAAATTCTTCGTGGAACAAAAAGACATAAAAATTGTGTTCACTCAATTAAATCCGTTTAATTTTTAAAACAATACAAAATTTAGTTTTTGGGTCAAGTGTTTATTTTGTCCATTTCCTGTTTTCTATTTATAAATTAATAAGTCCTTTTTTTTTTGCCCTGCATTTGGGGTTGAAATAACTTTTAAAGTAGATTTTTCAACTAGACTACGCAAGATAAAGGTCAATATCAGAAAGACACAAAAGAATAGTGTAATTTGCTTACAAATTATTACTTAAAAATACTATTGTTTTTATTTAAATTTCAAATAAAATTAAATATATTTTATGTAGTATATAGCTATTCGTGTAATCCGTGTGGTAGTTGATAGCACTTTTAACAAGAATTTAAAATTCTAAATTCCGAGTATTTGTAAAATTTGAATTTGAAGAAAGTCAGCGTTCAATTATTAGTTTACGAAAAAAAAACAATTCACGAAAACTTCTATTCGATTTTCTATGATGGACTTCAAGTTCAAGTTAAAGAAACTCTTAGAAATATTTTAAATAACTTCCGCTCTCACAAAAATTATGTGAGAGCGGAAGTAACTCATGGAAACAATTGGGCTTTAAAAAAATAAAGAAATTTTAAATTTGTCACATTTTTTTTTGGAAAATATTTAAAATTCCAACCAGATAAAAAGGAAGAACAGAACCTCATTACTTCCTTGTTTATTTATTTTTTCAATAAACGTGACAACAATAAAATTAGGAGAAAGCAAATATGAAAAAAATTGAAATATTACCGTTATCTGGTAATTTCAATATTAAACAAATAACAGTATAGAGGAACATAAAACAGAACAAATTTTAAAATTTTTTTTAAACGAATGTTATAAACACAGTATCATTCTGTCTGGTGACCTACTTTTCCTTAATTTTTTTATTAAAATTTTATGAACATGAGTGGAAAATTTTAATTTTTAATTTAAAAAAAAAACGTGTACACATGTAGCTGACGTGATTCATTTGTATTAAAAGAATTGGTACTCAATTTAATCCATATTTAATTTAATTGTATTACAAAACAATATTCTCTGATGTAAAAAAATACAAAAAGATATTCATACAGCTAAGGCACTGTTGTTGTATTCAATTAAAAATTAATATTCAATATATTATGTGCCTTATTAGAGATATAAAAAAATGGAATATTAATGTGTAGCTATTGAAATAATAAGGAGCAATATTGAACAGCAGCTTAATAAAAGTTTGACTAATCTATTTTTTGTAGATTAAAGATCCCACTCTCGTAAGAATATCAATTTCTTTCAATTTCATAAAATTTTTATTTTATTTTAAAACAGTTTTAGCACTGCAATCTCTGGAAGGAATTAACCAACAAAAGAGGGTGGAAAACAATATTTTAGAAATAATTGTCACACGGACTCTAATCAAAACTTTTTAATATTCTTCCGCAGAAGGGTTGTGAGCTATCGAGATGACGTCATCACATAACGGTACTTTATATCTCAAAGTTTCCGAATATATAAATTATTAGTGGCGATGGCGCATTACAAAATTTGCCTAAGATTTTGTAGTATTTTTTTAATTAAAGCATTATATTTTCCTGTAAGACAGTAAACTAAAATCACTTTCAACAATATTAAAGGGCAAGATACTACCTTTAATATACAACTTGTTTCATCAAAATCGGTGCTACTATTTTTATGTTATTGCAATTTAAGTTGTGTATTTAAAATTTTGCCAAAAATAACTAATCCTATTATTACGATCATACGGGTATCCCAAAGTTAATACAGTCTACTCTACTACACTCTTCCTCGTTTTTTTATTAAATATAATATTCTCTGCTTCAAGTTGTTTGGGTAAATAAAGTATAAATTACGGGACAAAAGTCCCATTAGTTTTTATTTTGAAATTTAATAAAATAATTAACTTTGTCAGCAGTCAAGATCTACATGTATATATTTTATTAGATTATCACACGTGGATGATTTTACCTTCATGATTTAAAGCTTTTAGGCAACTTTTAAGTAATATTTTGTAATAAAATATCAATAAGAATATGTCAATATCAATAATTTTTAAAGAAAAAAGCTTTTATTTCCGTTTATATTAAATTGATTCAGGTCTAATATTATTGACAGACATTTTTATGTAATTGGCATATATATAATTTTAATATGACAACTTCAAAATGTTGAAAACTTCATAAATGACTTTCAATAAATAAGTTTTTTAAAGAGGTGTTTATGATATTGCATTTTTACACTTTCCCGTCTATTCGGCTCTGAGTCTGACTACAAAAGGGGTTTGCGTTTTTGAGAATTTTTAATGTCTCTTAATTTTAAAGTGGAGGGAGTTTTTCATTATTATTATTTATAATTCTTCGATCAATTAGAGTTCAATTAGCAATGTTGTAATATAGCCCGTGAAATATATTTTTAAGATATTTGTTCCGGATTATAAATTTGTAAGAAGCTAGAATATAACTAAACAAGTGAGGGGAAAAAACCAAGGGTTTTTAAAAAGCACATTTTTAAAATTATACACGGTTTCTTACTGAGCATTTTATCATGTATTTTTATAAAAATATATATTATGATAATATTATAATTTTGTTATTTCATTAATAATTAATTATATGACTAATAGTGAATTACTTAGAATATAACCCCAATGCACTCAAGAAAACCTGTTAATAAGTGCAAAATATAATGTTGGAGCTTCAATGTTAACGTTTAATTTTGGAAAAACTTACAATGGTGAATAAGTTATTGTTTTATAAGAACATAAAAGTTTTAATTTTGAAGACCTAGTAGCCCTTCAATTGGGAAGGTTCCCAAATTTTTGCTTAGCAAACTTATGATGGATCTGCCCACCCCCTCCTGTCCTCACCCTTCCATTTTTTTCGGTTCTAGGAAATCAATTTTGAACTTCAACAAAATTTGGAATTTTACCTAGAATATTATTATCAAACCAAAAATGGTTAAGACAAAGAACAATTTCTTCAATTTAAAGAGACCCTTTCAAATTTAAGAAAAACCTTTAACGTATGTTGAAATATGATGCTGCAGCTATAAATTTTGCATATTTGTAAAAAAAAATTTGAACAGGTGTTAAAGTTACAGGTGGTTGAAAATAGCAAAATTGCAATTTTCGAGCCCTTATAGCTCCTAAACAGGGGGCGTGACAAAAAAATTTTGTTAACCGACTCCTACTAATTTTGGAGGACCTAACTTCTCCCAAAATTTCAAGACCCTAGGTTGAACCGTTTAGAAGATATATGGGGCCAAAAATTTTGCAAAAGTTGAGTTTAGCTTAATGGTAAATTTTAGTACCGTATGGTAACCCTATACATTTTAGCCTTATATTTTTGTGAAGCTTATAAAACCAGCTATCTTTTGCCGTTTTCAGATTGAAAATACACGTAACAAAACTCATGTTATAATAATTTAAAAATAGGGCTTTTTCCAACTTTGAAGGGCTGTATCTCCGTAACGGGTGGGGCTACAGAAAAAAATTCTTCTACGAAATTATTTTTTTTGTAATATCTACCCGTGGTTAAAATTTCTTTACTCTATTTCAAACGGTGTAAAAGTTTTTGTAAACATACGGACGGACGGACAAAGTCAAAATTAAGAAAAACCTTTGACACTTATTGAAACCTTCGTTTTGGAGCTTTCAATTTTGTATACAAATAAAAAAAAATTTTAACTGGTATTCAAGTTATAGGTGTTTAAAAGCTAAATTTTTAGCAAAATTTCAATTTTCGACCCCTTACAGCTCCTAAAGAGGGGGCGTGACAAAAAAAATTTGTTAACTGACTCTTACTTATTTCTAAGGATCTAACTTCTCCCAAAATTTCAAGTTTCTAGATTTAGCCGTTCCGAAGTTATGAGGGACCAAAAATTTTGTAAAACTTAGTTTAGAATAACGGTAAATTTTAGTACCGTATGGTAACCCTATACAATTGGTTTTTAAAAATTTGTAAAGCTTATAAGAACAGCTGTCTGTTACCGTTTTCAGGTTGGAAATATACCTTATAGAACTCTAATTATAACTGTTTAAATATGGGGCTTTTTTCGACTTTGTGGGGCTGTAGCTCCGTAACGGAGGAGGCTACAAAAAAAAGTTTTAACATTAAATTATTTTTATTGCAAAACCTACCCATTTCTGATATTTTTTAGTCAATCGTAGGTAAAAAGGGACGGACGGACGGACGGACGGACGGACGGACAGAGTGAAGCTATATAGGCACATTTTTACAAAATTTTTTGAAAATGTGCTAAAAATTCTTAGTCCTTTTTAAAATATTTCTTTAATTTGAAAAATTATTTTTAATTTTTTTTTTACTTTTACTGAATAAATTTTCAACATTAACAAATAGGAAATATGTTATTTATTATCTCGAATTAGTTATCAATTTCAAAATCATATATTGTGGTTTGTACCGCTGGATTTACAAAAAAGGTTTTAGGATGCCCATCTTTTTCATAGAAGTGAACAATTGTAAGGAAAATTAGAAAATTAAATTGGATTTCCTTTTCTAGTTTCCTATTTTGAATCCAAAATAAATCGGAAATGGAAAAAATCATTATGATCCCAAAAACATTTGTTACCATATTGGTAAGGAAACAAATTAATTTAATTGATTGAAATTGAAAAAATAATTGAGGTCATCTTATATTTTATTAAAAATATTAATTTATTCAACCAAAAACCTTAAATTGACTTTTGACTTTTTAAAGCTTTAAAATTAAAGAGATGTATAAAAATTGATTAAAGTTTTTTTAAGGAGAATTTTTAGGTTTTACAATTTTACTCAGCCCTGAATGTCTTAAATCTGATACTATACAATATCGGACCCTGTTTTTAAATGCAGCATCAAATTATTATGACTGAAACGACGAAATGAAAATGAACTATCGATGTAGCAGTACTAGCGTCCAGACGTGCGGTAGACGTGTAGATTTGTATAACAACATTTTTTTGAATTTTCATTGAAACATTTCCTTTTTAAATTTAAAAGTAAATTCCATTAAAATATCTAAAATTTGTATTTTTTTTTAAATTTGTCATTTTAAACTCAAAAATAATGACAAAAAAAAATTTCAAAATTCTCATTGGAGTAAAAAATGTGTCAAAGTTTTGACATTGACAAATGTTCATAATTTTGTTGAACAATAATGCAACTTTTTTATAATGTACAGTTTTCTTATATTTGTCAAATGTCTGAGAGATTATAACTCAGGAATTTAAAAAAAAAATCAAATTGTTTTGTTTATATTTGTAAACTTTTATTTCACTAAACCAGACATTTTAACGATTAATATAGAAAATTGTGAAATGTTCATGCTTTTACCCCAGGAGATTTGAAAAGAAAAAAATTTTAAAGAAAAAATCTGACAATTTCTGGCAAAAACTATTTAATGAGTTTTATTTTTACATTTCTTAAAAATCTTTTCAAACAGAAATATCAGCTGTAAAATAACTTCAAATACTGAACGGCCGCGGCAATGTCCACAGTAGAAATCAACCTCAAAACACATTTTGAAAACTTCATCACTTTAATTTAAGTTTATAATGATTATATTTAAATATGGATGTGTTATCTGAGCATTCAAGATATTTATGAGTTAACATATAAGATATCTTCTTATCCAATTTCTTAATAATTTCTAATAAATACTTAGAAATTAAATAATGTGAAGTGTATCATGTTATAATATCATGAAGTTGCAAATAACATTAATTTTCGTGATAGATACTTATCTTTAAATCTATCTTTTGCTTATTTTTAAATTTTTGCAACGATTTTAAATCACTATTGTTCATTTATAATTTCAATTTGGTAAAATTTGTTTTCTCCTAGAATCTTATCAAACTAATTACGTCCCTAGTTACGTATACCCAAAAGTTAAAACATCAAAGGATAGCAACATGAAAATGAAATCAAAAGATAGCAATATGAAAGTAAAAATTTATTTGTCTGGAAAATTTTGCAGTAATTTTTCCCTGTAGTTTCTGTTTTTCTTCAAAAGTTTTCATAACCGTTACAAACATTAGCTTTTTCTGTTTTAATAATGGGTTCTGTCTATGGGTGAAAACAAAATATGCACAAAAAATATTTAGATACTCTTTGCTAAAGTTATGGATACAAAACACGAAAATTGGGTCAGAAGAAAAACGACGAAGAGTGAAGTAGAGTAGACTGTGTCAACTCTAGGATACCAAGAGTATGACCGTAACATATACATTACGTCTGCAGGTAAATTACTTTTGGCAAAATTTCAAACATTCAGCTTTATCAGGTGAAGAGTAACGCTCATATAAAATTACGGACAGGCATACATAGCTAAATCGATTTATTTTTCGATTCTGATCCGATCCATACACTTGAGTCTATATCTACCCCCCTACATCTCTGCGTCACAAACGTAATGGCAAATTTAGTATACCCTTTTGACTAATGGTCATACGGGTATAAAAATATAACGGTTAATAAAGTGTTATAATTTTTTATACAAATTTGAAAAATTCCAATAAAAAAATATTGGATTCGATTTTCTTTAGATATTTTATTATTAAATAATTCTTTCAGCCATTAAATAGAAAATAATTAGAAAATAAAATAAAATAAATTAAATTGTTAATTACATTTGTAATAAAAACTAAATACAAATAATACAATTTATTTTACTTTTTATTTATTGAAAAAATATATTTAATGAAACCAGGACTTTAATTAATTATCTGAATTGACCATATAGTAATTATTGGTATTGGGTTCAGAAAATAAGGTAATTAATCTTTGTGAAAACTGGAAAAAACCAATTCTAGGAATCATTTAGTTTTTTTGTTTTTTTTTTTTGTGTCTAGGATATAATTGACCCATGTATATTAGTAGCTTATCTTTATAATTATAAGTATATTATAGTGTTGCCAAGAGCTCAAAATTAATTCAAGTGATTTTTTCATTTGAAATATGATGGATTTATATATATTCATTTCAACCCATTGCTCCAAATTAATCATATTCTTTGTTTTAGATTGATTGCTAATATGTAATATATTATTATTTTTTAAAACTCATAATTCATGATTGAAGTCCTATTGAAAAATAGCTTAAAAATAATATATTATTATAATTTAGTTAATTTAATGTATGGTACTCACCCAATAAAAATATTATACCAATTTTCTAAGCCTTCAAGTGATCCAGGTCGTAATTTTATGCTTTATTAAAGTATTATTCGATCCTTCGTTGCCATTTCTTTTCTCTGATCCAAAATCGATATTTTTTAACTCCATGTTTTTGATTTTAACTTTTTGTGAATAAAACCTCTATGAATAGCCATCTTAAAATAATATTCTTCGAATTTGAATTGTTCATGCATCAATTAGTTCAGATGAACTGAAAATAGATAAATTCAAAGATACAAAGCAAATCTACTGTTTAATTTTATCATAATAAAAATCATTAGGTACTAAAGTGTAATTTGTATTTTTATACCCGTGCATACATATATGACATCGGGTATATTAGATTTGCTCCTCCGTTTGTAACGCATCGATCTAGACGAGCTAGATATAGTGTCAAGGGTACGTATCGGCTCAGAATCGAAAAATGAGTCGATCTAGCTATGTGTGTCTGTCCGTCCGTCCGTCCGTCCGTCCGTCCGTCTGTGTGTCAGCACGATAACTCAAAAACTAAAAGAGCTACAGTTTTGAAATTTTCACAAAATATTTTTCAATCAATTTCTAGGTTCCCTATTTTTTTTGGTTAAGATCGGACCAAAACTTCGGGTAGCTCTCGAACAGCTAACTTTTTTAACTCCAACATTTTCATATAAAAATTTGAAAATTTGCTATGCACCGTGTATTTAATATGAAATTATATGAATTTTGTTTGTTTTTGTTTTTTTGTTTACTTTTTTTTTTGAATAGATAACGAGTTAGAATTTCATATTATTTAAATGATGCGTAGTTTTTTTAAGATAAGCAAAAAAGAACACAAAGATTTTTTTTAAGTAAATGGCTCCATAAATAATTTATATATGTATATTCATATAATATGTATATGTGTAATATTTTGAATGAATCATTTTATCAATATGATTATATGATGCTTACTTTGCTTAGGTTAAATATATTCGTGAATTAAAAATTAATTACAAGAGATAGAATTGAAAAATTAGAGCTAGAGTTTTGAAATTGACACAAAACATTTTTTGGACATTTTTAAGGTTCCCTATTCTTTTTGGTTAAGACCAGACCAAGGTTTCGGGGAGCTGCCACACAACTTATTTAAACCAATATAAATTTCTTCAAAAGTAATTATTCTAGAAAGACGAAAATTACACACGGTTAGTTTTATAATGAATCAAGCACTTATATGAAGTTTCAAAATTTTACGGCTTCATTTGCGGGGGGTTGCCATACAACTTCTTTGCACCAATATGAATTTCTTGGAAACTGAGTATACTACGAGGATGAAAATTACACACTGTTAGTTATATAAAGAATCGAGCACTAATTCGGAGTTTCAAAATGTTACGACCCCATATTCGGGCAGCTCCCATACAAAGTTGTCAATTCGATAACTGTGAATCTAATGAAGCTACGAGGTTAAAATTAAAACTGGGCAGGTAAAGTAA
Organism: Dolichopus griseipennis; assembly: GCA_963082915.1. NCBI lineage: Eukaryota > Metazoa > Arthropoda > Insecta > Diptera > Dolichopodidae > Dolichopus > Dolichopus griseipennis. The sequence goes on from OY720441.1 coordinate 368,850,295, forward strand.
TAGGGCAAGTTAGTTGGCAAAGTCGGACATCGCTCGGACCAACTTTTGGGGTGGGCTATTTTTTTTTGTTTTTTTTTTTTTTTTGTTTTTAACCAAAAATTATTGTACCTATAATGAATTAAAAATTTTATTTTTTTTTTAAACAAAAATTATGGGATAAGTTAATTTTTTTTTTAACTATTTTACTTTTTTATATTTTTTTTTATACCTAATAGCATTTATGATATTTAAAAATTAACTTACCCGTTATATATTATAAATAAATAACGGTTAGTGGGTAAGCACGGGTATCTAAAAGTTGACAAGGGCAACTATAATCTTCCTCGTTTTTATTTGCAATCAAAATTATCAATATATTTTACTAATATAATAATTACATTTTACTTAATATTTAAGTTAATTTTTATATTAGTAATAAAAAATGTTAACTACATGACTTTGATTCTAAATTGGATTTTTTCACTATTAAAAAATTGAGAACATTGCATACTTTCAGGCAATTAAAATATCACCATGATTACATTGTATCCTTCTCAGGCAGTTATTTTTAATCGATATAAAAACTTTGATTTCATTTTAATTGATGTTTTAAGTATCCTTGTGGATAAATATAACCTCAAGGATTTTTTTTTTATTTTATAATTTTCTTAAATAGTTTAGAACAACGTAAGGTAGTGACTGTAAACTAGTATAATTGTAGCAGTGAACTTGAAATTGCACTGAGGATTGCAATGTTAGAAAAACGTGAAATTGCAACAACAAAATTACAATATGGAACGTCAGAGGTTTATTTTTTACGATAACTCCATTCAAATTATATGTAAAAATAATTTGTTGGTGTTGGTGAGAGAATGAGAGAAACATAAAATCTGAATAAAAATAAATTGAAGTTTTTAAAAAAGTCTACGGTAATTGCTATTTATAGAAAAATGTTGTATGATAATAAAGGAAAATACATTCCTTCTAAATAAAGGATTTTCCAATATTAAAGCAAGTTTTTGTGTTTGTATAAATTCATCAAAGTTGAAATTTTATAAGGTTGAAAATAAATACTCAATTTTTTTAAAGAAAACGATTTTTCAATAATTTGTAATTTAAAAGCTTTCAAATAAATATTAATGATATTTTAAAGGCAATAAATAGATGGTTCATAAAATTTAACATTTGTATATTTCTATTCTTGCACAATAGCTTAATCATAGTAATCAACCGTCTAATGTAAATACTGATTGATAAAACTGAATTTTAATCAAAATAACTTAATATATAGTCTTTTCTCTTTATGGAGGTAGAAAAGAAATAAAAGTAAAAAATTTGGTTTTTTTTATAAATTCTTAACATAAATGTGCAAACCATGCAATAACTAAACATTGTTTATGATTACTTTTATTATAATATCAATATAATAAAACCCGAGATTTCTAATATTAAATGAAATGTAATTTCATCTTTGTTTGCTCTAATTTTTAGTTATCATTTACTTTGTTCTTTTATTTTAAATATTCCTTTTCATTTTTCTTTTTTAATTTTCTGCAAAGCCTTAAAGGAAACTGTTAGCACCTGTGACTGTTATAATAAACAGAATCATGACCATTGCCAACTACATCAAGGAGGCCATCATAAGTACTACACTTGTTGATTATTTCCTTTGAAAATTTTTAATTAAAATGATGAAAAAAAAAAGAGTGGTTTGTGTCAATTCTAGGATACCCACAAGAATGCAATATAAATCGGATTAACACAGCTAAATCGATTTAATTTTCAGTTTTGATTCATACACTTAAGTTTAAGTCTATCTTGACACCTTTACAGCGTCACAAACGTTATGGCAAATTTAAAACACCCATAAAATTACGATGGTAGACGCAATGTTTTCCGATTTTTACTAACACGTTATGAAAAAAAAAGTGGAATTTTTTCTCTATTCAGATTAATATGTACTGAAAATCCTGTATATATTATAAACATTATGCATTTGCATTATGTACATGCATAGAAGACAAAACTCTTGTAAATTTTGCATTTTATGCATAATTATTTTAAATTTCTTTTGTGCAAGAAAAAATTTATTTTTTTTCATTAAATGTTGAAAGGAAAATTGGAAATTGTTTACTTTTGAGGAAAATCTTTTGTTTTGATTGTGAAAACTTCTCTACACACGGTTTAATCCTTAACATCAACTAAGAATTTATCACTTTAGTTGAGAACATCACATATAGGTGAGGAAATTCCGTTATTTGTGTTTTAATACTAGTCATATAGCGACTCAAGCAAATTAAATTGAGTTTCCAGGGAAAAATGAAAGCTTTTCCACAAATAAAATTATTAAAAGAACTGAAGAAGCTTCTTCCTATTCATTTGCAGCCTTAAACTATGGTAGAAAATTCGTCCAGATTTTTAAATGTTATCCAAAATCCAACGGTTGAATTCTTGGGAAAATTCAACAGATTCTTGTGTTTGCTTGTGTATTTTATTTTATAGAAAGGCAAAATATGCTTTGAGTTCAAATTTGTAAGTTAATATTTATACTTGCTTTGAGTTCAAATTTGTAAGTTAATATTTATACTTGTAACACCATTTTTAGTTTAAATTTAAATTGAGAAATATTACCTCAAGAATTTTCACTTGTGCTCTGGATTATATTCTGTTTATAAGATCTTTGACACTTGTATTATCATAATTTGCTAATGCAATGTCAAAAATAAACAACAAAATAAACATTCCTCAAACAATCTTAAGTTATTCTCAAAAACAAAGCACATAAAAGTCAAGGAATAAGAAAAAAGTTTAAACAACTTTCAAGGATCATTTTTTATCTATAAGAACTCTACAAATACAAATATTGAGTACAAGAAAATTCAATAAATACAACGCAACATACATACATAAAACCGGAAAATAATGTTTTGTTTAAATCCTTGAAATAAAGGAATAAAACTATTGCATAAGATCATAGATAAAAAGAGTTTTATTTCTATGTATTTGGTATCTTCCAGATACGTTTTTTTAGTTGCGATACATATTACTTCCTGGTTGAGTTTCTTTCACCCATGAGAATATTAAATTACATTGATAATATACACTGAATAAAAAGTGTTTCAACTGCAAAAGTTGTTGAAATTTATTTGAGTAAAACATACTTAATATTTAATGGCGCATCCGTTACTGAGTTGAGTTTTGCATTTTATTCTGCAAGGGATCAAATTATTCTAATGTTCAAAAGGATTCAGCTAAGATGGCATAAGTAATGCATTATATTTGTACATAAGTATTGTTTAGGTAATCATTAAAAGAAATAATATATACACAATTTGAGTTGCCAAAACGATAATCATAACAACCTTCATCTTACAATATATTTCGAAATTCGAAAATTTTAACTATTCTTAAATTAAATATTCGATCGTTCTCAAAGTTAAAATAGAAACTAACGAAAAACATAACATTAGTAAAAAAAAGCTAATTAAACTTTTCAAACATTATTTTGAGTACATTCTTTTTTTCATCAAATTTTGTATGTATATATGTATGTCATTTCGTATCATAAAAAAGTAGGACAAACTAATCACTAAACTTTAATTAAATGTGAAAGACGTTCTACATGTTTTAAAAAACGAATTAATATTTACTATTACATATCTACCAAATTGATACATAAATGATTGCATAATATTTTTAATATGATATTAAAGGAATAATTCTATACAATATATTGCAACCAAACCTAGGAGTCTTAGAATATTTTATAAACTTTATTTTAGCAGTAAGTTTCCCACCCATCACGAAACGACATTTGAATTAAAAATAATTTGATAACATCTTTAAAACTTTTTTAAGATTCCCATGTTCCTGCAATATTTCTTAAATAATAGTTTTTTACAAAAAATAATCATTAATAATAGGTTTCCATTATTTTAGTTGAATTGTTTTTTGATCATTTTAGAGTTCAAATAACAGGAAAGGAATCATGCAAAAGAAAAAGTAATCATTTTATGTTTGAGTTCAAAACCATTCATAAATCTTTAGAAAAATTAATTTTTCGTACATTGACCTCCTGTTTTATATTGAAAGGATATTTTAGTCATCTATTATATTGGTATTTGTATTTGTATTTTTGTATTGGTATGTATCGTTAATAGAAAAATAATTTGTAGGGCTTAACAATTTGAATATCAGAAAAGAAAATTACTTTTACATTTTCCAAATTTCACGGGAAATAAAAAAATTAATAAAAAGTAAATAACCTCCTACTTTCAATTATATGGGTTTTTAGCGGTTTTTTTAAATATTCTTTGGTTGAAAATCCTTCGTTTTATTTGAAAAATTCAATTGGAATTCGTTGCACGAATAATTAGAGTATATATTTATGTACATATATGATTACATTAGAGTGTATATATAAATGAGACACAGTTCTTATTTCTGTTAACCTTAGTCCAGCAATTTACTTTTATATTAAAACACTTTTAAATGCAAAAGATCTACCATAAATTTTTGATTAATAAAAATTTTCAACATTTTAAGCTTAAAAGTTTTCAATCATTAAAAGAACTGTTTCTTATACCAGCAATTTACTTTTATATTAAAACAGTAACAAATTTCCAAAATTTACCATAATTTTTTTATTTTCTACATTTTAGGGGACTTGTTTTTCTTTAATAAAAGTATATATTGAAAAAAATATTTTATTAATTTTATTTTATTAGATTTGTAACATAACTTTTTTTTAAATTTTGTATATAACTTTTCTCGTACCCTTATTGTTGTTTTTTGTATAAGTACACTTAAATTAAATTAGCCAAAATTTTCTTTAATTTTCCATTAAAAATAAATACGTATTTTTGTAATTTATTAATATGTTCGTTTGTACACTTTAGTATACAACATTTTGGAAACCATATACATACTTACCATTACTATAAAAATCAACATGGAAAGGTAATCATATCTTTATTTAAAGTGAAAAAGAGTGGTTCGACAACTAAACGCACTTACTACATGTAAAACTTGCTTTGGAAAGTTCCAATGTTACACTAATACAATGTTACCGTGCAAATCTGAATATGTCTTTACAAAGAAACAGATTCTCCCATATACACTAAAAAATAATGCAGCTCCCTTTCCCTCGTAACTCTAACTTGTTTTCATAAAAATGCTATATCATATAAATTCATGTAAAAAACGTGCTACGAAGCCTGTTTTATTTTACAACGAATGCAAAGTTTCCAGCTGAAATTTGATTATAAAGAAACAATAATGGAAATGTTTTTATTTTTAATTTTATTTTATGAGTTTAAAATTTTGCAAAAGTTTAATTAAAAAATATGTAAAATTACAAGTGAAAGTAATAAATTATCTAAATCCTCAATAGAGAAATATATACAGAGTACATGTATATATATATATATATATATATATATATATATATATATATATATATATTTACATACTACTACATAGAACAGCATTTTATATTCATGACGAAATAAAAACAAGTGAGGGGAAAAAACCAAGGGTTTTTAAAAAGCACATTTTTAAAATTATACACGGTTTCTTACTGAGCATTTTATCATGTATTTTTATAAAAATATATATTATGATAATATTATAATTTTGTTATTTCATTAATAATTAATTATATGACTAATAGTGAATTACTTAGAATATAACCCCAATGCACTCAAGAAAACCTGTTAATAAGTGCAAAATATAATGTTGGAGCTTCAATGTTAACGTTTAATTTTGGAAAAACTTACAATGGTGAATAAGTTATTGTTTTATAAGAACATAAAAGTTTTAATTTTGAAGACCTAGTAGCCCTTCAATTGGGAAGGTTCCCAAATTTTTGCTTAGCAAACTTATGATGGATCTGCCCACCCCCTCCTGTCCTCACCCTTCCATTTTTTTCGGTTCTAGGAAATCAATTTTGAACTTCAACAAAATTTGGAATTTTACCTAGAATATTATTATCAAACCAAAAATGGTTAAGACAAAGAACAATTTCTTCAATTTAAAGAGACCCTTTCAAATTTAAGAAAAACCTTTAACGTATGTTGAAATATGATGCTGCAGCTATAAATTTTGCATATTTGTAAAAAAAAATTTGAACAGGTGTTAAAGTTACAGGTGGTTGAAAATAGCAAAATTGCAATTTTCGAGCCCTTATAGCTCCTAAACAGGGGGCGTGACAAAAAAATTTTGTTAACCGACTCCTACTAATTTTGGAGGACCTAACTTCTCCCAAAATTTCAAGACCCTAGGTTGAACCGTTTAGAAGATATATGGGGCCAAAAATTTTGCAAAAGTTGAGTTTAGCTTAATGGTAAATTTTAGTACCGTATGGTAACCCTATACATTTTAGCCTTATATTTTTGTGAAGCTTATAAAACCAGCTATCTTTTGCCGTTTTCAGATTGAAAATACACGTAACAAAACTCATGTTATAATAATTTAAAAATAGGGCTTTTTCCAACTTTGAAGGGCTGTATCTCCGTAACGGGTGGGGCTACAGAAAAAAATTCTTCTACGAAATTATTTTTTTTGTAATATCTACCCGTGGTTAAAATTTCTTTACTCTATTTCAAACGGTGTAAAAGTTTTTGTAAACATACGGACGGACGGACAAAGTCAAAATTAAGAAAAACCTTTGACACTTATTGAAACCTTCGTTTTGGAGCTTTCAATTTTGTATACAAATAAAAAAAAATTTTAACTGGTATTCAAGTTATAGGTGTTTAAAAGCTAAATTTTTAGCAAAATTTCAATTTTCGACCCCTTACAGCTCCTAAAGAGGGGGCGTGACAAAAAAAATTTGTTAACTGACTCTTACTTATTTCTAAGGATCTAACTTCTCCCAAAATTTCAAGTTTCTAGATTTAGCCGTTCCGAAGTTATGAGGGACCAAAAATTTTGTAAAACTTAGTTTAGAATAACGGTAAATTTTAGTACCGTATGGTAACCCTATACAATTGGTTTTTAAAAATTTGTAAAGCTTATAAGAACAGCTGTCTGTTACCGTTTTCAGGTTGGAAATATACCTTATAGAACTCTAATTATAACTGTTTAAATATGGGGCTTTTTTCGACTTTGTGGGGCTGTAGCTCCGTAACGGAGGAGGCTACAAAAAAAAGTTTTAACATTAAATTATTTTTATTGCAAAACCTACCCATTTCTGATATTTTTTAGTCAATCGTAGGTAAAAAGGGACGGACGGACGGACGGACGGACGGACGGACAGAGTGAAGCTATATAGGCACATTTTTACAAAATTTTTTGAAAATGTGCTAATAAAAATGAATACTTTTACCACAATACTTTGTAATGGTAAAGTTTTTGATTATTCTGGCACTTCAGAAGAAAATTGATGGAATTGTCTTGTATTTTAGTTCTTGGTAATGACGTAATAAGTTTTTGGTTTTGTTTTGTGGTTATGGCTCCCTCTGTTTATTAACTTGTTTTCCTCCTCTTTTCTCATTAATTCTAATAAACTTTTGTAACAATTTTTAAAAGTTATACTTTATTATTTTTATAATTTTTTGTTTATTTTGTCTGGGATTTAAAAATTCTTAGTGTGAATTTGTATAAAAACTAGGTCAATGAAGTATTACTAGATTTGATAATGAATAATGAAAACTATGAAAGAGTAGATTAACACATATTTTGAAAGTTCGAGTAGAGAAGAAGTTATCTGATGACAATTTTTATGAAAATATAAAATGTGTAGCATGACGTGTAACTTAAATTGTAGAACTTTTGATTGTTCAAATGGCAGATACGAAGAAAAATGAACAAAAATGAGAATTATTTTTCAAATCTTTAAAATATTCCGAATACATTTTGGTACACTTACAGAATTGATAAGGTTAAAATTAATTAATAATTTGAGTAGTAGTATGTTACATTTATTTGATTAATATATTAATATAAATATATTTTTGATTTCTAGAGAACCATTGAATGTTTTTGATTTGAAATAAAGACCATGTAAGACGAAGTTTAAAAATATTTGAAATCTAAAATAAATAATATAAAATGACGTTTACAAATGTATCAAATGTTTAACTGACAGATTTATATGAATTTCGAATATCAAATCTTAATCAATTTTAGTTGAAATCTTATAGCCTATCTACAATGAACGCTCTCATTCCGCTCTCTACACGTAGCCATCTGTCAAACTTAGTTAAATGAATTGAATTATATGAAAGATGTCTACAATAAACGGAGCCATTTCTCAGCCATTTCGCAGTCATTAGAAAAGTTGTTTAATTTTTAACTTTTTCTTTTTCTCTAAGTATTAAAATGTCAAATAATTGAACATTGATAAATATTTTTTATTGAAAAATAAAAAAAAATATATCAGAATCAAAAATTAGTAAAATTATTAATTTTTTTCCTATCTAGGGTTAAATACCATACCATTATTCAAAATAGCTATCCAATAAACTTCAAACTATTTAATATTTTTTAATTCATGGAGTTTGTGAAAAAAAACAATGTCAAAAAACGCTGTCATTTCATTGTGCACACACCTTTGTTGATTACGTAATGAGAGCGGAATGAGAGCGACATGAGAGCGTTATTGTAGATTTGCCATTAATCAATTTCGTTTTATTCTATCGTCTATTCTAATTGTCTTAGAAATTGTCTTAGAAATATGGTTTTAAATTTGGAGTTTTTAATGAGTATTGTGAAAAGTTTGAAGAACTAAAAAACTGGTTTGATTCAATATTGAATACAAGTTTACAAGTTCAAAATCTCAAATGTTTTATTGTCTCTTAACAAGTCCCCCAGCCTACAATTAAATTTTAAAATTCAGTTTCAGGATTACAATTTATATATAATATATAAGTTTTCTGTGAGACATAAATCATTTTAAAAATTTTAAATCATATTTTAATAATAATGATGGATAGAAAACCCTGAATATCATAATATTAAATAAAAATCTTGGAAAATAAATTTAAAAATAAAACTGATCTCAGAAATTATGACCTATATCAACTAAAATCAAAACAATCGCAATATTTTGTTTGTAAGTTATGCATTTAATTTTTTATAAGAAATTCAGGCCTTAAAATAATATTTGCGTAAGTTCCAAGATAATCAGATATTCTTAGTTTGGTTGTGGTTTTGAATCTCTTTATAGGTTTCTTATATCACAAAATAAAATCTCAAAGAAGAGAAAAAACAAAATTAAATCCAAATATTCTTTCGGGCGTAATTAAATATTAGCATAATTTTTTGCAAAAAATTTCTGTTGTAGAAGATACAAAATATCACAAAACTTAATCCTTAAGATAATTAATGATGTTAAATTTTTTAAATTGAAAATAAAGAATTTTTGGAAATGAGTGGTGTGGATAATAAAAGATGGAAGTTAAAACAAAAGCAAAAAGATTTAAACTAAATCCTAAGTACATATTATTCTTTTGCGATAGGATTTATTAAAGGAACTCATTTCATTGGAAAAGATAAAGAGAAAAACATGACATTTTATTTTTGTATTAAATAATCTTTAAGATGGATAGAAATATTTTTGTTGATGTAGGCTGTTTAAATTTTGAACGTATAAATTTACAAAAAATGTTTAAAGTAAAAAAATAAATAAATTTATAGAAATGAAAGTTCTAAAAAATTTTAATCTTAGTAGAAATTAATCCATTATTCAACTTAAATGTCCCTAGATCAGTAGTAAAAAGCCACAAACACTGACAACTAAGATACTGCCTTAAACTTAGATTACAAGGTATTAAATTTTTGTAACGCGCAGTTCTCCTAGAATAAAAGGTTTTAAGAAAAATCTCGAAGACGTATCATTGATCAAAAATTTTATTAAATTTTATTAATTTTTTTCACCCAATACCAAATTGGAGAAAAAGAATTAAAATTAAATAAGATAAAATTATCAAACAACTTAAGCTTTTCTTCCTATAGTTCCCTTACTTGTATTTATCTGAATTTTGGTCTTAGAAGTCTTTTGAAAATTGGCAAAGCAAAATGTTAACGAAAATCGTAAATGATTTTCTTTATTTCCAATTATTTTGTAAAAATATTAGAATAGTTTATGGGTGCACAAAAGAAGCAATAAATGTAAAAAAAAAAGTCAATTCCTCACACCTTGAGACTACTGACTGCGAAAAAAAACCAAGCTACCAACCAATTTAACTTTTAACACAATAATAATAAATTTGCCCATATAATAACTCTTAAACAATAGAAAAAACAATTTTATTTATATTTTATATTAAAATGCGGGACTTCCCCAATTACATAAAGAAAAGTAAAAAGAATGAACTGAAAAGGAACTTTTCAAAAGGTTTTTTTTTACGAATTTCTAAAAATGTGAAGATATTTAATGTTTACGGTTTTCAGTTCTGTTTTCTTTTCCTAAGTTTTTTTTTAATGGCTGTAGGCACAGGTAAGAAAAAAATAAAATTGTTGAATTAAAAATAAAAAGTTGAATGACCTCAGTAGGGGTTCTCTGAATTATTCAGTTTAAGTAAAAAAGAAATTTATGAATTAAAAAGTGAACTGAAGGCGAAGATTTTTTTCAATGTGATTTAAATGAAAGGTAGTTAGTTTTTTTTTCTTTAACATTAATCATTTTCAAATTTTTCTGTACAGGTTTAATTAATTTTTATTATTCATTTAAATAAATAGAGTAAATTGGAATTGTTTGCTAGCAAATCATCTAATAGAACTTAAAAATATCACCTAGTAAGAATTAATAATAAGAAATAATTATTTTCACATTAATACAACTTTGACTTATGCGTGAAAGTGGATGGTTGGTAGACTGTAAGGCACATAACTCTGGAAGAGGTATTTGTTTTGTCTAAGGACTACTACTTTTACTTTTTGGTTGTTTAACATTCTGCAACCACAACTAATTTTAAATATTTAAAGTCAAACTCATAATTATATAATCACACAATTACGAAACTGATTTCGCATCTAGATCACCCTGAATTGAAACGAGGCTAACATCGTGTCACCAATATAATAGAAGAATTTTTCCCCTATTACTCTTCTTGGGAGTATTGGACTTAAGCCTGAAGTCTCCATTTACTTCGATTCAAAGTTTTTTTTTCTATAACCCAGGATATTTCGTGTCTACTTAATTTTTCCAGCATTGTTCTTTTCCATATTGTTCTGGTTCTAACTCTGGAACTAAATCCTCATAGAATTATCCATCCAGTTTGGCGACATTCTTGTGATAAACTTAAATTTCAACATAAAATGAAATTAAAGCTTAAATTTATACAGATTCTACAAAAATCCTAACCATCCATAACGTGTATCCTAACCATCCATAAGGTAAATATAACTTCTTAAATTCGCGGTAGGTATTAACTAGGTTTTAATAAGACTGAAAACTTAATTCAATCCTAAAATTTTTAACAAGAAAACCGAACCTCATATTCTAGAATGAAGAATTAGGTAGAAAGGCCAAAGGCTAAAAATAAAATGAAAGAATAATAAACGAAAAAAAATTAGAAATTAATTTCCACTACAGCATTAGTTTATGTAACTTAATTAAATAAAATTTCAAAAGTTTCAAAACATATTCTATCAATATATCTATATATATATATGTTTATTTGTTGACAGAGTTACGACTTCTTATTTGCCAAATTGTCAAAATATTTTCCAACTAACCTTCATTATTTTCATAATATTTTCCCATAACCATATTTCTATAGAAAAATTACAAAAAATTTTTTAGGAACACGTGGGTAAGTATAAGGTTTCATATTTCAAATTGCGCATGACTATCATATATAAGAATGACACCTGTAGCACTCCTTGTTTCCACAAGAAAATAAACAGGTTTGTTTACATAATTTATTTGTATTTTTATTGTTTATTATATATCAAAATGTTGTTAAAAATAACTTGTCATCTAATATCAAACACATTTGGGGAAAAAATTTTTAACCAAATAGGTTTAGGAAAATTTAATGAAATCCTGTTTAATTAAAGAAACTTTTATGGATTTTTCAAGTTTTGCACTAGACATTTAACAAATGTTCGAAGATTTTAACAATGCTCTTGAAAAATTTTCAATTTTTAACATTTTTTATCACTTTAATTTCAGAATAAACCAAAACCTATTTTCAAAGACCCAATATTCTAAAGCTTGGTCTATAGTATGAAACGTTTGGAATATAATTCAATCAAGAGTATGAAATTTTATATAAAAATATATTTTAAAATTATACATAATCCAAGACATAATCTTTTATATTTTATTAAAAACAAATGTGTTATACCATTTAATGTGTTATACGAATAACTTTTACTGTACTATATAATAATTCCCCTGTCATATTTTCTTTGATCTTTTGACTTTTGTTATATTTCTCTTTTCCTCTAAAACTTTAATGAGAGAAAAACAGGAATTAAATATGAAAAGAGAGAATAAAGATGCATGTAAACAAAAATTTAAAGGAGAGAATTTTTGAGTAAGGTCAGGTCAGAATGTCAGACTATTATTCCATTTTCGCTTTTATTTTTTATGTTTTTTGGAGACTCTCCGCTTTGAAGGGTATTTTTATCAATGAAAATTTTAGTTATTAAACTTTTGCGAAAGTGCATAGAAAAAGGCTCTGTAATTTACGCCATTTAAAAAAAAAAGTAAAAATTGCGTAATTGATGAAAAGTCCGTAAAGAAATTAATAAATTATTCTTACTAGTTTAAAATAATAATTTATTTTATAACTAGTTTTGCTAATGAATGTAAAAACACTGGTTGCAGTGTAAGAATACCCTATATGAAATTATTAGAAACTAAAGAGTCAAAATGCACTTTAATATTCAAAAATACTTGAATAAAAATGAACAAAAATTCATTTCATTAAATCTTGATTTTTTAATCATTAAAATGCAAGAAATGACAATAACATAATATGAGTTATTTAAAATTAAAACTCAAGATTTCAGAATGTAAAAAAGACATGTTTTTAATTAAGTTTCATTCTTTTGAAACTGCTCCTGTAGCAACGGAATATTACAAAAAGAAAATTTTTAATTAAAAAAAAATTGCAAAAGGAAATTTTTGTAAAAAGAAAATGAAAAATTATTCAAAAGAAATGAAAAGTAATCAGGTAAATTATTATTTTCATTTAAAACAAGGAACTTAAATTATATTTTCTCACTCTTTTTAGTTTTTAAAAGAAAGGAAAATTAAAAATTTTGCGAAATACATTCCTTTTTTTCAAATATTGTCATTTCCAGGCTGATATTACCTTGAAATAAGTTTAAAAGCAAAATTATTGAAAAATTGTATTTTCACAAATTAAAAGTTTTAATTTTCTAAATCAAGCAAATGTAAAATTGTAAATTTAAAAAAAAAACATCCTAAAATTATGCAAAAATTTTAAATTAAAAAAAAAAATTTCAAATTGCCAGAAAGCATTTTCAACGATATTACAAGCATTTTTATCCCAATAAATGCTTGTAACGTAAAGCTAATATTGTAAGATTCGATAATTTTTTTAACGGGATATATAACACCCGAATATTTTATTTATCTTGATTCGAAAGGTCATATTCAAAGCCACGAACATGTCCCCTATAATATCACTATGATAGACGGGCTACATGTTAGTGAATATAATCCTCATAACGTAGAGGCAAATACACTTAAATATGACATGTTTATCCCAGAAAGGAATAAAAAAATTCAAGATAGTCACATTTGGTGGCTAAATAATGAAACATAATAAATAGATATTAAATCTAACATTACCATAGGTTTAGGGTGTGTTTTAGATTTAGTTTTAAGGCTAAGTTAATTTAGTCTTAAGTTTTTAACAAAATCAAAAATAAATAATTTTAGGTTTTTTTAAATTTTTTCTTAAATATAATAAAATTAAATTAATTTCCCATATGAAAAAAAGAAAAATATTGATGCATAAAAATAATAAACAAGATGTTAAAACTAAAAAAAGGAACCACAGAATTAAGATTTAGTTGTTAGATACTTTAATTTAAAATTATTTTGTAAGGGATTTTTCTAATGTAAAATAAAATGAAATAAAATAAAATGTTAAAAAAGAAAAAAAAAACATTTCCACGACAACAAAGCGGGTTAATATTGCACTGTCATACAGTTCTGAATTATATTAAATTTCGAAGCTCTAACACAAAGAAAAAAACTTTTGCATCATGTGGTATACAACAGGCTTCTTCATATGCTATTCTTAGATTGCTATCAAATTATGTTTATAATAATAAGTTTAAGTCGACTGGGATAGAAAACCCAAGAAATTACATCCAAACGAAGTTTTTTGGATTCTTAAAATATTTGCAATATGAATATATCACCTACCTTTATCATAAGTGTTTGACTTCACCATACAGTTGTTTCTATTAAACAGTCAATTTAAATGCAAACTGTTAAGTGAGGAGAAAAAATGTTGAGGTAATAAATTCAATTTTATTGAAGTAATAAATGTAAAACACACAAAAATACAAACACGTGCACATCATATGTATATATTAATAAATATCCTTTTTTAATAAAATTCAAATAAAATAGAATTTTTCTCAAACCTGAGTTCTTTTGTCACAGTTATAAACACTTTTTATAAAGTATCTAACAAATATAACAGGGCAAGGGTTTAGAATACAAATGTTAATAGCATCCACTTTTAGATTACAACCAAATTGTCTTGAATTAAATCTTAAAAAATAAAATATCTCTTAATAAATCTTCAAAAATTTATTAAATAAATAAAATAAGAAGAATTATGATAAAATTTATGTGAAAAAGGTGATGAATAACATTTTTATGTGAACCGATTAAAATTTTTAAAAAACTTAATGAAAATATCTTAAATAATATAAAATGTATAATTTTTATTTTGTTAATCGTTTCGTAGAACGTGTTGTAATAAAAAAATTTAATTTTTAATAAGACATTCCTTTTATGTTAATAGTTATATATAAATATACTTGTATATAATTTTTATACACTCTATCTTTAAGATGTCAAAATTAATTACACAATTCAAAATACAAACACGAACAATCAAGACAATTAATGTATATTATGTTTTATGTTTGTGTGTCAAGGACATTTTAATCGTTTAGGTTCATCATCTATTATGAAATGTTCCTAAAACAAAAACCTACAAAATCATCTCATCACTGTAGCTGAAACAAAATGCTACGGGTTTAGATTCTATACAGGACCTTAGATCAGATATGATAATTAAAATGTTACCCCACAACTTCAAGTTAATTTTTTTTTCAACTCAGTTCTATAATATTTTATTTCACATGAAAGAATGGAAACCATTCCATAGCTTAAATGAGTCCTTTAGAAAGATAATTAACCCAAATTTTTAATTTATTCCGTAAACAACTATCTCTGTTTAAAGATGCACGCAAACTATCAGAATAATTCGAAAAAAATATATGAGAAGAGTGAGAAGCCCATCTTAGACCTAGAAATTAAATATTTTTTTCAGGTATAACAGTTTTATATAGAAATTTAGTATTGTTGCAGGTACGAAATTTCTAATTTCGTTTTAAATCAAATAAATATTCTACATGCAAATGTTCATTGAGAATATCTCTTAGTATTGTTATATTTCTTAAACGTGTCCTTGATGACAAAATTTAAAATTTTTTTGATTTTTTTCCATTTCCGGGTTTTAAATTCAAAAAACAGTTTTTTTAACTGGTTTTAAAATATTTTTTGATAACATTATCATATAGTAGTCATTTACATCACTCGTCTCATTTATTGTGCTTTTGTGATATAAACTATCAGCTCACTATTGTCCCGTTTAATTATCATTTGTCGTGTATTTGTATTCTAACTTTCTTTAATAAAAACCTAATTTTTAAGAAAACATGCTTAGGTTTTAAAGTTTCTTTTATATCTCTTTATTCATACTTAATACTTTTCAAAGTTAATCAGGATATGAACGGTACTCAAAAAGACAATAGAAGTTATTCTAGAAAGAATATCTAAACCACTGGTCAGATTTGTATGTACTTATTCTAGAATAATGCATACAAATCTGACAAGTGGTTTTTAAAAAAAAAAGGAGCGGAGTAAAATTTTGCAAAGTATGAAAATTGGAAAATAAGCGTTCAGATGAGAAGTTTTTTATGTGCTTATTTACAAATTCATCTAAATTTTAAAGCTTTGATTAGACAAGTTCAGCATTTGAATTTGCAACAAGGCGAAGTTATTAGGTCATTCAATTCCGAAACCTTCTAGAATTTTTACACTTCTTGAAAATGTTCTTAAACTTCTTATAATAAATATGTAAATAATCATGAACGAAACTGACATGTTTAAGAATAATTATTTCATTCGAAATTCGATTATGATACACCGTAAATATTTCAAATGTGAAAGAATCTAAGAATCGGAAGTTCGGCATCTAGCAGCAAGAATAGAACCGGATGATGTTTTAGAATCAGGAATAGAACCAAAATGACATGGAAGCTCACTTCCTAGAAGAAATTAGTAGATGCGATCTGACTTAATCCAAAAGAAAGCGTCAAACAGAGAAGATTACAGACTTCAAGAGAAAACTCAGGGGGCAAAGAGTAACAAAAAAAAACCAAAATAAATTTAACTGTAAAAATCGTAACTGACATTTACCTTGACAAAAAATTCGTAAGGGGGGAAATACCTCAAATTTCTTTGGTAAAATTTCTTGCAGCACTGTAAGGCTCCCGATTCTAAGTACTTATTTATTACTAAATTTAAAAGCATGTCTAACTCGTCAAAGACATGATTAAAACCATTTAAAAATTTTATAAAAAATTATTTGAGGATAAAAATAAAATCGTCTTAATATTAATGATTTAAAAGTTAATAAATTAAATTCATTTTTAAATATTCGATAAAAAAATTTAAAATATGTGAAAAAATATATTTTATTAATTATTAACTTGGTAACATACATGAAATCCTCATTGATTTTTCTTGAAACAAAATTACAAACAACAAAACGCTCATTAAATGTTCTACTTTTTTTTTGAAAGATTACATTCAGTTCGTTAGACATCTTTTTTTCTTTGATTAGCTCTATTAAAATAAATGCTCAATTTTTTCTTTTCATTCCTATTTTTTATTAAAGCCCATTCTTTCACCTAAAATTGTCTTCATCTATCTGTATCTGTTCTAAAAATCATTATAACTAAAGCAATTGTAACAACTTGAATGAATGAAAAATAAATTGAAATCGTTTAGAATAAACAAAAGTCGTTAACATCTGTTTTAAATAGAAAATAAAAATCCAAAATGTCCAAAATCATATTTACAGTCAAAAATCATATTTTATGAGGACCAAACACAGTGTTTTAATCTTCCACTTAACACGAGATTTTATTTTCTTCTATTCATTGTAAGTTCTAACATTACAGAATTTTGTTTTTCTTTTATTTTATTTTTTATTCTAGCAAATTTTTATGAGTCCCAAAAATTTTTTCACAGCATTGGTCTTCAATGGACCAAAAAACAAAAATCCTTGAGAACAGAAATAATGAGATGAAAAATTTTTAATATTATCCAAAATTGTTCAAGGTAATTTAGCAAATCAGAGTTTACAAAATAAGTTAAAAATTTTACCAAAGAGATTTGAGGTATTTCCCCGCTTACGAATTTTTTGTGAAGCTGAATGTTAACCAATCCATTACAGTTACGAAAATTAAGTACAGTTAAGTTTAGGTACTTTCGTTTTTTGTTACTCCACTAGGAAGCATAGAGCTTTCACTTCAAGTCTCCAATCCTGTTTGACGCTTTTTCTTGTATTAAGTTCCAAGGCAGATCGCATCTACTAATTTCTTCTAGGAATTTCGTTTCCATGTCTTTCTGGATCTATCTTTTACTCTAAAACATCCTTGTGGGTTGAAACTTAACAATACAGTGTTATTTCTTACTGCTAGAAGCCCAACTTCCGATTTTTAGATTCTTTCACATCTGAAATATTTACGCTTTAAAGCTGAATTGTACACACACTTAAATATTCAAAAGTAAAAACGATAAAATCATATTACACTACTTTCAGTTACTAACTTTTTCAATAAAAGTACTTACCCTTAAAATTGGTTATGAAGATAATAAAAATAATATTGTAAAATACAATCATACCTACTAGCTTGAAAAATTATGAATCCTTAAGAGTTCAACAAACTTTAAAATACTAAATTTTTACCTTACTTTATCCATTCCAAGGACATCTCTGTATAGTTAAATGTATATGTATGTATTTAAACCGTTCTGATTTCTTAACAATAAAAAAATAGGTACAAGGAATATATTAATGTTTTTACTATCCTGCGACGAATATAGGTATTGTTCAATTCTCAAAATTTGAGGGAAGAACTCAAATTTGAAAAGAACTCGGTTGAAAAAACAATGGACAATTAATTATAATGATTATAAATTGATGAATAAAGAAAATGACAAGTTCAAAGGAAATATTTTGATAGTGAAATTTTAACAGGATATAATTTTATTAAATTAGAAAGAATCTGCAATCTTGTATATTACATTGAAAGTTAGAAATCTTAGAACTATTGATATTCAAATTACACCTAGAAATAAACCTAAACCTGAAAACCTAGAAATAAATCTAATATGGATTGTATGAGCTTTTCTTCTTGCGTAATATGGTTTGTAATATAAAGTTTAGTTATTTTATATGGGATCCAGCCAATCCGGTCTTTCAATTTGGCCCATTTACTATTGGCGAAGAAAGAAGTCATTCGAAATTTCATCAAAACCAATGGAAATTTACGCTAGTTATAGTGATCACAAGCACACATTAATACACACACGAACCCGCAAACAAAATGTCAAAAATTTTTTAGAAAGACTTTATGTAACTCAAATAAAATATTGAATCCAAACTTTGAAGAAGTATTGTTTGTTTGTATGTTTGACCGTAATTTTCTGACATTCTTACACTTTTCTTTAACCTATTTCCGGTTCATCAGCCTGTTTATTGCAAACAGATTCTGTTGATTCTTAAGCTTTTTAAGGAAAGCAGTCAATTCTCCAATTTAAATATGGATATAATTATTAACTTATTAATACAATATTCATAGTTGAAATTTTATCTTAATAAAGGCGTGGGCCGACTTTTCATTATACGACAACATTAAATTGTAGGCTCAATGGGAATGATTTGCTATGTCACAAATAATTTGACATTGACGTATCAAATCTGACATCTATTTTAAATTGTCCTATTCAACATATACCTATTATCTACCTACCTAATTTACCTATTTCACATTTATTTAAAACAAGTTTCTATAATCATTAGACAAATTTTATTCTTGAATTTTCTTATCATCCGATCAATTTATGAAAATATTAAAGAGAATTTTTTAAATTCTTCATTTTTATCTTCCGAACAGACAATAAAACTTTCCAACTACATTATATATTCAATAGTTATATAGTAAATATCCCCTTGACTACATACGTTTTTTGTTGTTGTGTGAAGGTAGTGTACCCAATGGATACAAATAAATTCTACAGATTGTGGGTAATAAGGATTCTATAGTGTACGGAAAAGGAAAACCAAATATATAAGTATACATTTTTATTGTCAAGGTCGGAGTTTGAGTTCACCCTCTACATTTATTATATTTTCTTCACTTCTTCTTTCTTCCAGTGTTCAGGGGAAAAAATTAAAGTGAAAAATAAAATTAAATGTTGTATTCTGTGGGATATCTTTTGGAAAATCTTTTTTCCTTTACATTAAATGCCATAATAGAAATGAAATATTACTTAAATGTTCTAAATTTGTTCCGATTAGGTCTAACAAATTAAAAAAGTATTTAATTTCATTTTCTGATCTTCTTTATTGTTTTGAAAACGAAGGCTTCAAAATAAAAATCCTTGCAGGAATATCCTTACAGAATTAAATAAAATTCATTTTATTATAGCTGTCCTAATTTCTGTTTACTCCCCCGGTACATTTAAAATTTAATTTATTTATATAATTGGAATAGTTTAGATTTACAGGATTTCGAGTTAATTTGAATAATGGGAAAATACATTTAATAAAATAAAAAATAATCAAATATTTTTTTCAATATATACTTTTATTAAAGTAGTACTTGCCCCCTAAAATGTAGGAAATAAAAAATTGAAGGTAGATCTTGGGAATTTGTTACTGTGTTAATTTAACAGTAAATTGATGGTATAAGAAACACTTCTTTAAATGTTTGAAAGCTTTTAAGCTTAAAATGTTAAAAATTTTCATTAACCAAAAATTGATGGCAGATCTGTTGCAGTTAAAAGTGTTTTAATATAAAAGTAAATTGCTGAATTAAGACTATCTGAAAGAAGAACTGTCATTCGAAAATTGAAATTTTGCTATTTTTAAACACTTCTAACTTGAATACCTGTCCAAATTTTTTTTTAGTGATATACAAAATTCAAAGCTCTATAATTATATTTCAACAATATTTTCTTAATATTGAAGGGTGACGAAGCTACAGCGCTTGCAAATTTCAAAAAAGCCCTGTATTTAAATTGATATAACAAGAGTTTTCAATCGAAAAACGGTAGAAGAGAGCTACTTTTATAGGCTTTACAAAAATATGTCGCTTAAATGTATAGGGTTGCCATACGGTACTAAAATTTACCATTATATAAAACTCAAATTTTGCAAAATTTGTGGTCCCATATATCTCCTAAACGCTTTAAGATAGGGTCCTGAAATTTTGGGAGAAGTTAGATCCTCAAATATTAGTAGATATAAAATTTTTTTGTCAAGCCCTCTGTTTAGGACCTATAAGGGCTCGAAAATTCAAATTTTGCTATTTTTAAGCACCTGTAAATTGAATACCTGTCCAATTTTTTTTTTATTAATATACAAGATTTAAAGTCCGAACATTATATTTTAAAATATGTCAAAGGTTTTTCTTAAATTTAAAAGCGATTCCTTAAATTGAAGAAAGTGTCTTTCAGTTTTACCCATTTTTGCTTAGATAGTATAATTCTAACTAAAATTTCAAATTTTTGTGGAATTCACAATTTTATTCCTATAACCTACAAAAATGAAGTGGGAGGGGTGGGGGTTGGATGAAGATAGGTTCTTGAGAAATTTGGCAACCTTCCCCATTGAAGGGATATTAGAACTTTAAAATAAAAAAATTACTGTTTTTAGAAGTAAGCAGTAACTTAGTCACCAACGTATATATTTCCTTAAATAAACGTTAATATTGAAGCTTCAACATTATATTCCGATAAAATAGTTAGTATGAAACACTATATTATTTTGAAAATGTGCTTTTTTTAAAACCCTTGGTTTGTTTTCATCACTTGTTTTATATTTCATGTTATAATAGTCTTGTCTTTATTATATACTTTTATATGAACTTGCCTGTGTCTATGGCTTTATTTTTCATTCTATCAGTTAGTGATATATTTATATTAGATATATGACCATAAATTTATAAGAATTGTATGGTTCAGTGGTTAGCAAAGTGGCTTAGGATGCAATTGAAAAGAAAACCATTAAAACGATTATGCTTTAATTAGAATTAGTAAAAATCATTTTTAAAGATTGCTGGTATAAGAAACAGTTCTTTTAATGTTTAAAAACTTTTAAACTTTTGCATTCAAAAGTGTTTTAATACAAAAGTAAATTGCTGAATTAAGACTATCTGAAAGAAAAACTGTCACCTTTTCAGCAATTTACTTTTATAATAAAACACTTTTAAATGCAAAAGATCTAAAAAAAAAAGTAATATTTTAAAAAAGGGACGATGAGGGGAATTTTAAAAATCAAAAAGTATTGATATTAACGAAATATAATATTAAAAATCTAGATATAATACATGCATTGATATTTAGATATTAGATTAGAAAATAGTTAGCACGGTACAAAATAATAGAAAATTTTATTTAATTTCTTTTCCTCAATAATCAAATTATTAAAATTTGTTATTGCACCAACAGCATATTTAACAACAAACATATGAAGTTTGATTAGTAAAAAACACTCACTTATCAAAAAGTTATTATTTTATTAGTCATTAGTGTTTTGGTGCAATATGGCCCTGATCATACCAATTAAATGCGTAACTCAATTATATTAATAATATTATGATGCTATGACTTAATCATTTTGGAATAAATTTTGAAATTCTGACAATTTGTATGCTGGGGCTAAACGGAAACCCTGCTTTTAATATTTTCATTATATATGTAACATTTACATATACTTGTCTAACAAAATATATAATTTATCATTTCAATATTTTCAAAATTCATCAATTGATCTGTCTTTTTAATGTCAAAAAAAAAAAAAACAAAAATTCATTACAATTTCATTGATTTAAGAAATTGATTGAGAAATTGAAATATTAAAGAAAAACAATTTGCGTACTTGTAATTACCTTTTTTTTTACCTTTTAAAATTTTTATAAATAATAAAATGTCTATTTTAATAAGTTTTAATAAAAATAAAAGAAAAAGAAAAAGAAAAAAGACATATATTATAAAAAATAATAATTTAATTAAGTTAAAATTAAATTATAAAATAAATTAATTAAAATTAATACTTTTTAAATGTTAATCGTGTTTGTGTCTTTGTTACAATACCAAATAAAATTATTGAACTTATTGTTAAATATAAACTTTAATTCTCGGATAATATTTATAAAAAATTACACCAAATAATAGTGAAAATTAAAATAACAATATTTTTCCAAATAATAAAGAAGATCAATGGAAGTTATTATAAATAAAATGAAGCAACTGATAAATAAAAATATCAATGATATTAAGAAGAAAATAGTGGTATAATACATTTTTATTTAGTATTTGTATATTTTTTTGCTTATTGTTAAATTAAAACTATTGTTGAGATTATTGAAAGAGCATCTAATTATAATTTGGATGGATCAATTGATTGTGTCAAAAAATGTTTATCAATTTTATTATCTGAAATCAAATGTATGCTTATCATTAAATGCTCTTTTAAGAAAAAACATGAATTTCTTCATACTTACCACACACAATCATCATAAAGTTATTATAAATTTTAAATAAATGTTGCTGTTTTTTTATTACACCATATTTTTATTTAGTTTATTTGTTTATGTTCAATTATGAATTAAATTAGAAATTAGAATTGTTAATATTTATAATACTTATATTAATTTAAAATTTTTTTTTTCTTTTTTTTTCAACAGTATCTCGAAGATATACATTGGCGAAGATATGAGCGTAACTGAAGACTTTAAACAAACTGAAATGCAAAAAGGTATGTGGTGGAGACATTTAGTTGCTGGTGGTATTGCTGGTACTGTATCTAGAACATGTACTGCACCATTAGATAGGATAAAGGTATTTTTACAGGTATAGATAACAGTAACCATTCTTTAATTTTTATTCTGTTTTTAACAAACATTTTTTTTGTAGGTTCAACCTAATAAAACACCAATCACAGATTGTTTTAAATATATGTTGAAAGAAGGTGGTTTAAAAAGTTTTTGGCGTGGTAATGGTATTAATGTATTAAAAATTGCACCAGAATCAGCTATAAAATTTGCTGCATATGAAAAAATAAAACGATTATTACGTGGTGATGAAAACCGTCAAATGTCAATATATGAAAGATTTGTTGCTGGTGCATGCGCTGGTGGTGTTAGCCAGACAATTATATATCCAATGGAAGTATTAAAAACAAGATTAGCATTACGTAAAACTGGCCAATATTATGGTATACTAGATGCAGCTAAAAAAATTTATGTAAACGAAGGTGTTCGAACTTTTTATCGTGGTTACATTCCAAGTATATTAGGTATTATTCCATATGCTGGTATTGATTTTGCTGTATATGAAACATTAAAAAAGAAATATCTAAGTGGTCATAATAAAGAAAACCCAAGCGTTTTAGTTTCATTAGCATGCGGTGGTATATCAAGTGCATTGGGTCAAGTTTGTTTCTATCCATTAGCATTAGTTAAAACACTATTGCAAGCACAAGGTAAATATTAATTTATTTAAGACATTTCATAATATTGTAAAATTTATTTTTGAAAATTTAAATATTTTATACTAACTTTTTTTTTTTTATCTTTCTAGCTGTCGTAGCTGGTAATAAGAAAAATTCACAAATGCCAACAAATATGCATGGTGTTTTTTGTCATATTATTAAGAATGAAGGTTTAGTAGGATTATATAGAGGAATAACACCAAATTTGATTAAAGTTCTGCCAGCTGTATCCATCAGTTATGTTGTGTATGAGTATTCAAGTCAAGCACTTGGTGTTAATATGACGTGATCTAGTTATAGGTTTACAAATACCTGATATTTATTTAATGATAATGATAATAACAATTATTAAATAATATAATAATAAATAAATATAAAATTAAATAAATATAATAATTATATAAAAAATAAAAAATTCTTTTCTTTTTAAAAATACATTTTCTAAATGACATTAAAAATCAAGCTTTTTTAGCACATTTTCAAAAAATTTTTTAAAAATGTGCCTCTATAGCTTCACGCTGTCCGTCCGTCCGTCCGTATGTTTACAAAACTTTTACACCGTTTGAAATAGAGTAAAGAAATTTTAACCACGGGTAGATATTACAAAAAAAATTATTTCGTAGAAGAATTTTTTTCTGTAGCCCCAGCTGTTACGGAGCTACAGCCCTCCAAACTTAGAAATAGCCCTATTTTTTAGCACATTTTCAAAAAAAATTTGTAAAAATATGCCTATATAGCTTCACTCTGTCCGACGGTCCGTTCGTCCGTCTGTCCGTATGTTTCAAAAACTTTTACACCGTTTAAAGTAGAATAAAGAAATTTTAACCATGGGTAGTTTTTGCAAAAAAAATAATTTCGTAGAATTTTTTTTTGTAGCCCCACCTGTTACGGGGCTACAGCCTCTCAAAGTTGGAAAAAGCCCTATATTTAATTTGTTATAAAAAGAGTTCTGTTAGATATATGTATTTTCAATCTGAAAACGGCAAACGATAGTTGGTTTCATAAACTTAAAAAAAAGGAAAATATTTAGGGTTGCCATACGGTACTAAAATTTAACATTACACAAAACTCAATTTTTGCAAAATTTTTTGCCACACATATCTTCGGAACGGTTCAAGCTAGGGTCTTGAAATTGATTAAAGTCTTGAAATGGATTTGGAGAAGTTAGATACTCAGAAACTAGGAGGAGTCGGTTAACAAAATTTTTTTGTCAAGCCCCATGTTTAGGAGCTATAAGGGCTCGAAAATTTAAATTTTGTGATATACAAAATTCAAAGCTCTATAATTATATTTCAACAATATTTTCTTAATTTTGAAGGGTGACGAAGCTACAGCCCTTGCAAACTCCAAAAAAGCCCTATATTTAAATTGATATAACAAGAGTTTTTAATCGAAAAACGGTAGAAGAGAGCTGCTTTTATAGGTTTTACAAAAATATGTCGCTTAAATGTATAGGGTTGTCATACGGTACTAAAATTTACCATTATATAAAACTCAAATTTTGCAAAATTTGTGGTCCCATATATCTCCTAAACGCTTTAAGATAGGGGCCTGAAATTTTGGGAGAAGTTAGATCCTCAAATATTAGTAGGAGAGGGGTGGGGGTTGGATGACGATAGGTTCTTGAGAAATTTGGCAACCTTCCCCATTGAAGGGCTATTAGAACTTTAAAATAAAAAAATTTACTGTTTTTAGAAGTAAGCATAGTAACTTAGTCACCAACGTATATTACTTTGAAAATGTGCTTTTCTAAAAACCCTTGGTTTTTTTTCATCACTTGTTTTATATTTCATGTTATAATAGTCTTGTCTTTATTATATACTTTTATATGAACTTGCCTGTGTCTATGGCTCTATTTTTCATTCTATCAGTTAGTGATATATTTATATTTGAAATATGACCATCAATTTATAAGAATTGTATGGTTCAGTGGTTAGCAAAGTGGCTTAGGATGCAATAGAAAAGAAAATCAATAAAACGATTATGCTTTAATTAGAATTAGTAAAAATCATTTTTAAAGATTGCTGGTATAAGAAACAGTTCTTTTAATGTTTAAAAACTTTTATAATAGTAAATTGCTGAATTAAGACTATCTGAAAGAAGAACTGTCACCTTTTCAGCAATTTACTTTTATAATAAAACACTTTTAAATGCAAAAGCTCTAAAAAAAAAAGTAATGGACGATGAGGGGAATTTTAAAAATCAAAAAGTTTTGATATTAACGAAATATAATATTAAAAATCTAGATATAATACATGCATTGAAATTTAGATATGAGATTAGAAAATAGTTAGGATGGTACAAAATAATAGAAAATTTTATTTAATTTCTTTTCCTCAATAATCAAATTATTAAAACTAGTATCGCCCTGTGCTCGAGATTCGAGTTATTTTTGCTTTTAAATTTACATACAAAATTAGTTTTTTGAAATTTATAATAGACTAATTTAACACGAAAAATTATTTTTTTTTTCCTATACGTAACAAAATATATTGCAACAATGTTGTCAACAATTCTTGCGCTTGAAATTTGCTAAAAAAAAATTTATAATTTTTTCAGTTATAAAAACGTTGTTGTATTTTTGAATTTTATTCCTATAGCTAAAGTCGCTTTAAAGAGAGTATAATGTGGTACAGTAATACACAAAACAAAGCGATTTAAATTCTTAATATAAATATTGTTCTAATATACAATGTTCTGAGAATTTGATTTAATTTCTAAACATATAGGTACATAGGTATATTTACTGAAGTCAAGTAGCCAAAATTCGAGTTAATGGTGTTCGTCATATAGAAAACTATACATTTTAGTACGATTTGAATTTTTTTGTATCCGTTCCGTATGTATTCTGTTTCCTAATTAAAAATTTATGAATACATGCTTCAGTTCCTTTAAAGGCATTTTTTAAATCTGAGTAGAGCATGAACTGTCAAAAAAAAAATCGTTTTTTTTTTAGCTCTGAGCGGTCAGAGCGTGTGATTCATTTTTTTTCTTAAAGACATTTTGACGTTTGTTTAAAATTTTACTTGTAAAATAAAAATCAAAATGTTTTAATTTAATTTAATTTTTCGTGTTTTTTTATTAAATCTGAACGCTCTGAGCGTACTCTGTTCATGCTCTGTTCATTAGAACATGCTTATGTTGTTTAGAGCGTGCTCAGATCTCTGCTGTGATTTAAAAAAAAACGCCTTATATAATATTCGTTCGTTATGTCAAAGTAAAAGTAAAAAAAGTTTTTATCATGAAAAACCATTAATCGATGTTTAAAATGTAAAATAAAATTTTTAATTATCAGGGCTTAACCTTAATCAAAACATACAACGTACAATTTAAAAATAAGCATTTAAACAAATAAGAAAAACCGAAGACAATATTTTATTTATCAATTTTTAAAATTTAAAAATCAAAGGTACAGTTTATCGCGTTACGCGTATTTGGGTTGCTTTCATGTAAATTTATTTACATAATTACTTATTTCAAAATTTTTTGACAGAAATTTTTCGTCGTACGCGTTGATTTAGGTTGGGCCCTAGGTTAAAACATTTAAATTACAAAATATTTTTTAAGAAAGTTTATTTTTTTTGTTTTTGCTTCCGTATGTTTCTTTCTGAATTAGTGAAGATTATGAAACATACTATAGGTATTTTCAATAATTGTGAATATAAGGTATAATTGAAGAGGTATAAGGACTCTTCGAACTCATTTGCTAGAATTTTACAGGATGTTCCAGCTTCAAGCTTATGTATAGTGCTTTTTCTTCTAATGAAATTTTTTTTTGTATTTTTGATACGTTATGTTTTTTTTTTATATTAAAAAATAAATAAGAAAATACTAAATTCATCACGTGCCGTACGCTTTTATTTAGGTTGGGACGTAAGGAACAAATAATTTTAGATTATATAAGAAAGATAATATTTTTAGTTTTGCAAACATATTATTGGTATTTTCAATTATTTTGAATATATGTTTTAAAAAAAATTATTTTAAAAAAAATATTATTTTAAAATATTTTATTTTTAAAATTTAATCGTAGCAACATAAGAAAAAACAATTACAATATTTTTATACGCTTTGTCAATTTTTAAATTTTAAAACTGCGAGGTATAGTACGTCGCGTATGCTTTCATGTAAATTTATTTACATAACAACTTATTTCAAAATTTTTTGACAGAAACTGAACGCCGTACATGCTGAATTTGGTTGATCCATAAGTAACAAATCATTTTTCTTAAGAAATAATATTATTTTTTATTTTTCAAAAACCAACAACAATATAAGATTTAAAAAAAAAAAAGCAAACGAAAACAAAGTACAGTACTTTTCGGTTATAACGACCATGATGGGACGGAAAATATTCGTCGTAATAAACGAATGTCGTTTTAAAAGAGTGCTGTGAATTTTGAAAAATTAGTAGGTATAAGACTTGAGCATTGTAGAATGTGCTGATTCTAGAATGGACACTTCGAACTCATTTGCTAAAATTTTATTTGATGTGTCAGCCTCAAGCCTATATGTATAGTGCTTTTTCTTCTAATGAAATTTTTTTTGTATTTTTGATGCGTTATTATGATTTTTTTATATTCAAAAATAAATAAAAAAAATACTAAATTAAAAACCAAGCATAATAATTTTAAATAAAAGAAATATCAATGTAATAATATACTTTCATTTTTAGGTAAAATTTAATCTTTGGCAAAAAGTGCAAAGTTTTTTAAAATTGCACCGAGTTCGTTATTAATGAAAACTACTGTATAAACCAAATGTATTGCTTTCATTTCGAAAAGAACTCATTTTTTTCGTTCACTTTTTAAGATAAAGAAAAAACAAAAACAAAAAAAAATTTTAAAAAAATTTAAATCTCCTTGTTCATTGAATATTTGAACTAAACAAAAAAAAGATAGATATACATAAGTCAGCGCTTATAATCTTTTGAATTAGATTTAGCTGCGAGTTACAACCGAAAATAAATTACATTTACACAGAAAGTCGGCGCATAATATAAGAGTCATAAGCCTCAACTTTTAACCGCGTGACCGTTAAATTCAAAATTACGTTAAATTAAAGACAGATTTTCACCTGAAAAAACGCAATATTCTTAAAAAAATATATGATTGTCCTATGAAAACAAAAAAAAACTTTCTTTTGGTTGTTGTTTCATTAAAATTGGTTAAATAGTTTACCCAGAAAAAGGATGTTTATATTTGTATGGGAAAAAATAAGCCGATTAAATATTATGATTTGTTATTGCACCAACAGCATATTTAACAACAAACATATGAAGTTTGATTAGTAAAAAACACTCACTTATCAAAAAGTTATTATTTTATAAGTCTTTAGTGTTTTGGTGCAATATGGCCCTGATCATACCAATTAAATGCGTAACTCAATTATATTAATAATATTATGATGCTATGACTTAATCATTTTGGAATAAATTTTGAAATTCTGACAATTTGTATGCTGGGGCTAAACGGAAACCCTGCTTTTAATATTTTCATTATATATGTAACATTTACATATACTTGTCTAACAAAATATATAATTTATCATTTCAATATTTTCAAAATTCATCAATTGATCTGTCTTTTTAATGTCAAAAAAAAAAAAAACAAAAATTCATTACAATTTCATTGATTTAAGAAATTGATTGAGAAATTGAAATATTAAAGAAAAACAATTTGCGTACTTGTAATTACCTTTTTTTTTACCTTTTAAAATTTTTATAAATAATAAAATGTCTATTTTAATAAGTTTTAATAAAAATAAAAGAAAAAGAAAAAGAAAAAAGACATATATTATAAAAAATAATAATTTAATTAAGTTAAAATTAAATTATAAAATAAATTAATTAAAATTAATACTTTTTAAATGTTAATCGTGTTTGTGTCTTTGTTACAATACCAAATAAAATTATTGAACTTATTGTTAAATATAAACTTTAATTCTCGGATAATATTTATAAAAAATTACACCAAATAATAGTGAAAATTAAAATAACAATATTTTTCCAAATAATAAAGAAGATCAATGGAAGTTATTATAAATAAAATGAAGCAACTGATAAATAAAAATATCAATGATATTAAGAAGAAAATAGTGGTATAATACATTTTTATTTAGTATTTGTATGTTTTTTTGCTTATTGTTAAATTAAAACTATTGTTGAGATTATTGAAAGAGCATCTAATTATAATTTGGATGGATCAATTGATTGTGTCAAAAAATGTTTATCAATTTTATTATCTGAAATCAAATGTATGCTTATCATTAAATGCTCTTTTAAGAAAAAACATGAATTTCTTCATACTTACCACACACAATCATCATAAAGTTATTATAAATTTTAAATAAATGTTGCTGTTTTTTTATTACACCATATTTTTATTTAGTTTATTTGTTTATGTTCAATTATGAATTAAATTAGAAATTAGAATTGTTAATATTTATAATACTTATATTAATTTAAAATTTTTTTTTTCTTTTTTTTTCAACAGTATCTCGAAGATATACATTGGCGAAGATATGAGCGTAACTGAAGACTTTAAACAAACTGAAATGCAAAAAGGTATGTGGTGGAGACATTTAGTTGCTGGTGGTATTGCTGGTACTGTATCTAGAACATGTACTGCACCATTAGATAGGATAAAGGTATTTTTACAGGTATAGATAACAGTAACCATTCTTTAATTTTTATTCTGTTTTTAACAAACATTTTTTTTGTAGGTTCAACCTAATAAAACACCAATCACAGATTGTTTTAAATATATGTTGAAAGAAGGTGGTTTAAAAAGTTTTTGGCGTGGTAATGGTATTAATGTATTAAAAATTGCACCAGAATCAGCTATAAAATTTGCTGCATATGAAAAAATAAAACGATTATTACGTGGTGATGAAAACCGTCAAATGTCAATATATGAAAGATTTGTTGCTGGTGCATGCGCTGGTGGTGTTAGCCAGACAATTATATATCCAATGGAAGTATTAAAAACAAGATTAGCATTACGTAAAACTGGCCAATATTATGGTATACTAGATGCAGCTAAAAAAATTTATGTAAACGAAGGTGTTCGAACTTTTTATCGTGGTTACATTCCAAGTATATTAGGTATTATTCCATATGCTGGTATTGATTTAGCTGTATATGAAACATTAAAAAAGAAATATCTAAGTGGTCATAATAAAGAAAACCCAAGCGTTTTAGTTTCATTAGCATGCGGTGGTATATCAAGTGCATTGGGTCAAGTTTGTTTCTATCCATTAGCATTAGTTAAAACACTATTGCAAGCACAAGGTAAATATTAATTTATTTAAGACATTTCATAATATTGTAAAATTTATTTTTGAAAATTTAAATATTTTATATTAACTTTTTTTTTTTTTATCTTTCTAGCTGTCGTAGCTGGTAATAAGAAAAATTCACAAATGCCAACAAATATGCATGGTGTTTTTTGTCATATTATTAAGAATGAAGGTTTAGTAGGATTATATAGAGGAATAACACCAAATTTGATTAAAGTTCTGCCAGCTGTATCCATCAGTTATGTTGTGTATGAGTATTCAAGTCAAGCACTTGGTGTTAATATGACGTGATCTAGTTATAGGTTTACAAATACCTGATATTTATTTAATGATAATGATAATAACAATTATTAAATAATATAATAATAAATATAAAATTAAATAAATATAATAATTATATAAAAAATAAAAAATTCTTTTCTTTTTAAAAATACATTTTCTAAATGACATTAAAAATCAAGCTTTTTTAGCACATTTTCAAAAAATTTTTTAAAAATGTGCCTCTATAGCTTCACGCTGTCCGTCCGTCCGTCCGTATGTTTACAAAACTTTTACACCGTTTGAAATAGAGTAAAGAAATTTTAACCACGGGTAGATATTACAAAAAAAATTATTTCGTAGAAGAATTTTTTTCTGTAGCCCCAGCTGTTACGGAGCTACAGCCCTCCAAACTTAGAAATAGCCCTATTTTTTAGCACATTTTCAAAAAAAATTTGTAAAAATATGCCTATATAGCTTCACTCTGTCCGACGGTCCGTTCGTCCGTCTGTCCGTATGTTTCAAAAACTTTTACACCGTTTGAATCAGAATAAAGAAATTTTAACCATAGGTAGTTTTTGCAAAAAAAATAATTTCGTAGAATTTTTTTTTGTAGCCCCACCTGTTACGGGGCTACAGCCTCCCAAAGTTGGAAAAAGCCCTATATTTAATTTGTTATAAAAAGAGTTCTGTTAGATATATGTATTTTCAATCTGAAAACGGCAAACGATAGTTGGTTTCATAAACTTAAAAAAAAGGAAAATATTTAGGGTTGCCATACGGTACTAAAATTTAACATTACACAAAACTCAATTTTTGCAAAATTTTTTGCCACACATATCTTCGGAACGGTTCAAGCTAGGGTCTTGAAATTGATTAAAGTCTTGAAATTGATTTGGAGAAGTTAGATACTCAGAAACTAGGAGGAGTCGGTTAACAAAATTTTTTTGTCAAGCCCCATGTTTAGGAGCTATAAGGGCTCGAAAATTTAAATTTTGTGATATACAAAATTCAAAGCTCTATAATTATATTTCAACAATATTTTCTTAATTTTGAAGGGTGACGAAGCTACAGCCCTTGCAAACTCCAAAAAAGCCCTATATTTAAATTGATATAACAAGAGTTTTTAATCGAAAAACGGTAGAAGAGAGCTGCTTTTATAGGTTTTACAAAAATATGTCGCTTAAATGTATAGGGTTGTCATACGGTACTAAAATTTACCATTATATAAAACTCAAATTTTGCAAAATTTGTGGTCCCATATATCTCCTAAACGCTTTAAGATAGGGGCCTGAAATTTTGGGAGAAGTTAGATCCTCAAATATTAGTAGGAGAGGGGTGTGGGTTGGATGACGATAGGTTCTTGAGAAATTTGGCAACCTTCCCCATTGAAGGGCTATTAGAACTTTAAAATAAAAAAATTTACTGTTTTTAGAAGTAAGCATAGTAACTTAGTCACCAACGTATATTACTTTGAAAATGTGCTTTTCTAAAAACCCTTGGTTTTTTTTCATCACTTGTTTTATATTTCATGTTATAATAGTCTTGTCTTTATTATATACTTTTATATGAACTTGCCTGTGTCTATGGCTCTATTTTTCATTCTATCAGTTAGTGATATATTTATATTTGAAATATGACCATCAATTTATAAGAATTGTATGGTTCAGTGGTTAGCAAAGTGGCTTAGGATGCAATAGAAAAGAAAATCAATAAAACGATTATGCTTTAATTAGAATTAGTAAAAATCATTTTTAAAGATTGCTGGTATAAGAAACAGTTCTTTTAATGTTTAAAAACTTTTATAATAGTAAATTGCTGAATTAAGACTATCTGAAAGAAGAACTGTCACCTTTTCAGCAATTTACTTTTATAATAAAACACTTTTAAATGCAAAAGATCTAAAAAAAAAAGTAATGGACGATGAGGGGAATTTTAAAAATCAAAAAGTATTGATATTAACGAAATATAATATTAAAAATCTAGATATAATACATGCATTGAAATTTAGATATGAGATTAGAAAATAGTTAGGATGGTACAAAATAATAGAAAATTTTATTTAATTTCTTTTCCTCAATAATCAAATTATTAAAACTAGTATCGCCCTGTGCTCGAGATTCGAGTTATTTTTGCTTTTAAATTTACATACAAAATTAGTTTTTTGAAATTTATAATAGACTAATTTAACACGAAAAATTATTTTTTTTTTCCTATACGTAACAAAATATATTGCAACAATGTTGTCAACAATTCTTGCGCTTGAAATTTGCTAAAAAAAAATTTATAATTTTTTCAGTTATAAAAACGTTGTTGTATTTTTGAATTTTATTCCTATAGCTAAAGTCGCTTTAAAGAGAGTATAATGTGGTACAGTAATACACAAAACAAAGCGATTTAAATTCTTAATATAAATATTGTTCTAATATACAATGTTCTGAGAATTTGATTTAATTTCTAAACATATATGTATATTTAAAATGTATATTTACTGATACATAAATGTATATTTACTGAAGTCAAGTAGCTAAAATTCGAGTTAATGGTGTTCGTCATATAGAAAACTATACATTTTAGTACGATTTGAATTTTTTTGTATCCGTTCCGTATGTATTCTGTTTCCTAATTAAAAATTTATGAATACATGCTTCAGTTCCTTTAAAGGCATTTTTTAAATCTGAGTAGAGCATGAACTGTCAAAAAAAAAATCGTTTTTTTTTAGCTCTGAGCGGTCAGAGCGTGTGATTCATTTTTTTTCTTAAAGACATTTTGACGTTTGTTTAAAATTTTACTTGTAAAATAAAAATCAAAATGTTTTAATTTAATTTAATTTTTCGTGTTTTTTTATTAAATCTGAACGCTCTGAGCGTACTCTGTTCATGCTCTGTTCATTAGAACATGCTTATGTTGTTTAGAGCGTGCTCAGATCTCTGCTGTGATTTAAAAAAAAACGCCTTATATAATATTCGTTCGTTATGTCAAAGTAAAAGTAAAAAAAGTTTTTATCATGAAAAACCATTAATCGATGTTTAAAATGTAAAATAAAATTTTTAATTATCAGGGCTTAACCTTAATCAAAACATACAACGTACAATTTAAAAATAAGCATTTAAACAAATAAGAAAAACCGAAGACAATATTTTATTTATCAATTTTTAAAATTTAAAAATCAAAGGTACAGTATATCGCGTTACGCGTATTTGGGTTGCTTTCATGTAAATTTATTTACATAATTACTTATTTCAAAATTTTTTGACAGAAATTTTTCGTCGTACGCGTTGATTTAGGTTGGGCCCTAGGTTAAAACATTTAAATTACAAAATATTTTTTAAGAAAGTTTATTTTTTTTGTTTTTGCTTCCGTATGTTTCTTTCTGAATTAGTGAAGATTATGAAACATACTATAGGTATTTTCAATAATTGTGAATATAAGGTATAATTGAAGAGGTATAAGGACTCTTCGAACTCATTTGCTAGAATTTTACAGGATGTTCCAGCTTCAAGCTTATGTATAGTGCTTTTTCTTCTAATGAAATTTTTTTTTGTATTTTTGATACGTTATGTTTTTTTTTTATATTAAAAAATAAATAAGAAAATACTAAATTCATCACGTGCCGTACGCTTTTATTTAGGTTGGGACGTAAGGAACAAATAATTTTAGATTACATAAGAAAGATAATATTTTTAGTTTTGCAAACATATTATTGGTATTTTCAATTATTTTGAATATATGTTTTAAAAAAAATTATTTTAAAAAAAATATTATTTTAAAATATTTTATTTTTAAAATTTAATCGTAGCAACATAAGAAAAAACAATTACAATATTTTTATACGCTTTGTCAATTTTTAAATTTTAAAACTGCGAGGTATAGTACGTCGCGTATGCTTTCATGTAAATTTATTTACATAACAACTTATTTCAAAATTTTTTGACAGAAACTGAACGCCGTACATGCTGAATTTGGTTGATCCATAAGTAACAAATCATTTTTCTTAAGAAATAATATTATTTTTTATTTTTCAAAAACCAACAACAATATAAGATTTAAAAAAAAAAAAGCAAACGAAAACAAAGTACAGTACTTTTCGGTTATAACGACCATGATGGGACGGAAAATATTCGTCGTAATAAACGAATGTCGTTTTAAAAGAGTGCTGTGAATTTGGAAAAATTAGTAGGTATAAAACTTGAGCATTGTAGAATGTGCTGATTCTAGAATGGACACTTCGAACTCATTTGCTAAAATTTTATTTGATGTGTCAGCCTCAAGCCTATATGTATAGTGCTTTTTCTTCTAATGAAATTTTTTTTGTATTTTTGATGCGTTATTATGATTTTTTTATATTCAAAAATAAATAAAAAAAATACTAAATTAAAAACCAAGCATAATAATTTTAAATAAAAGAAATATCAATGTAATAATATACTTTCATTTTTAGGTAAAATTTAATCTTTGGCAAAAAGTGCAAAGTTTTTTAAAATTGCACCGAGTTCGTTATTAATGAAAACTACTGTATAAACCAAATGTATTGCTTTCATTTCGAAAAGAACTCATTTTTTTCGTTCACTTTTTAAGATAAAGAAAAAACAAAAACAAAAAAAAATTTTAAAAAAATTTAAATCTCCTTGTTCATTGAATATTTGAACTAAACAAAAAAAAGATAGATATACATAAGTCAGCGCTTATAATCTTTTGAATTAGATTTAGCTGCGAGTTACAACCGAAAATAAATTACATTTACACAGAAAGTCGGCGCATAATATAAGAGTCATAAGCCTCAACTTTTAACCGCGTGACCGTTAAATTCAAAATTACGTTAAATTAAAGACAGATTTTCACCTGAAAAAACGCAATATTCTTAAAAAAATATATGATTGTCCTATGAAAACAAAAAAAAACTTTCTTTTGGTTGTTGTTTCATTAAAATTGGTTAAATAGTTTACCCAGAAAAAGGATGTTTATATTTGTATGGGAAAAAATAAGCCGATTAAATATTATGATTTGTTATTGCACCAACAGCATATTTAACAACAAACATATGAAGTTTGATTAGTAAAAAACACTCACTTATCAAAAAGTTATTATTTTATAAGTCTTTAGTGTTTTGGTGCAATATGGCCCTGATCATACCAATTAAATGCGTAACTCAATTATATTAATAATATTATGATGCTATGACTTAATCATTTTGGAATAAATTTTGAAATTCTGACAATTTGTATGCTGGGGCTAAACGGAAACCCTGCTTTTAATATTTTCATTATATATGTAACATTTACATATACTTGTCTAACAAAATATATAATTTATCATTTCAATATTTTCAAAATTCATCAATTGATCTGTCTTTTTAATGTCAAAAAAAAAAAAAACAAAAATTCATTACAATTTCATTGATTTAAGAAATTGATTGAGAAATTGAAATATTAAAGAAAAACAATTTGCGTACTTGTAATTACCTTTTTTTTTACCTTTTAAAATTTTTATAAATAATAAAATGTCTATTTTAATAAGTTTTAATAAAAATAAAAGAAAAAGAAAAAGAAAAAAGACATATATTATAAAAAATAATAATTTAATTAAGTTAAAATTAAATTATAAAATAAATTAATTAAAATTAATACTTTTTAAATGTTAATCGTGTTTGTGTCTTTGTTACAATACCAAATAAAATTATTGAACTTATTGTTAAATATAAACTTTAATTCTCGGATAATATTTATAAAAAATTACACCAAATAATAGTGAAAATTAAAATAACAATATTTTTCCAAATAATAAAGAAGATCAATGGAAGTTATTATAAATAAAATGAAGCAACTGATAAATAAAAATATCAATGATATTAAGAAGAAAATAGTGGTATAATACATTTTTATTTAGTATTTGTATGTTTTTTTGCTTATTGTTAAATTAAAACTATTGTTGAGATTATTGAAAGAGCATCTAATTATAATTTGGATGGATCAATTGATTGTGTCAAAAAATGTTTATCAATTTTATTATCTGAAATCAAATGTATGCTTATCATTAAATGCTCTTTTAAGAAAAAACATGAATTACTTCATACTTACCACACACAATCATCATAAAGTTATTACAAATTTAAATAAATGTTGCTGTTTTTTTATTACACCCTATTTTTTTTATTTTGATTTTAGTTTATTTGTTTATGTTCAATTATGAATTAAATTAGAAATTAGAATTGTTAATATTTATAATACTTATATTAATTTAAAATTTTTTTTTTCTTTTTTTTTTAACAGTATCTCGAAGATATACATTGGCGAAGATATGAGTGTAACTGAAGACTTTAAACAAACTGAAATGCAAAAAGGTATGTGGTGGAGACATTTAGTTGCTGGTGGTATTGCTGGTACTGTATCTAGAACATGTACTGCACCATTAGATAGGATAAAGGTATTTTTACAGGTACAGTAACCATTTTTTAATTTTTATTCTGTTTTTAACAAACATTTTTTTTTGTAGGTTCAACCTAATAAAACACCAATCTCTGATTGTTTTAAATATATGTTGAAAGAAGGTGGTTTAAAAAGTTTTTGGCGTGGTAATGGTATTAATGTATTAAAAATTGCACCAGAATCAGCTATAAAATTTGCTGCATATGAAAAAATAAAACGATTATTACGTGGTGATGAAAACCGTCAAATGTCAATATATGAAAGATTTGTTGCTGGTTCATGCGCTGGTGGTGTTAGCCAGACAATTATTTATCCAATGGAAGTATTAAAAACAAGATTAGCATTACGTAAAACTGGCCAATATTATGGTATACTAGATGCAGCTAAAAAAATTTATGTAAACGAAGGTGTTCGAACTTTTTATC
The DNA here is from genome assembly GCA_963082915.1 of Dolichopus griseipennis. Taxonomy (NCBI): domain Eukaryota; kingdom Metazoa; phylum Arthropoda; class Insecta; order Diptera; family Dolichopodidae; genus Dolichopus; species Dolichopus griseipennis. The sequence goes on from OY720441.1 coordinate 368,888,701, forward strand.
GTGGTTACATTCCAAGTATATTAGGTATTATTCCATATGCTGGTATTGATTTAGCTGTATATGAAACATTAAAAAAGAAATATCTAAGTGGTCATAATAAAGAAAACCCAAGCGTTTTAGTTTCATTAGCATGCGGTGGTATATCAAGTGCATTGGGTCAAGTTTGTTTCTATCCATTAGCATTAGTTAAAACACTATTGCAAGCACAAGGTAAATATTAATTTATTTAAGACATTTCATAATATTGTAAAATTTATTTTTGAAAATTTAAATATTTTATACTAATTTTTTTTTTTTTTTATCTTTCTAGCTGTCGTAGCTGTTAATAAGAAACATTCACAAATGCCAACAAATATGCATGGTGTTTTTTGTCATATTATTAAGAATGAAGGTTTAGTAGGATTATATAGAGGAATAACACCAAATTTGATTAAAGTTCTGCCAGCTGTATCCATCAGTTATGTTGTGTATGAGTATTCAAGTCAAGCACTTGGTGTTAATATGACGTGATCTAGTTATAGGTTTACAAATACCTGATATTTATTTAATGATAATGATAATAACAATTATTAAATAATATAATAATAAATAAATATAAAATTAAATAAATATAATAATTATATAAAAAATAAAAAATTCTTTTCTTTTTAAAAATACATTTTCTAAATGACATTAAAAATCAAGCTTTTTTAGCACATTTTCAAAAAATTTTTTAAAAATGTGCCTCTATAGCTTCACGCTGTCCGTCTGTCCGTCCGTATGTTTACAAAACTTTTACACCGTTTGAAATAGAGTAAAGAAATTTTAACCACGGGTAGATATTACAAAAAAAATTATTTCGTAGAAGAATTTTTTTCTGTAGGGGCAGCTGTTACGGAGCTACAGCCCTCCAAACTTAGAAATAGCCCTATTTTTTAGCACATTTTAAAAAAAATTTTGTAAAAATGTGCCTATATAGCTTCACTCTGTTCGACGGTCCGTTCGTCTGTCCGTCCGTATGTTTCGAAAAATTTTACACCGTTTAAAGTAGAATAAAAAAATTTTAACCATAGGTAGGTTTTGCAAAAAAAATAATTTCGTAGAAGAATTTTTTTTTGTAGCCCCACCTGTTACGGGACTACAGCCTCCCAAAGTTGGAAAAAGCCCTATATTTAATTTGTTATAACAAGAGTTCTGTTAGATATATGTATTTTCAATCTGAAAACGGCAAACGATAGTTGGTTTCATAAACTTTATAAATATTTAAAAGTAAAATATTTAGGGTTGCCATACGGTACTAAAATTTAACATTACACAAAAGTCAATTTTTGCAAAATTTTTGGCCACACATATCTTCGGAACGGTTCAAGCTAGGGTCTTAAAATTGATTAAAGTCTTGAAATTGATTTGGAGAAGTTAGATACTTAGAAACTAGTAGGAGTCGGTAAGGGTTGTCATACGGTACTAAAATTTACCATTATATAAAACTCAAATTTTGCAAAATTTGTGGTCCCATATATCTTCTAAACGCTTTAAGATAGGGGCCTGAAATTTTGGGAGAAGTTAGATCCTCAAATATTAGTAGGCGAGGGGTGGGGGTTGGATGAAGATAGGTTCTTGAGAAATTTGGCAACCTTCCCCATTAAAGGGCTATTGGAACTTTAAAATAAAAAAATTTACTGTTTTTTGAAGTAAGCAGTAACTTAGTCACCAACGTATATATTTCCTTAATTAAACGTTAATATTGAAGCTTCAACATTATATTCCGATAAAATACTTAGTAAGTCATTAATTTAAACCCGATGGTAACTTAACAAGTCGAAAACCAGGAAAACATTTTTCACTGGGATTTGAAACCGAGCGATTTAAAAATGCTCTAATAAAATAATATTCAAAATCCATCTATGAAATCCATTCAATGTAAAATTTATATTGATTCTCATGTAAAAGATTATGTTTTGGCATCTTGACTTTTTAGCAATTTAGATAATTTGATCTGATATCAAGACAAAACATTTATTTTTTGAAGTTTAATAAGTAGAACTTAATTTTTTCCGTAAAAATTTCAATAAAATCTCGTATAAATCAATCTTCGCCTTCAAAGTCTTGAAATATATTTCTATACATGGTCATGAGCCATGACTCATAAGTTTCTTAAAACAAATAAATATTATTGCTTTTATTCCTATTATGAGGAGTAAACTCTTTTCTACTATCAACTATTGCCAGCTACTTCAGCCCTTGTAAAAGAGTATATGACAGAGTAGATAAATAATTTCCGGCAGATGGCTTTAATTGAAATTTTCTTGAATAGGTTATGTTAAATCATATTTTTTATTTGATAACCAATAAGCACTTACCCCCTTCCATTTTAAAAAATATTCTTTATATTTATATCAGCAATAAACCTTAATTTTTTCACTTTATTAATATTTAAATACTATTAAATATAATTAACTTCTCAAATGACAGGTAGTTCTAAAATGTCAAATATATATATGACGATTAATCTGACAATTATGTACTCCTGAAACAAAAATTAGCGTTCCATTTACAAACTACGCCTATTTAATCTTCATGTACACTTTTTGATATATAAAATTCGTTCTTTTTGTCAAAGTAAAACTAAAAATAGTTTTTTTATTATAAAAAAACATTATTCGATGTTAAAAGTGTGAAATAAACTTTTCGATTATTAGAATGAAATCAAAACATACGACGTACAATTTTTATACGGCAGTACGTCAATACGTCTGTCTACATATCCACTATCTGTAAATCAATACGCGCGTACAATATTTAATTTATCAAAAATATTTATTTGAATGTTTTAATTTAGTACCTACAAAAAATATTTTTAATTTCATATTATAGGTATTTTGAATATAAGATATTTTTTAATAAAAATTATTGTAAAAAAATTTTATTTGTTAAAACATAATATTAGAAATATAAGAAAACCCAATAATAATATTTTTATACATTTTGTTAATATTTGTAAATTTTAAAAATCCGAGATACAGTACATTGCATTACGCGTATTTTCGCTGCTCTAATGTAAATTTATGTACCTATTTATTTCTCAATTTTTTGACAGAAATTAAACACTGTACGCTTTTATTTAGATTAGGACCTAAGGAACAAATAACTTTTTTTGAGAAAAATAATTTTTTTAGTTTTGCAAACATATTGTACTGTAGGTATTTTCAATTTATTTGAATATTTGTATGTTTAAAACTAAATTATTTAAAAAATAATGTTATTTTAAAATATTTTATTTTTAAAATTTAACCGCAGCAGCATAAGAAAAACAGTTTCAATATGTATTTTTATACACTTTGCCAATTTTTAAATTTTAAAACTCTGAGGTACAGTACCTACTTCACGTATGTAAATTTTTTTACATAACTAATTATTTCAAAATTTTGACAGAAACTGAATGCCGCACATGCTGATTTTGGCTGATCCATAAGAAACAAATCATTTTTCTTAAGAAATATTATTTTTTTTTTTAAGTTTCTGCATATTTCAGAAGTCGGTTTTTAATTTTACCAAAAATTTAACAAAAAGCAACAACAATTTACGATTTAAGGCTTTTTCATTACGGCAATTTACTGGGCAAAAGTTAGAGCATAGGCAGAAGATACAAAAATACTATTCGTGTGACAAAGAAAAAACGATAAATTACTGGGAGAAACATCCATAATCCTTGGATAGTCATCTATAATCCTTAGACAAGTATTGAGAGAGTGCCATAATCCTTGGCAAAAAGATGTTCTCTAAGGTCTTTATACCCGTGCATACATATATGAACATCGGGTATATTAAAATTACTCCTCCGTTTGTAACGCATCGAAATATAAGAGCTAGATATAGTGTCAAGGGTACGTATCGAATCAGCATCGAAAAGTGAATCGATCTAGCTATGTGTGTCCGTCCGTCCATCCGTCCGTCAGCACGATAACTCAAAAACTAAAAATGCTAGAGTCTTGAAATTTACACAAAGTCATTTTTAGACAATTTCTAGGTTCCCTATTGTTTTTGGTTAAAATCGGAGCAAGGCTTCGGGGAGCTGCCATACAACTTTTTTGCACCAATATGAATTTCTTCAAAACTAATTATACTACGGGGATAAAAATTACACACGGTTAGTTTTATAATGACTCCGGCACTTATATGAAGTTTTACAATGTTAGGGCCCCATTTTCGGGGGGCTGCCATACAACTTCTTTGCACTAATATGAATTTCTTCAAAACTAATTATACTACGCGGATGAAAATTACCCACGGTTAGTTATATAATGAATCGAGCACTTATATGAAGTTTCAAAATGTTAGGGCCCCATTTTCGGGGGGCTGCCATACAACTTCTTTGCACCAATATGAATTTCTTCAAAACTAATTATACTACGAGGCTGAAAATTACACACGGTTAGTTATATAATGAATCGAGCACTTATATGAAGTTTCAAAATGTTAGGGCCCCATTTTCGGGGGGCTGCCATACAACTTATTTGCACCAATATGAATTTCTTCAAAACTAATTATACTACGACGATAAAAATTACACACGGTTATTTATATAATGAATCGAGCACTTATATGAAGTTTCAAAATGTTACGGCCCCATTTTGGGGGTCTGCCATACAAAGTTTTCGATTCAATAACTGCGAATCTAGTGAAGCTACAAGGTTAAAATTAAAATTGGGCAGGTAAAGTAATAGGGCAAGTTAGTTGGCAAAGTTGAACATCACTCGGACCATCGGAATTTTAGGGTGGGCCACTTTTTTTTTTTTGTTTTTTTTTTTTTTTTTTTTTTTTTAAGCTAAAATTATGGGACAATGAATGAAAATTTTGTTTTATGTTTTGTGATGTTTTTTTTTTTTTTTGTTAATTTTTTTTTTTTTTTTTTTACGTCAAAATTATGGAGTAATGAGTTAAATGTATAAGCGAAGTATATTACGGCTTATTTTATACACCATAGTGGGTACGCACGGGTATCTAAAAGTTGACAAGGGCAACTATAATCTTCCTCGTTTTCCTATAAAGTTGCTACTACATACAAAAAAAAAGTGTATTCTACACAAAAATTTTTTGCATACTATTACATATTTTTATGGATACATGACATTTGAATTTTGTAAACAAACAAGAGAATGTAAACAAAGAAAAAAAAAATTTTATATTATGGTTTGATGAACGAATTTTTATTTGAAATTATTTGCAATTGATTAAAATTTTATTATTTATTTTAAATTAATAAAATTTTAACTTTGAATTGAAAAATCCGCGAAAGATAAATTTAAAAATTACAAAATAAGGTTATGTAATTTTTTTTTGTCAAAATATATAAAAAAATTTTAATATAAATTTTATCATTTTGCTCTTTCTCTCCTATTGAGAGTATACTATAGACCTCTCTTTCTAAAGTTAAGAATACTGGGCAAGATTTTCTCATGAAAACCTGCCTTTACAAAAAATTTTTTTTGTAGTACCTACCTACTGTAAATAATTATAATAAATTGCAAACAAAAACAAAATACAGTACTTTTCGGTTATAACGACCATGATGGGATGGAAAATATTCGTCGTAATAAAAGAATGTCGTTTTAAAAGAATGGTGTGAATTTTGAAAAATTAGAATAAGACTTGAATATTGTAGAATGTGCTAATTATAGAATGGACACTTTAAACTCATTTGCTAGAATTTTATTTGATGTGTCAAGCCTATGTATACTGCTTTTTCTTCTAATGAAATTTTTATTGTATTTTTAATACGTTATTAGGATATTTTTTTATCAAAAATAAATATAAAATTACTAAATTAATCATTAAGCAACATTATTAGATATAATAAGTTTAAATACATTTTTAGGTAAAATTTAATTCTTTGGCAAAAATTGTAACGTGTATTATAATTAAAATTGAACAGAGTTCGTTATAAATGAAAACTACTGTATAAACCAAATGTATTGCTTTCATTTCGAACAGAACTCATTTTTTGCACTGGAATTGTAGAGAGATAAAGAAAAATAAAAACAAAAACAAAAAAAAAAATTTAAAAAAGTTTCAATCTCCTTGTTCATTGAACATTTGAACTAAACAAAAAAAAGAAAGACATAAGTCGGCGCATATAACAGTTTGATTGAGCTGCGAGTTACAACCGAAAATGAATCACTTTTCCCCAGAAAGTCGGCGCATAATATTAGAGTCATAAGCCTTAACTTTTAACAGCTTGACCGTTAAATTCAAATTTACGTTGCATTAAAGACGGGTTTTCACCTGAAAAAACACAATATTCTAAAAAAAATATCATTGTCCTATGAAAACAAAAAAAACCTTTCTTTTGGTTGTTGTTTCATTAAAATTGGTCTTATAGTTTACCCGGAAAAAGGATGTTTAAATTTGTATGGGAAAAAATAAGCCGATTAAATATTATGATATAAACAAAATATAATTTTTATCTCTTAAAAATCTACGGTATTTCTACAGGTTATGAGGGGTAGTACTATCTTATATTTAACTTGAATGTGGATTTCATTTGATCATTTCTAATACATAATTTTAATAAAATATTTCCCCCCTTTCCGATATGTACAAGCGACAAACAAGCCTTTAACTGTAACAGATTGAGAATCCATGTTACAAATTTATACTTAAATGCAGTGATTTATTAACAAGTTTTATCTACTTTAAGTGATTTTCAAATTTTAATTCTCTTAACTTAAAATAATCTCTTTAAAGCTTTAAAAAAAAAAGCAAACGAACAGAAAACAATTTCAAAGGACATAATATATAAATTATCCTGAAGTTTACATGGAATGAGCAACCTTTCTGTAACTTAACTTAAAATATATTTCCTTAAATTTCATGAATTCCAGAGCGTAAAATAAATTTAAAATTTTTTTTTATTTTAGAAATAAGTGGTGAAATATTTGACATTAAAAGTTACCCTTAAAATACCCTCAAGATGTTTAAGTGCTACTATAAGTATTTAAGAACTAAAAGTGATAAAAACAATAAATATTTCACCACACAACAGTAATTTTTAAAAAATATGCTCCCAAAATTTAGTTTCTGATTTTGATGGGTCTTTCTTATTTGATAAGTATTCAGAATTTGAGTGTATTTTAGTATTTTAATTTTATTTTAATTAAAAAAATTTATTTTGTTTAGCGTTTATATTTTTATTAATTAAAATTCTTTTTAAAAAAAATGAGACTTTAATTAATTCAAAACCAAAACTTTTCATTAAAAATTTAACACCATAAGGAAAACCTTTAAGGAAAATTTTTTGATAATAAACTTAAAATCAATTTTCTACAAAAATTCATGGAATTTGCTTTAATTTTTATAAAAAATTTACATACAGTAGGAAGCATAAGCTTTAAATCTGTGTCAATAATATAGAAGTTTAAATTAATAACAATTTGAATGTTATTCGGGTAGAATAACACTTTCTTGAATAAAAAATGCTTTACGAAAAAATCCCGAAAAAAGTCGAATTTAAATTTTGTGGAAAAAAATCCCAAATCGCACATGTTAAATCCCAAATTCTGAAAACCAAAAATACGGATTATAAATATTTCGAAATAAAAAGGATTTGAGAGTTGGATACAAAATCATATTATACGCTTGTCCCAGAGTATATTTCCAAAAAAAAAAACACTTTGTGAGATTCTAGAGTTGGTTTCAAAATCAACGCTAGCCTTCACTATTTAAGATTTTCATTGGTGAAACATACATGCAAAACTAAATTTTATTATTCGGGATTTTTTTTTGGAGAACTAATATGGTTTGAGATTTTGGTATTTTCTAGATAATTTTTGTAAATTTTTTTTATGCAATAAAGTGATCTAGACCCAACAGTTTAGAACTAAAGATTTAATAAAAATTAAAACATGTCCGAAGACTTATATTGTCCAGTGTTGCATATAAAGTTAAATTTTAAAATTATTCTTACTTTAATTCAAAAATTTAAGGTTTGCCTTCTTAAATTATTAATTTAAGAAATCTTTAAATTTAATATTTAGTAAAATAAATTATTCCATGTTTAGGTTTATTATTTTTCGAATAATATTTAGGTTTAATTCGAAAAAATTTTGTATTGTAATTTAAAAAATTTTTATTGTAAATTGAAAATGAAAATAAAATTATTGGACAGAAGTAGTCAACATTTAGTAAACTATGGTTTTTAGAAGATTTCCAACTCCAAACATTCTATTTAAAGCAGGAGGAAGTAAGAATTTAAGGCTGGAGGCATAATGATTGTGAGTGAGATGTAGATGAGGATTTCGAAATTTATTTTATTTTTTGATTAATTATAACATTATTTTCAAAAAGTTTGTTTATTTTATTTTGTTATTATTATCTTTTTAAATTAATGACTTTTTATTCCAGATAATATTAAATATATCAAAGTTTACATTTTCCTTTCTATTTAAAGTTTAAAGTTTAATTTTGTACGTTATATAGATAACTATAAGTGGAGGTATTTTGCCTCTAAAATTTATATTTAATTTAATACCTTTGCCCAAAACTTAAAAACTCAACTTCTTGTGACTGATGAATTAATATTTGACTTGTTTTATTTAGTTCTTAATTGACCACTGACAAACAACAAAAAAGGACTCTGAAAGGTAAATAATTGGAACTTCCTAGAAATAAGTCACGTTTGCAAGAGATTTCATCTGAATAAGTTAAAGGCTGGAATATAATGCTATTTCAACCATTAAAATGATAGCTAACCCAAACAGTTAATTATGAATTCACAATAACATAAATTTTCAGCAACTCGTTGGCTAGTTGATTGGTTTACAATAGGTCACATTATAATCAATACCTATGAAAATTCTTAAGAAGAGTATTTAATTATTTAGAGGACTACTTTAGTACAGTACTGATTTATATATAAAACTCACTTATTACAACTTCAATCTACTTCGAATTGGTCAAACCGTTTCAGTAGGTTGACATCAGAAAAGACTTAAAGCTTGGCATAGCTTATGTCACCTATGGGCTCCCAGAATCATTCCTGTAAAATTTGGTGGCAATTGGACCAGTCGTTTTTACGTGATTCTTGGACAAACAAACAAACAAATTTTCTTCTTTATATATTAAAAAAGGCTTTGGGGGCCACAACGGACAAACAAACATTAATTTTTATATATACAGAAGTTTAAGGATATTTTGAATATAAAAAATCTTTATGGCAGTACACAATTCTGCTGTTTAGCTTTTAAAAGAAAATAATTAGCAAGATTATGCAATTTTAAATAAATTTACCTTAAACATTATTTTGCCACGTTTTTATAGAAAACCTAAGTATTTCTTGACCTAATTAAATATTTTATAGACTGGAAAAGCAGAAATTAACCTTCATTATCTTACATTTTTTGAAACGCCTTAAAAAAATTACCCATCATTTGCCTAAAATTTATCTTTAAAATGTTTATTTTTTCTTAAAAACCGTTCCTTTAGCCCTTAAAATACAAATCACGACACAGCAATTTTATAAAATCCTTTGTTTTTGTTTTCTTTGTTTTTAAATCATCTTCTTAAAATTATGAAAGTGAGTCCCAAAACCACAAAAACTAATTATATTGAAGAAAACAATTTAATTTTTAACACGTGTAACTTTTTTTTAATAAATGGATAAAAAAGTAAAGAAAGTTCCCTCCAAAAAAATACAAATCTTTATCGCGACTCACAAAATTATAAAATTAAACGTGAGCATTATACAAAAATTTGTAACATTAAATAAGTAAGGGAATTATTTAAGTCCCTTTTACTATAAAAATTTTTTAAAAATTTTCAAGCCCAAATATACAGTCCATTTGATATAAAAATATTCCAAGATATTTAAATATTGTATATAACTGTATATTATGATCAACTTTTAATAGCACGGAAAGGATAAAGGAATTATAGATCAAAAGTCCAAAAAAAAATACCCAGAATTTAAATTTTTCTATAATTTTTTTTTCAAATGAATTAAATTTAAGTTGCGACGGATACATGATTTTTAGTTTTGAACTTTTTTGGAATATTTGTATAACGTCACGTGTAATAATATTTTGGGTTGTTACTATTCAAATTTTAAAATCCAACATACATTAGTTCAGAACTAATTACACAACGAAGATTAAATTAAAATTAGGCAAGTATAACAATATGGCAAGCTTGTTGGAAAATTTGACATTTCTCGGAGGAATACTAAGTTTAGCGGCCATAGAGATTAATAGAACCATACTAAATATCTGTGCAACTGATAAGACAAGATAATTTTATCAACGACTTACTCAACTCTATACCCTCAATCCAATCCATAACTTAGCCGACGACAGCACTCTAGTGGCATCCTATGATTTCCTTAAGAAATGTAATGTCACACTTTCCGCAATCTTTCTTCCAAGTTACCTCGACAAAATTCAAAATCTTGTCTTACGCCTAATAGGTGACCCTGTCTAGCAAGTAACACTTACTCCTCTTAGCTCTCGTCGAAATATTGGAGCGATTTCTCTGTTTTATAGAGATCTTGTTGGTAATGACACTTGCTTTATTGAACTAAAGTCAATTATGCCTCCTCTTAAAATATTCCAATGTAACATCAGAGGAGCAGCAAGTGTTCATTTCTACACCGTGGAAATTCCAAGATGGTTTAAAACTGGTTATAGAAACTCGCTTATACAAGAAAGGTAAGGAAAATATTTCCAATCATCAAACATTTCTCTGTAGTGGTTATCTTAACAATTTACTAACTGCTAAACGTAGTAATACTAAAATAACTCCTGAAAGTATGCAATTTAATAATTATTTTCTTAATTGTGAAAGTGCAGTAATTAGTCGTCATATGTTTTGTGACATTAAACGTGAACTTTTTTTAAAATTTTTGATAATATAATGTTAACATTGTATCTATAACATTGGGTCTACATCAAGCATATAATAGAGTACCTTAAAATATTACTCGCAGTTTTTATTTAAACAAGTAAAATTAAAGTTCAAATTCAGTTTAATGCATTTATTCCATTGTTTCCTTTTGAAATTCTCAGATTTAAAAACTGTTTATCACACATTCAAACTCGGTTCAACATTTAAAGTAAAACAAAAAAAACCAAAATATCCTTTTTATACATTTTATAACTTTTAATGTGTTTGTAATTTCATCCTTGTTATCGACCAAAAGCACGTTCACTATGTTTTACTGATTAAAATTTGTGTGCTCAGAAATCGTAATTCAATTTTCAATTTAAACTGTCTTAGAAGCTTTCAAAATTTCTTTTATTAAATTTAAATGGTTTGTTGTCTACAATTTTTAATAAATGTTTTTTTTTTGGAATTGAATTTATTTAGCTGGATTTTGTATTTAACAAAAACCCAAGAGATGAGAGTATTGTGGGGTTTTATTTTTTGATTCTATAATCTTAAAGAGATTTTCTAGATAATTTATATAAAATTCAAATTTGTTTAATATGCTTCATCCAACTGAATTAAATTTAATTCAAATAATCAAGTTCTGAAAATAATAATAATTTGTATTAAATTCATTTACAATACATTTTCATTAAGTTTAATTGACAGAAGTTGTTACGGAAGCACAAAGATTTCAGAATTCAACCCTTGGTCTTTGGTAATTTAATGTACAAATTTTATAAAAATATCGTTAAATTAACTCAAGGATTATGTATATCCGTATCTTAGCCAGAGTTTAGAAAATACCTTAAATTTAATAGTAGTTTCCTTTTTTAGTGCTCAAAATTTTATAATTCGGATTAAATTAATTTTAATAATAAATAAATTAGTATAAAAACTTTGACTTTGATTAAGTTTACAGAGTATTAATTGATATAATCTTTTAATATTGTGTAAAGTTACAAATTAAGTGCTTTGTTTATGAATCAATCAATTATCTTTAAACAAAATAAACTTAATTAAATTTTAATTAACCTTAAACTATTATACACAATTTATATTCTTGATAACTATATTAATATTAATCGTTATGATGATACTAATCTTTAATGTCGTTGCAAGGATCATAATCATAATAATTATTTTAATAATAATAAGCATATTATTAAGAAATTTCATCAAGTTGCCTATAAAAATAAATCATTATATTTATTTAGGTCATTGTAGTAATTAGAATGATTAAATGAACTTCTCTTGAGAATATATATCTTATATATTAAGAAATTATTGAAATTTAGATATACATTTATGTATGAGAGTATAAAATTTATATTTTAGATGTTCTTCTGAAATTAATTTTAAATCATATATAATTCAATATACCCCTACAAAGTCCCAAAGTCCCAGAGTAAGTGAAATTTGCCCTTTGATACTTTAAGAAAAAAGAGTTTAATATTGAATCAAGTGTATGAATCGGATCAGACTCGAAAATAATTTTTATCTAAAGTAGTTAAGTTTTATGGCTAATGTCAGCAGAAAATTTGATTGTCTTGTAGAAGATATTCGGATAGCTAGCTTATTACTTCGTTTTTACTCATGTATATATCTGGTGAGTTTTGGCCTATTTAAGTTATGTGCCTGAAATGACTATTTTATGACAATTTTGAAATTAAGTTAGTTCAGGATGGCTGGTCAAGCGTAGCATCTGTAAATACTACAATTTTTATAGGAAAATGCAACTTCTAACATTTTCACAATTTATGTGAATTTCTTATACCGAATATCAGGTAGGTATTTCAAAATTGATACAGTCTACTCAACAAGGAAGAGTGTCCTAATTTATAGTTATAGCTCAATATCCAAATGACAAAATTTAACTCATATTACAACAAATGACAATCATTGAAGTATCATCACTTTTTTTAAAGGATCATCTTAACAAATTTTTTAATTGAGATTCTTTTTTTCAATTCTATTAATCAGTTGCATTATGACGGTATTAATATATTATAAATTAAAACTGTTTTATTCTTTGAGTGTATAATTTTTAATTTGGAATTCATAAATTATTGACTTAGAATAACAATTTATTTAGATTGCATTCTGTTAGCATCGCGTATCATACCAGTTCAAAGTGGTTCACAAGTTTTTATAATTAAAAACTGGAAAATTAAATATAAGTCAGGACCATCATCAATTTTTTGGTGGTAAATAAATAAATATAGATAAATTAGTAGGTAGGACTATTTTTGGGTAATGATATATGATTATACTTTGAAAAAACTTACAAAAAAAAATTAAACTGAATACTATGGTTAATCCTGGAATTATAGGGTTTAAGTCCACCATTTGTATTCCCAAAACACGTTTTAAAAATTCTTAATAAAATTACTTTAAAAAAACTACAAACTACTTTAATCATGCGTTATTGAGAGACAATTTTTTGAATTTCAAGTAATTTCAATAATTTGAAGCTTCGAGAAAAAGCCTCTATAAATTTATTAGGTTTTCAAAGCATAACCCATAAAGTGTTAAGTGATTTGTGTTCAGAATAAATTTATCAAAATTATTAAAAAGCATATCTAAACTTACAATAAAATAAACATAAATATATTCTGCATAAATTTTTTCAGAATTCTTTTATTGTTTTCCAAACTAAATTTAATTTTCCACTTCAAAGAAAACATTTTTACATTTCAATGTTTTCCAAAGTATGTTCGCTGAATTTAAATATGTTTTGTGTTTTTTTCGATTGTGTTGCGTTTATTTTTCATATTTAAAGCTTTAAATTTGTTTTCTCAGAACTCGTATAGGATAAAAAAAAACAATACAATTTTCCTTTAAATAGCATTTTCTTTAAAATATGTTGGAAATTTACATCTTTTCAAGGATATTTTGAAAGGATACAAATGATATACTAATTTATCATATATATTTTTATGTTTATATATAAAACCGAGAAATATATATACATATATAATATTTATAGATTTTACAGCAAAAAACAAGCCGAAATAAATTTATGTAAGAAAAAGGTATTTCTTCTCTCGTCATTATGTCAGACTGTTTTTACATAATGCTTTCCTATACCTAATAAAGGTAAATAAACAGGATTTAAATTTCTTTTTAAACGTAAAATCTATGTATAAGAAAATATCCTTGAGGCTTTACTGTGATATGACAAGATTAATGTTGGTTTTATTGATGTTCAAATACACTCTGAAAAATTGTGTTCGTAATAAAAGCATTGATTTATGTATATATATAAAATTGATAGTTAATATAGTGGAGGCCCTATCCTAAAGTGTGATTTTAAAATGGTTTGGTTTTAATGTGATAAAATCACACACAATTCCCAGATGAACTACGCACAGTTCCAATGGTTGGCTTTAGATGTTTTCCGTTACAGTTGTACAGAAATTAGTAGAACATATTCTAAGCAGTTCACAATTTAATTTCATAAAATAACCACTATGAATGAACCGCGATTTCACTATGAATTTTCTCTTAGTGATACAAATTCGATATCAATTTTTCTATATATTTTATAACAAAATGTAACATTAAGCTTTAAAATATATTATATACATATTATGTAATATAAATATATACGAAATATAGATTTTTATCAATATGTGAAGGTCATTTACCTTATTCAATTAAAGATAAACAGATTCAATGAATTTTTTGATAAATTTTAGGAAATTTTGCAATTTCACCAGATTTTTTTCCTGAATTCTTATGTAAAAAATTTGGATTTTTTTCAGGTAAAAATTTAATTATATTTCAATATTAGGATGATAAACGTTTATAATAATAAGATAAGATACACCAACATCTTATTTTTACAAAATATGTACAAACCTATATTATATATACTCATATTAAATATTGTTATAATATATACGGAAAATGTGAAGTACAACAATGTAATATTTAACGTTTCAAGTTTTGATTTGAAAAATATTTTGAAAATATTAGCTAAGAAAATTTTATTTTGATCCTTCATTCGGCCGTTATGGTGCTTACAGAACTTTTACAACTATTAAAAGGATGCAAAAAAATTTTAACTACGCATAGGTGTTGCAAAAGGTGAATTTCATGGATCAACTTTTTTATGATGCAGCACAAGTTTCCTAAGAAAAAATTTAGGAATCTCCTATTATTCAGGTTTATTACGGCTCAAAAATTAAAACTTTCCTTTTTTGGATAATAAAAGAGTTATAGTAAAAAACAGTTATAATAAGGGAGTTAAGAGTCTTGAAGAACTTTTGTACTTTTCCAATTACAACAAATAATTACAATTAAGTGACTTAAGTAAAATAAAACAAACCTAAAAAATTTTAATAAATTAAAGAGTTTTACAACAATATCTCAATGTTATTTTTATTCAGAAGGCCAAAAACAAGGTTTCTGTCTACCATTTTTTAATGAATTCATATTTTTTTAGTAATTTATTATGCAAATTTTTCTTCTAACAAATACAAATTTTCCATCTAATATTTTATACTATATAGGTATATATACATATATTCCACATAATATCTGCTACAATCTATAATGTATTGTACATATAGAATTTTTACATATACATATACATACATATACATTTAGGAACACTTACAATAAAAAACCATAATACATCATTATACTTATGATTCAGTTCATTTTTCAAAAATGAATAGAAGAATAAGTAGAACATATTTTGAATGATAGTAATTTTTAAAATTTAATGAACTTTAAGATGCCATTGAAAGCAATAAAAAAGTTCAAGAATAGATAGAAAGTATAAAAATGATTGAAAAAAACTTCACAAATATACAATTTGAAATTTATTGTAACCATTAACAAAATAATTTCTAAAAATATTAACCGAAATTATGATAGCTTTGGGTGCAATTTGGGTGTTTTGTAAAACAATGGTCCATTTTAAAATTTATAATGCATGTCATTTTTGATGGCAGCTGTAGTCATTTGAAATGCAAATAATCATTTGTACAAAATTAAAAGAGTAATTGGAATTATTTTAAGATCCAGTTTAGGAAAATTTAATTTCAAACGAATTGCCGCCATGAAAAAATTAGTACAAAAGAGGCATAATTATAGGTACATAGGCTGATCAATACCAAAAAACCTGCATAATTCTCATTTTTATTTTTTTATTTCAAAATCTTAATAATAAATCTTACAATAGATTTACAATATATATAATATATAAATTAATTGTTTGCTTACGACCCTGGCTTTTGCTGTGGGTCTAATAGAATTATAATTAGTTTAGTTGTTCGTTATAGTTATATGATTTGTTACAAAACTTAAAGTTATTTCAATTTTTAATTAAAAATAGAATATATTTAAATACGTATCTGACAAGGGGAAATATTCTATAGAAATTTTATATTATTCCAATTCCAAATTACAGCCACTCTTTTCAACAGGTTTCAAACAATTTTCAATACTTTAGTCAGTCTATGACCTTCTTTAAACTGCGCCCTTGCCTTAGCACTTCCCTTTACAAATCCCCTCGCGCTTGGAATAGTAAATGCGTCACACCTTTTCGCGCTTCATGTAAAAGAAGGCAAATTCTGCTTCTGCATATGTTGAAATTCGCAATTAAGGCAATAATTTTCTTTCCGATTTAAAATAAGGCCTATTAGGCTGTATTGCTTTAAGCTTTATTTTCCCCTACCTACACGTTTAAAGTTTCAATTTTATACTTTGATGATGTAATTAGCTAGCAAACAACATAAAAATTACAGCAACGAAAACAATGCCAGCTAGAACTCCTAATTTTCCTAATATGCAATTATCATATTTTAGAAACTTATGGACCAACTTTAAATATATTATTTCACATGTATATTAAAATTGAAATACATTAACATCAACTGAGCAGTACGTGCTTTAAGTATATAAAAAAAAGCATTTGGATTATTTATGACACCGTGATAATATCCAAAGGAATTCAAAAATTAAACTTGTTATGTAATATTCTTCTAGTGACAAAGAAACAAGAAGTGGAAAGTCTATTATATTCATAATAATAGTTTCTAAATTTAAGGGGTTTATCATAAGAAATGTCTTAAGTATTACGAATATTAATAAATTTTGAAATCTGAATGGAAATTTTTTTAGGGCACTGCAAATTCTGTGCTCATAACCTTTAATGTATATTATTACTAATAATTTTATTTTTATTATTATTATCTTAATTTTTGAAAATTTTCCTTGAGTACAAAAATAATTTTTTGGAATTATTATTATTCAATTCAAGTTAGTATATCCAGCAATATTTATGCTAATTTAATTCGGAATTGAAATATTGTACTCAATATTTTTTATATTTTATATTAAAAATTATAAATTGAATTTTAAATATATATTTTTATTCTACTCTTTACTTTTTTATAAGTATTTATTTGGAAATCTAATTTTGTATTCATATTCATTTGGAATTTATGTAAAGTCTTATGTATATACATATGTTTTAGAATGCTCTTCAGATATCTTGTGGTTTTCAATTGAAATTCTTTTTATAAGTACACATAATAAATTTTATTACATTTTTTTCCAAATTTATTTACCTTCAAACACAAAAGAAAGCTGGGAGATCGAACAATAAAATGGTGAAGTTCGATAACCTGGCAAATATGATTAAAGTAAAAAGTTCTTTATATTATTTGTGTGTAATATTTGTATTTGTAATTTTGGATGCGAATGTGTGAGTATTAAAAATGATAAATTGTACGTTATCATATAGTGAATATTTTACAAAAAATTTAAAAGAAAAAATGACTTCCTTTTTCCGTAGTTTACTTTATGCGTAAGGAATATATTGGTATGTGTGAACATATGTGAAAAATAAAGAAGAGTAAAGATATTCTTCTGATAGTTGCATACAAATATTTGTAAATATAATATTTTTTTTGACATTTCTACCTTTTGACAGCATGCACACATAGATTGCAATTGCCAAACTTGACGCGTTTGGTATTAAGGGATAAAATTGTCTTTTGAGTAAAATGGTACATGTTTATATAACTGTAAATATTTTTAAAACAAAAGCAAACTACTTGTAATATAACAATATAAATTTATTAAAGGCCATTAATGCAGTATATAATATACGGGTACAGATCGTCCCATTTGCGTATAGGGTATATAAAAATAATACATGTTAGTTTTTAGTTTTTTGAATATAACGGTAAAAATTATATTTTTTAACAAAAAATTTATTATCGCAGTGTCTAATCGCAGTTCTAAAAAGCCATTACATATTATTTTAGCTAATCTTTTATTATAGTTTAATCTTTTTAAAAGCCACATTCATTAAAATGTGATATATTTTATTTAAGGTTTCAAATCTTTTTTAACCACAAAATAAAATCATTCGTCAAAACCCCACACTATACTCAGTATTTTCAAAATATTAATATCCAGCCTACACGATAATAAATGATGTGCCCTAATTATTTTATTTATAAAAAAAGAATTATAACTAATATTAAAATAAAAAAAAACTTGATTATAAAATAAACGCGTGGAATAAACAAATACGAAAGTGTTTTATTTTTAGGGAACACAAGTGTAAAAATATTTGCTTTCACTCAATTAAATCCTACTCATTTTTACAACAATACGATATTTAAGTTTTTGGACCAAAATAAAATCTGTATTTCCCTTTTAATTTGCAAATAATATTATTGTTTTGATTTTATCGTAAACTTCATTTTTTTAATTTTATTGTGATTTTTATTTTTAAATCCAACAAGAAATTAAGGTCAATATCAAGACAAAATAAATGGGAAATAAGTAATAAATTAGATAACGTCACGGATCATTCATTAAATTAGGGCAAATTTTTAATACGAAAAACATATATAAAATAATTTATAATTATATAATCTAAATATAAAATAAAATAATCCTAAGATTTTTTTTAAAATATACGTTTTTCAAAATGAAGAAAAATAAAAAATAAATACTATATAGTCTTAAATTTTTAAATTGTTACTTTGCCTAAGAATATGCAAAATTGATTTATGGTAAATAATAAAGTTATTTCACATTTGGAAGTGTTGGATTGGTAATCTAATAAATATTTGTACAAGGAAGCCAAAATCATAAGAATAGATAATTTTGTGATAAAATTAATCAGAATGATAGAGCATTAAAAACTCCAGAAAATGGTTTAATATCACATATATTTTACCACAATGAGGAGTACATTAAGAAGACCTTGCTCATGGGTTTTATAGCTTCTGAGCACTTCATCTTCTTAGACCAATTTAGATACACTAAAAACCAAGATCATGTCCCATTACTATTTCATTATAGTAAAAGAGCTACATGCAAAAAAATCGAGTAAAAAAATCCCAGGCAATATTAACGGAGATAATCTAGGATATGAAATGTCCATATCAGAAAAAGATAAAGTTATAAATAAAGATTATTGGTGGTTAAATACATCTTAATATAATTTCTAAAAGCATTTGTTCTATTTTATAGTCAATAAGTTAGTTTAGATAAATTTAAGTTTAGGTTGAGTTAGGTTAAGTTAGTTAAGTTTTATAAAATTTTACAATGATGTATGTATACGATTATACTACAATAGTTTTGTACATTAAAAGGGAAATAATTTTACTTACTATATATTAAATTTAACATAAAAAAAATCAAATATTTTGAAATGTTAAAAATAAAAGAGTTATACCTTGTGTAGGTTAGGATACTCATATGTAAGATTATAACAAAATAAAAGTTTATTTAAAAAAAAAAAAAGTGTTGGATGGTTTGAAAGTTTAAGTGTTTACATTGTTTGCATAGTAAATTTTGAATGAAAATAAGAGGCTTGTATAACTTCATTAAAGTAGAGTATTATCTATTTTATGCGGTATAAGAGCTTCAGTTGAAAAATTAAGGATTAAATACAAACCGAATGATATTTCAAATATTGCCACTATATATGTATGTAAAAATATATTTGGTTTTTTTAATATTGCAAAATTTAATTTACGCGTTTTTCACATAATTTCAATCCAAAAAATATTCTATAAATAAAAAAAATATTATATGATGTTTAAAAATAAACCTCCCATAAAACGTTATTAAAGATATTTAATATCAAACGTCCGCAGCCACAAAACATTCATTATTTGTTCCTTAATTAAAAAAGTTTACTTAGGTATCACATAGTCTGCATGTAACACATTGACATAAGGAATATAACTGTTACACGTGTATCATTTTATAATATTTTACAATTTTTGGGTCAATTTTTATTACAAATATTTGTAGTGTATTATTTGTAAAATCCATGGACATAAGTATTTATACACCAGTAACAATGGAGACCAGAAGGTTCTTAATTCTTTTTATTAAAATCGAGTCAAAATAAACGACTTTACTACGAATAATATTTTCATTTAATTAAGTTTACACAACCGACATTTAAATAATCTTTTTTTATAATAATAGAATAAAAATTCTTAAACGTTTTATTTTTATTTTAATAGTTTAAAGCATCCCACATTATATTGTCAATAATATCTATTAATTTACTAAAATTATTTATTTATATAATTATGTGATAATAAAAATCTGAATCAAAAAGAATGCCCATGGTCTTAATCTTTTTTTCAAATTAAATGGCAATAAAATAGAGAATAATTATCAAATCATACATGTAGTTGGTTCTTATATGTGTTTTTTGACAGTGTTTCATTTGCCCTTATTTCATTTAACTGTATTTCATTTGTTCAGATCATTTGATTCTGATTTTAAAATTCTGAAAGTCCTTTAAAAGTTGATTGTAAGTCAGATATTCTTCTTTTATACAATAATGTGTGTATTTGTGTAATATTTACCTAATATACACATATCTAATCTAACAGACAAATTTTTTAAAATTTTTCAAAACTTTTAAACCCTTAGTTTTTAATCTGCTCATTCAGCTTTTACTCAAAGTTTGAACTGCATTGACTTAAAAATATAATACAATTCTGTTAAAATATTCTTAATAATCATCTTAATTTTACCATATGGTAATTCCTTAACTTTACCTCAGAACTGAACATAGAAATAATCCTTTGAACTCTTGATGAATTTTTCTAGTTATTAAATCTTCTTTCAGTATTAATATTCAATAACATAAGATGCAAAAATAGAATAATTTGATCCATAATACCGTAATCTAGTTTGAAAAATTTTCTAAATTAATTTTTGTAACTATGACCTTGTCAAAATTTTCCAATCAATTTTAAATTTTCCATAAGATTTAAATAAAAAATTTTCACTTCAAATTTTTTCTTCCAAAATAAAAAGCCACTAGAAAAATCCTTGAAAAAAGACACAAACACATGAAGCAATTTTTTTAAAATTGGTCGGTTTGATTAATTTTTATTTAGTTCACATAACTTAAAGGATTCAATATGAAAGAACTTATGTATGTAGTACATATATGTCCATAGACTTTCCAAAATAATACCAATTGACATACAATCATTGAATTTAATGATTTGGCAACGACATCAACCTACACAGATTGGTAATAAAAATAGATTTATTACATAAATAAATTTGATAGAAATTTTGGAATTTTGGAAAAAATTTGATTTGAGGAGCTATTTTATTAAAATGTGTTTACAGATAAACTGGGTCGAAGGGATAAAACTGATCTGGAACTGATCTGAAAATCCAATTTTTCATTAAAAGGTGAGTTGTGAGCTCAAACTCAGTTTTATGCATTTTACCCATTAAAGTGTTGCAAGGAAAGAAAAGTGGTGAAAAGTAAAGCTTTGTCACAGAACTAATTTACTGTCATAGTAAAAATTTTGGAGATCAAAGAAATAGCTGATTTTCATTTAAGTCTTCATTTTAATGAAAATTAGACCATTTACAAAGTTGAAGATTAGATTAAGCTTCAGATTTTTTATTTATTATTTCCGCTAAATCTTCGATTACTCGGCCAGAATTATTGTACAAGATTATAAGCACAAATGATGAGTTTTGTGCGTTATCTACTGCCTTAAATAAAGAGTTTTATAGATTTTTTTAAACTTCAAGGGAATGGAAATAAACGGTTAAAAATATTGCTTCTAGCAAGAAAAATGTTTCAAATATCATACATTGACTAAGGTGTTTCAAGAGTAAACGATATCTTTGTAAGAGGCGATAGGGGAGATGAAAACAACCATAAAACATAGCATTAAGTGAAATCTATTCCTAACGGTTTCCGAGATAACGGGTACTAAAAATTTTCCGTTTTCTTTAAAATTTAGGAACTAACAAACGTAAGATCAACTTTAAAGCCATTTTTGGAAGCTTACTTACTAAATTAGTTGCTTAACGAAAAATGAAAAGGACCGGGTAACTTTATAAACTAGCTTTAATTAAAAGTTATACAGCATTGAAATTAAATATTTTTTTATTTATAAAAAATGTTATTTAACCCCTTTTTCCTAAAATAATAACTGTATAAACCTAACAGTTTATTTTTTAAATTATTCTCTGTTTAATGCTACACATTTGTAGCATTATAGCAACCCTGTAGGTAAAATATTGTGAAAGTTATAAAAGGAGATGTATGATTTTTAAGATAAACACATAGGTTGCCATAATACTAAGAATGTGCAACAAATGTGTTTCATATAAAAAGACATTTTTAACAACACAGTATTAATAATTAAACCCTGTATAAGAAGTTTTTAAGAAAAATGTATTTGATAAATTAAAAATACCTAATCTTGTGCCTCTGTTTTTATTTTTTTTAAAGTACTCAAAGTCTCATTGCAAAGACTTACGTAACCAATATCTTTAAAATTTTAAAAGATTTCTCCAAGTTTCCACAAAAGTATAAATCTCTTTTTACAGTAGTAAAAATTTAAATTCACCTCACATGAATACTTTTCAACAATCGTTTTACAAAATTTCTTTTATATTTTATTTTATTGTGTCAATTTAAAAAAAAAACGATAAATGAAAACTAAATATGATTATACTTTTTAATAGAATGAAACAAATTTATATGTAAAGGTTTCTCTTTAAATCGATACCATTAAAATAAAGTATGTCATATCTTCAGTTTTTTTTTATCCCTTTTCTCCTATATTTTAGAACCTCCATTCTCAATATTTTACTTTTGGTTTTTTTATTTTCAAAAAATTTGAAGAATATTTTCCAAATTGAAGGATATTTAAAATAGAATATATTTAACTTTCTAAATTTATGTACTTATAAATTAAGTTTAGATACTCATTCAAGTTGAGTTCACATACTCATTTGCAGTTCACACAGAAATCAAAGAAAAGTATTCAATTAATTAATGTATTCTAAACTTGATCTCAATACCTCAATACATAATTTAGAAAAAATGTAAATAAGATAAGAAAAAATAAATATAAATACTTTCAATATTAACCTACATTTTTTTTAGTCCATTAAGCCTATCTTCCATTAATCTGCTCTAAAAATAGAATTGAAATAAATATTTATCGTACAAGTAAATATAAAACTTTTTTAATTTTGCAAAAAAAGAAGAAAAAGGAGAAAAGTTATTTAGAAAAAGACAACATCAACAATATAAGTATTAGAGGAAACTCGAGAAAAATCAAACATTACTTTAAATGTTGGAAGCGGAATAAAATATGCCTTAAACTTTTTTTTAATTTGTTTAACAGCGTCTAAATTTTTTTTTATGTTCTTATAAAATAGTTGTCCCTTACCTAATAAATTTATGAATTTATGTTGTTTGTCTCTTTTTTCCATTTGTTTAATTTTTAAAATTTTGTTAATTTTTTTTTTTTTATAAAACATGTGTAGGAGACACAATCAAATTAAAAGCAAACACAGAATGGGCTTAAATATTTATTCCTATATGAGTTCTTTATTTACCGCATGTTGTATTATTATTATAATGAAACTTTTATGGTTTCCGAAACCTACATCAACTAAACTGCATTAAATCCAAACCGATAGATTGGGACTTGATAGTAGTTTTATTACAAATATACATCAACTGCTTCGAGAGTTATTTAATTCGAGACATTAAAGTTTGCCTAAAACTCATCAAAAAGACAAACTTCTACTCTAAAACTTTAAAAATCATAGAAACTCTTTGAACTGATTACACGCCTTTCTCATTTTAAGTTTTTAATCAGCAGATGTATATTCGAGTGGTGGTTAGAAAAATGCAGTACTTGTAACATTAGATGAAAGTTTTCAAGATACACTACTAGTTTTTGTATAACTAACCCTAGAATATGTTAAAAAAACAACAAATCCCAAAAAATTAAGGGTTTTTAAACGAAAACATTTCAAATATTGAAGAGAATAGTAAAAGCCAATTTATAATAATTTCTCAGAACTTTTCTTAGAACTGTAAAAACAGTAAAAAGACGCTTTCTAGCACTTTTTTAAAAAATTTTGTAAAAATGTACCTATATAGCTTCACTCTGTCCATCCGTCCGTATGTTTACAAATTTTTTCCTGTAGCCCTATATTTAAATTGTTATAACAAGAGTTATGTTAGATATATTTTCAATCTGAAAACGGCAAACGATAGCTGGTTTCATAAACTTTATAAATATTTAATAGGCAAATGTTTAGGATTGCCATACGGTACTAAAATTTAACATTAAACAAAACTCAATTCTTACAAAATTTTTGGCCACACATATCTTCTGAACGGCTCGAGCTAGAGTCTTGAAATTGAGATACTCAGAAATTAGTAGGAGTCGGTTAACAAAATTTTTTTGTCAAGCCCCATGTTTAGCGTAAAAAAGGGCTCGAAAATTGAAATTTTGCATTTTTAAACACCCGTAACTTGAAAAATTCCAAATTTTTTTTTGATATACAAAAATTCAAACTTCTATAATTATATTTCAACATATGTCAAAGTAAGATAGTTGCGTCTTTTGCAAGATGTCGACGTCATCTCGTATTCTTTGTGGAAATACACCTGAGCTAAAAACAAGGTTAAATAACAAGGACGACTACAGAAAAAATGGTTTGCATAAAATTAATTTTTGTAAAACATGATATAAGCAGTTAAAATTTTAAACGTTTTTAAATGTTTTAACATTTGCAAAAACTCAGACTCGCGCGATAGACGGATAAAAGAACAAAATGTACATTTTCTTTACAAAATTTTTCAAATGTGCTACAAAAAATAATTTGTTTGTAAAATTTTTCCAATATTTTTTTTTGCTTTGTTTGTCTACACAAATTTTTTTTACCATTACAAATCATATTATTATTATAAAGATTTATCAAATCTTTTTTATTTTGCCAGGATAATGGATTTTGTCTGTGTTCGAAGGACCAAAAGAAAAAATACGGTATTAAGGAACTATTTGTTATGGAAAAGTAAATAACTTTTATTAATAGAAATATCAAAAATTAGGTCACATGAAGAAGGAGGTAGTAAACCTGTTAGTAAAAAAAATTTGTAACTATTCCATACATAATTATATATGTATTTTTTTGTGTTTGAATGTGTGTAAGCGAAGCTTCCTTTTCAATTTCTCAAAATAATTTATGCAAAAACTATTTTGTCTAAAAATTGTAATAGTTGAAGGATGATAGTCATAAAAACTTTAATTTATTCATTAAATATTCAATAAAAACAATTAATGTATTAAATGAATTAAAATTAATTATCAGAATTGACTCAATTTTATCGAATTGGAATTAAAGGTCAAGATTTTTGGTGATTAATCTTCAAGTAAAAGAAAAGTTTTTAGCTTCTTTCGAAATTTATATTAACTGACTAAAGAAAAAGCTAGTAAGTATATCTGACACATGTAATGAACATGGTTTTACATGAACTTTTTTTTTATGAATCCTTCGATTATATTTAGTGATTCAAATCTTTATTTTACTTATCAATCATTTCAAAAATTCCTCAAACCCATTCTGGGTTAAATTATTGAAATAAACTGAGATGAAAACCCTCAATGAATCTTTAGATACAAAAACAAAAAAAGATAAATATCATTAAAGTGAAAGGTGAAAGAAAATATAGAAAGTATCATTTAATGATAATGATTTTATAAAAAGAAATTCTGTAATAAAATGTGGAAATAAAAATGAAAACCTACCATACATACACATATATCTGTGCTATTTGCTACTTTTATTTATTTAACCTTTGTTTTATTTGATTAAATCGTCTTTGACCC
Source organism: Dolichopus griseipennis (assembly GCA_963082915.1). NCBI lineage: Eukaryota > Metazoa > Arthropoda > Insecta > Diptera > Dolichopodidae > Dolichopus > Dolichopus griseipennis. The sequence goes on from OY720441.1 coordinate 368,914,773, forward strand.
TAATTGCCTGCCATCATCCATATTAGATTTATATACAAATTACCTTGAAAATTAATTTTTGACCAACTAATTAACAATTCATATAATACACGTGTATCCATCAGAGATCCTGTCAAAGGATATCACATTTACTAACAGTATTTTATTAATTACTGTATAGTACAAAATACAAAACATTTTATTTGTTCATGTCAAATTAATCTTAAGTTCTGTATATTTTTTTTAATAAAAATATATGAATTTTTGAGGTTAGAGTTGAAAGTTTAACAATGTCAGATAAATTTAATGTCCGCAGTTTAATGAAGGGATCAAAAGTTTTACGAATATATAATATGCAATGAATCTCATTTCTTTATTTTTAAATTGAATTTTCTTTGTGCTCTGGGAAACTCATGAAGAAGAATAAATTCAATTTTTTCTAAACTTTTTATAAAATATTTTTAAAATTTTCACTCCAAAACTCATGGATGTTGGAGTTTATAAAAGTTTTGAAATAACAAGTTTTAATAATTTCTTTGTAAACTGGAAAAGAATTATTTTTCAAAAATTTTATTTATACTTTTTGAAAGTGCTTCAAAATAAATTATATACACGTGTATTAGAAGGCAGTTGAATGGTTGAAACTTTAAGCTAACGTTTGTAATACTTGTTTTATTATACCTTCATACCTTTCCATCTTCTAATTTAAGTTTTAAAAAAAGTTTATTCTAATCGCTTTGTTGTATATTTAGTTCGTGAGCTTTATTTAGCACATAAGACAGTTTACAGCTAAATTTGATTTCCTTTCGTCAAATCTCTGAATGAGAAAATATGTATATAGGTTTAATTCAATTGATACTTTTTCTTTTACAAATTTATTTCATTACTAATTCATTACAAACATAAATCAAGATCAGAATGCAAAAGTATTATTTATTCTATTATTTTAAATAGTATAATTATACTTTATGTCAAAGTAAAATTAAAATTTGAGCTTATAATAATCAAATTATATTCTAGTTTTCTCATACTTGAATCCGCTTATAATTCGAGAGATAAACATTCGCTCGAATGGTAAATTTACTCGAATGATTATTCCCGTGAAACTTGAGTCCGCTAAACCAATAAACGCATGGGAGTCCTGTAATTATAAGCGTACTCAATATTAGAACGTACTCGAAATTTGTGTTTATTTTGAGTTGAGTGATAAATTGAGTGGAAGGATTATTCCGCTTGCACTTGAGTCCGCTCAACCAGCAAACGCACCTGAATTGCTGCAATTATAAGTGTACTCAATATTAGAATGAACTCAAAATTTGACATATGTGTTGATTTTGAGTTGAGTGATAAATCGAGTGGAAATAAATTTTTACAACGTCATTTTGACACTTCATTCATAGTTTAACTATACTCTTTTAATACTTTTAATAGAATTTATTAGAACTGAATTCAAAAAGTTGAAAGTTGGTTAAGTTTAAGTAAGAGAATTGGAAAAACAAATTGAACCTCTAAGGCACAAACCGTATTATTAAGTTTGAATAACATACACTTTATTTGTCTTTCACTCTTTTCTTTATTTCAAATACGTTTGAAAACCTTTTTTTATTACCAACTCATATATTTTATTTCTTTAACCAACTTTTTTCTGATTTATTCAAATAAATTTGTTTAGTGACAAAATCGTTTTTTACCTTTCGCAACTAAAAAACAACTTTAAGTTTTATAAATATCTTTTTTATTAGATACTTTTTTTGGTGACATTCAGTCTTGTAAACACTTAAAATGTCGTATTTTATTTTGAATAAAAAAAAATTGGTTGAAATTAATTTTATATAATCTTAAGAAAATTAAAATTAAAGTGATCATTAAAAAAGACATAACGGGACAATAAAACCCTATCATTAATATAAATCACGTGATAATTACATTTTTAAAAATATTTTTAAAATTTTTTTTTATTGCAATTCTCGTAATCCTTCAAAATTGAATAATTTAAATTCTTCAAAGTCGTTAAATTTAATTTAAAAGATATTCAGACCATCAACACTTCAGTATTTGTTAAAGGACCTGAAAGGATTTGAAGAATTTCATTTAACACCATCCTCTGAAAAACTTAAATATTTTTTACAAAGTAAAAAAAAAATTCTTATTTAAGACTTTTTTAAATTAAGTTTTTAAACTTTAGTTTTTCATAGTGGTTTTCAGTATTTGAAATAAACAAGATAATGGATTCATCACTTTCAATGAGAACTGAGATGCAAACTAGATTGGATTTCTTGCACTTTTTATAGTTTTTATTATGGACATTTAGCATAAAGTTAAATTTAAAAAAAAATCTTGTTTTTTATTTTTCTAACTAAAGAATTTTAAGCTCCTGAATATTTAAAAGAAAAACGATTTTCAGTTGCAATCAAATCCATTGATATAATATGCAATTTTCATGTCTGAAGTTCACGAATCTGTTTGTTATGGTTGCCATTTTTTGGATATAAAGAAGTTTTTCGTTTGCTATGAATTATAAACACTTATCTTTAATTAAAAGAATTAATTAAATACATTGCATCTAATACATATTTAAAATTGAAAGTGCAATATAAAAATTCTATCAGATGTGTGTTATGTTTTTAAACCAGCACCCAGATTCATTTTCTATTAAATCTTTGTATTTTTAATTTTGATTTTTCGGTGGAATTATGTAAAATGGAATTGCCTTAATTAAGGTTTTATTGACATTATATTTTTGAAAATATTCAATTTTCCAATTTTTTATCTGATATTCAAATCTTATATGATTATTAAATTGGTTTTATGGTATAAGTTAAAGAAATCAGCTCAATTTTATTATTTTCAATCTTCTTTCAAAGTTCTGAATCACCCATTAAAGTTTAAAAAATACTATAAAATGGCGCATAAAATTAGCCATCGACGTGTTATTTCTCCTTAGAAAATAGAAATTAAATCGCAAGGTATTATTTCACATTGAATGAGAGATAAAAACCCGGAGTGTTGAACTTTCGACTTTTTGAGAAATAGAGCCCCGGAGCGTTGTTTTCCAGAAGATGGCATTAAAAGAGAAATAACACCCCAGGACTTTAATTCTCAGAAAGTGGTATCATTTCACATTTAATGAGAAAACGATGGGAGTCTTATTTCTTATTACTTGGTATATGAAGGGTTTTAAATTAGGAAGAGTTTTTTGAATAGTATTCGAAATTCTCTTTTCCAGATTATTTTTAATATGTATATGGGATTACGAATTGGATCAGAAACGATTTATTTTGCCTCAATATTACGGCATATCATAATCAATCAGTGTGTATATAAGCAACTATTAATACTTTTACTTTCACTTCGAATTCTCCGACTTGATAAAACGAAATAAATTTATTTAAATTACGAAAATATATATATATTTTTAAATTACGAAACTTTTTTTTCAAAAAACCGTAATTTAAATGAGGATATTTTGCTTATGTAGTTTTTTATTAAAAATTCAAATCCCTTTTTCGCAATGGGTACCAATCAACTCTTCAGTAAAAACTTTTATATAATTATAAAAAATTAATTAAGATAGATAATTATACGTAGTAAACCATTTAAAAATTCCATTAAAAATTTTTTCTAGTTTGTAAATTTTTGTTTTTATATTTTTGTAATTAAAAAATCACACTTTAGGGAAACAAAACTACCAAATAATTTTGGTTTACCACCAAAAGAAATTTATAAAATTATTTTCAACAATTTTTAATTTAAAATTTTTCATTGGAACGAATAACATGACTATTATATACAGCCACAATATTATATCTAGATATACGAGTACATAGAGAGGCTGAGAGAGAAAGAGAGAGAAGTATCTAGAAACTTCGTAAAGAGATTGATAAATATATATAGAAAGAATTTCATATATTAAATTCAATTATTTATGGAGTTTCATTAGCTTACTCCTTTCTTTCTCAAGCTCCTCTCTTGTTGGAAAAAGTCGGATTAGTAATAGAAGCTTTAATTAATGGCTGAGAACCAATAAAAGTATAGTGATGAAGGAACTAACGATAATAAAACTTATACAGTTAAAAAAAGATTAAAGTAAGTATCTAAACATCTAGATACATTAGATGTTTCTTTTAAATTCGCATATTTCAGATTAACACCTCATAATATTTACAGTAAAACTCCGGATATACAAAACCAGCTATTTATATAGTTTCAAAATTAATATGAGCTAATAATTAAAACGATAATACATGCAATAAATTCAAATTGTTAATCTTTTCCCAAATGATTTCACTCTTAATTTTGAATTTTATTTAATAACACAATATATTTTTATCTAATAACATTATAAACGAAATATTATACATATTTTTATATTGTTTCCTAATATCTTTCCTCTGGGTCCAATTAATTAAATTATTTACAATTAAATTTGTCTGATTTTCTTGGAATATGTGAATTTACCACAAAAAAATTTTTGTATTTTGGAATTTATAAAAATTTGTAATATATATATATGTGCGTGTGTAAAATATTTATATTTATTATGCTCGTATATATTGAGTTGAGAAAACATATATATGTAAAAAAAAATGTATTTTAGGATATTGATTTTCTATTTTAGGTTATTTCCTATCTGGCATACGGTTAGTACACGTTCTCTTTCTAATGTGATTGTTTGTAAAATAGAATAAAAAATTAAAGAAGACACATAATATCCAGTTATTATTATCTAGATATGTGAGTTCCAATCTGTTTTATTATACCCGTATGACTATATAGTCCAAGGGTATAATAAATTTGCCATTACGTTTGTGACGCAGAGAAGGAGGGGGGGTAGATATAGACTCAAGTGTATGGATCGAATCAGAATCGAAAAATAAATCGATTTAGCTATGTATGTCCGTCCGTCCGTTCGTCCGTCCGTCAACACGATAACTCAAAAAGTAAAGGAGCTAGGATTATGAAATTTTCACATATTCGTTTTTATGCAAAAAACGGAATCGAGTTTTAAATTCAGCCATTTTGGTCCACGGGTTCGAGTACCTGCCATACAACTTCTAATTTTATATGAGCATAACTCTATACCTATGGAAGCTGCGTGTCTGAAATTTTGCCAAAAGGAGTTTAGTATAATGGCCAAAGTTACTGCAAAATTTGGTTGGTCTACTGCAGAGGGTTCGAGTAGCTGCCATACAACTCCTTCTTTTATATGAGCTTTACACTACACCTGATGAAGCTGGGTGTCTGAAATTTTGCAAAAAATAGTTTAGTGTAATGGCCAAAGTTACTGCAAAATTTAGTTGGTCTACTGCTGAGGGTTCGAGTAGCTGCCATACAACTCCTTCTTTTATATGAGGATTATACTACACCAAATGAAGCTGGGTGTCTGAAATTTTGCCAAAAATAGTTTAGTGTAATGACCAAAGTTACTGCAAAATTTGGTTGGTCTACTGCAAAGGGTTCGAGTAGCTGCCATACAACTCCTTCTTTTATATGAGCATTACTCTACACCTAATAAGCTGAATGTTTGAAATTTTGCCAAAAGTAATTAACCGGATGATATAATGTATATGTTACTGTCATACGGGTATCCCAGAGTTGACACAGTCTACTCTACTACACTCTTCCTCGTTTTTTAGCACATTTTCAAAAAATTTTGTAAAAATGTGCCTATATAGCTTCACTCTGTCCGTCCGTCCGTCCGTCCGTCCGTCCGTCCGTCCGTCCGTCCGTATGTTTACAAAAACTTTTACACCGTTTGAAATAGAGAAAAGAAATTTCAACCATGGGTAGTTTTTGCAAAAAAAAATAATTTCGTAGAAGAATTTTTTTCTGTAGCCCCACCTGTTACGGGGCTACAGCCCCCCAAAGTTAGAAAAAGCCCTATATTTAAATTGTTATAACAAGAGTTCTGTTACATATATTTTCAATCTGAAAACGGAAAATGATAGCTGGTTTCATAAACTTTATAAATTTTTAAAAGGCAAATGTTTAGGGTTGCCATACGGTACTAAAATTTAACATTACGCAAAACTCAATTTTCGCAAAATTTTTGGTCACACATATCTTCTGAACGGTTCAAGCTAGGGTCTTGAAATTTTTGGAGAAGTTAGATACTTAGAAATTAATAGGAGTCGGTTAACAAAATTTTTTTGTCAAGCCCCCTATTTAGGAGCTATAAGGGCTCGAAAATTGAAATTTTGCTATTTTTAAACACCTGTAACTTAAATACCTGTCCAAATTTTTTTTTAGTGATAGACAAAATTCAAAGCCCTGTAATTATATTTCAACATGTGTCAAAGGTTTTTCTTAATTTTGAAGGGTGACGAAGTTACAGCCCTTGAAAATTCTAAAAAAGCCCTATATTTAAATTGATATAACAAGGGTTCTGTTAAGTTTATTTTCAATCGAAAAACGGTATTAGAGAGCTGCTTTTATAGACTTTACAAAAATATGCCGCCTAAATGTATAGGGTTGCCATACGGTACTAAAATTCACCATTATACAAAACTCAATTTTTGCAAAATTTTTGGCCCCACATATCTTCTAAACGGTTCAAGTTAGGATCTTGAAATTTTGGGAGAAGTTAGATCCTAAAAAAATAGTAGGAGTCAGTTAACAAAATTTTTTTGTCAAGCCCCCTGTTTAGGAGCTATAAAGGCCCGAAAATTGAAATTATGCTATATTTAAGCACCTGTAACTTGAATACCTGTCCAATTTTTTTTTTATTAATATACAAAATTAAAAGGTCCAACATTATATTTTAACATATGTTAAAGGTTTTTCTTAAATTTTAAAGGGGTTCCTTAAATTGAAGAAAGTGTCTCTCAGTTTTACCCATTTTTGCTTAGATAATAAAATTCTAAGTAAAATTCCAAATTTTTGTGTAATTCACAATTTAATTCCTAGAACCTAAAAAATTAGAGGATGAGGGGGGGGGGGAGTTGAAGTTAGATTCTTGAGAAATTTGACAACCATCCCCATTGAAGGACTATAACAACTTTTAAATAAAAAATTTACTGTTAGCAGTAAATTTTATAAGTCAGTAGTAACTATTTCCAAGTAAATATTTCCAAAGTTAAACTCAGTATGTAATACAATATACAATATAATTTTGAAAATGTGCTTTTTTAAAAACCCTTGGTTTTTTTTCATCACTTGTTATTAAATGTAATAAATATAAATTTGGGACTTGTAATATGAGAAAATGGTTTATGAAGACTAAATTTTCAACCTAAACTCACATAATTAAATTTGTACTAATTAAATTTTCACGATTTTAATTTGCGGTATAACACATTGCATTTTATATTTCTTAGAAAAATATTTTTAAAATTTTTGAGAGGGCGTCATGATTTTGGTACGCTGAATCACCTTGAATGGCAAAATTCAACAATAAAGGCTTAGTACTAAATAAATTTTTTGTTTTACCTGCACCTCTACGTGCTAACTTTTCTCTGTGATAGGCTAAACAACCTGACTATATATGTGCATATCAGAACAGGAGGGGATATATTCATATTTTAGAACTGATCAAATGAATTCCACATACAATTTAAACATGAGGCAGTACTATGCCTTATAACATGTAGAAATGTCTAAGATTTTCAATAGATACAATTCTATTTTATATTTATATTATGATATTTGCATTGGAATTGTATGGTATTCTATATCTGCAGATTATATTATTCAATTAAATTATTTGTTTATATTGATCTATTAATGTATTTTTTTATTAAAGATATACAATTATTAGTTATTAATTAAGCCATTAATTTGAACCCAATGGCGAATGGTAGCTAAGTCGAGTGGAAAACAAGATAAAAATTTTTTCACTTTCACTGGGATTCGAACCCGGGCCTTTTGCATGAAAGGTCGGCACTCTAACGACTGTGCCACCCAGCCGATTTTAAAATTTACAAAGCCAAAATTAAAAATATTGAATTATAATATAACTTGAATTTTCTTAAAAAATTTTTTAATTAAAGACCTATAGGACCTCTTGGACTAAATAATAATTTATTTCAATTAACAAAAGACAAATTTTATAAATCCAGAATGATAAGTTTTGTTTCTAAGCCATTAAAATGGAAAAATGGTGTTTTGAAAAAGATTAAATATTGAAATTATTAATGTCACATTTTTATACCCGTATGACTATATAGTCAAAGAGTATAATAAATTTGCCATTACGTTTGTGACGCAGAGAAGGAGGAAGGGTAGATATAGACTCAAGTGTATGGATCGGATCAGAATCGAAAAATAAATCGATTTAGCTATGTATGTCCGTCCGTCCGTCTGTCCGTCCGCACGATAACTCAAACACTAAAGGAGCTAGGATCTTGAAATTTTCGCAAATTCGTTTTTTTGCAATAGCCGCCATCGCCGCCATTTAAATCCAGCCATTTTGGTCCATGGGTTCGGGTAGCTGCCATACAACTTCTTTTTTTATATGAGTATTACTCTGTACCTATTACAGCTGCGTGTCTAAAATTTTGCCAAAAGTAGTTTAGTTTTATGGCCAAAGTTTCTGCAAAATTTGGTTGGTCTAGTGGAGTGGGTTCGAGTAGCTGCCATACAACTTCTTATTTTATATGAGCATTACTCTCCACCTAATGAAGCTGGGTGTCTGAATTTTTGCCAAAAATTGTTTAGTGTAATGGCCAAAGTTTCTGCAAAATTTGGTTGGTCTACGACAGAGGGTTCGAGTAGCTGCCATACAACTCTTTATTTTATATGAGTATTCCACTACACTTAATTAAGCCAAAAGTAACTAACCGGATGATATAATGTATATGTTACGGTCATACGGGTATCCCAGAGTTGACACAGTCTACTCTACTACACTCTTCCTCGTAGTATTTAAAAATACTTAACAAAAATTCTAAACATTTTAGTTAGAAATCACAGAAAACTGTCTAAATCTCTTTTGAATAATTAGTTAACCGTACAAATAAGTTTTGAGGAACCTGATACCTATCAGCTTATTTGGATTATAATAAAAGAGATGTAGCTCATTATTTTATCATGAAGCCCACTTTGAACCAATGCGTTTTATGATCACTTTACAAGCATTTTCTTATTCAATTCGGCAACGAATTTTGGCTTGGTTGAAATGTTATTAGAAAAAACCTAAGATCAGTTGTAAAATACCAATTAGTGCATAGCTGATGTCATAACAATTCTAAGTGTGCATACTATTCTAAGCAATATGCAAAACTTAAATTTATCAAGCAAAATATTAAAGATATTTAAGAGATACATTTAATGCAAGAGATTTTTAAATTCATAAAAAAAATTTACAATTCCAAAACATATTTTCCGGTCGATTTCGGTTGTTTTTAAAACTTTTGCTTTTTAAAACTTTTTTGATTTTTCTTTTATTTTCTTTTCCTTGTTTTTGTAGTATTGTTTTTCATTTAAAACTCACCACAGAATTCCTTTGAATTTCTTTTGAAAGAAAATATTAAAAATAAGTTGTAATAAATTCTAATATTCTCAAATTTTATTTTCCATTACAATATAATTTTTACAAGTTCCAAATTTTTTTACAAATTTAAAAGAATTTAACAAATTTTAAACCAATATTAATAACAATAATAAGAAGTAAATTATAAGTGGGAAAAGTTTTGGTCCTTGGGAAGAGAAGTTCTGTATTTTTCAAGAAAGGAAAGAAATAAGAAGATTTAAATTGGAAAAATTTTGGTTTGCCAATTAGGAATTTCAGAAGATTCGAAGGAAAGACCAAACGATTTAATATTATCTAGTTCAATGTACTTTCGAGTTATTTTCATTTTGAAATGAGAATAAAATTAGCAATAGAACAGTTTTAATATTGGATTCAAGGTTTCTCTCAATTCAAAATTAAAATTCATTGGAAAATTTATTTAAATAGTCCAGTACAAGTTAAAAAATCGATTTTTGTTTTAAAAGTTGTTATTGAGGGGTGGCAATTATATTCTGTTGAATGCTCTTCCAATATGCATCTTAAGTTATTATAATTCATTTAGAAATTCATTGAAAATTTTCTGAATCAATCAATTATAATATTTGACTTCAATTCTCAGAAAATCCAAAGGAAATTATTATTCATCCCAATTAGGTGAGCATAAATAAGTAATTAGAAAATCATTTTGTTAAATAGACACTTATTTTTTTACAAATTGTCCATGTTTTCTTTGAAGTCATTCTGAAAATAATAAAAATAACAAATAAATAAATATCTTTTCTTTAAGTGTTCTAGGAATTCAATTAAATATTTTATCGTAATTGAAAACTATATAAATTTATGCTTCATAAACTTTTAATAAACTTTTGTACTACTAATCAAATTTTGTAGGTTTTTTTAATAGAAATATTTTTACTCCCCATACAGAAATTGTGAATTTTATCTTTTTATGGCCATTAATTAATCACAACTATGAGACTTAAGTTCATACTATTCCACCCAAGTTATTATGTTACTATTCCACCCAAGTTATGATTTAATTTACAAACTAAAATTTAGATCCGTCACGCAAATTTTTGGATAGTTTTTTTATATTTTTGCTATGATACCAATCATAAAAATTAGCCAGAGGGGGAGGAGGATAAATAAAGTCGAATTGACTTTATTACCAAGAATAATGGAAATAAAGTCAAATAAGTAATTCTATTTTATACCCAAAAAATAAATGTTTGACAAATAAAATCGCATATAAAAAAATTAAAGAAGGTCGATTCAGTGTTAATTCCAAAATTATCTCAACCTATACAAGAAAAATGAGGCCTACCGCTTCAAAACACCCGCTAAATCAATTATAAGATTTTTAATTTTTTTAGAAACTATAAAATCTTTCTTCTGATTCTTTTGAAATACATATTTAAATACCATATTATTTAAAAGAGTTGGACTGCTGTTTCCAAACCCCTGCTAAGCAAACTATTTAGGACTCGATTTTGAATTCATTTATATATTCACATATTTACAATATTGTATGTATAACCACTACAACATTCCACCTAGGTCAAAATCTGATGTTCAATTATTTATAAATATTCTGAAAAAAGTTTTCCAGGAATTCTGGCTTTTAAGAGATGGGTCCTAAATATGAGTATTCCCTTTCCAGAATATTTATACAATGTCAACAATTAGGAGTAACATAAGAGCTGGATTCAAAATCAGTTGCATCATTTCATTTCGATTTATTTTTTGAATTTTTATACCCGTATGACTATATAGTCATTATACCCGTATGACTATATAGTCAAAGGGTATAATAAATTTGCCATTACGTTTGTGACGCAGAGAAGGAGGGGGGGTAGATATAGACTCAAGTGTATGGATCGGATCAGAATCGAAAAATAAATCGATTTAGCTATGCATGTCCGTCCGTCTGTCCGTCTGTCCGTCCGTTCGTCTGTCCGTCCGTCCGTCCGCACGATAACTCAAAAACTAAAAAAGCTAGGATCTTGAAATTTTCGCAAATTCGTTTTTTTGCAATAGCCGTCATCGCTATTTAAATCCAGCCATTTTGGTCCATGGGTTCGGGTGGCTGCCATACAACTTCTTTCTTTATATGAGCATTACTCTGTACCTATTACAGCTGCGTGTCTGAAATTTTGCCAAAAGTAGTTTAGTTTTATGGCCAAAGTTTCTGCAAAATTTGGTTGGTCTAGTGGAGTGGGTTCGAGTAGCTGCCATACAACTTCTTATTTTATATGAGCATTACTCTCCACCTAATGATGCTGGGTGTCTGAATTTTTGCCAACAATTGTTTAGTGTAATGGTCAAAGTTTCTGCAAAATTTGGTTGGTCTGCTGCAGAGAGTTCGAGTAGCTGCCATACAACTCCTTATTTTATATGAGCATTACTCTCCACTTAATGAAGCTGGGTGTCTGAATTTTTGGCAAAAGTTGTTTAGTGTAATAGCCAAAGTTTCTGCAAAATTTGGTTGGTCTACGACAGAGGGATCGAGTAGCTGCCATACAACTCTTTATTTTATATGAGTATTCCACTACACTTAATAAAGCTAAAAGTAATTAACCGGATGATATAATGTATATGTTACGGTCATACGGGTATCCCAGAGTTGACACAGTCTACTCTACTACACTCTTCCTCGTTTTTGGATAGAATTTATTTCCATCGATTTTATTTCGATTGTTTTTGGCAATTAAATCGGATTGACTTTATTTCATCCCTCCGTTAGAATTTTAATATCCAAAATTTTATTCTTTTTTTATGACACATCAATGTTTGGACATCAAATACATTAACAAAAACAAATTCAAAGCTATTTATAGGATTAAAAAAAAAGACCAAAACTAAAAATAAACTTTTAGTTGACCTAATTTCGTAAATTTTAATATTTTGTTTGAAATAATATTGATAATTTATTAGAATGGCTCGGGGGGATGAGAATGTCTGGCTTATTAATGGCTCTTACCACTAACAAAACATTTTATTTACTTTCTAACTTTTTAATGTGGCTAAAAATAGTTTCTATTTATGTTTTAATATATATATATATATATATATTATATATATTTACATAAAGAATAAAAACGAAACCAATAGTGAAATAACAAAAATTGATGGAAAAGTTTTCGTAAGGATATTTGCCAGGATATTCGATGGAAAAATTCAATAAATGAACGATAGTGAATGAAATATTAGAAAAAAGTTTTAAAAGGTTTTAGGGAGTGGAAAATTTTTTCTGAATTCTTCTGTGGTGGAAAATTTTTGAAAATTTCTTTTAGATTTAATCAATTGTAATTTTTTTTTCTCACTGTCAGTGCTTTCTAAGTACATTTTAACCTGTAAAACCTACTAATATTTCTAGAATTTTCTCATCACTTATCTACAATGACTCCTCAGGCTTTCAAATATAATTTTTAAAGAAATATTTAATACAAGTTTAAAGAGCAAGTAGATATTTAATATTAAGAAAATTTAAAAAAGATTCACCTTTTCGATTTTCCCCAGGTCCTTTTGAAATCTTCATAAATTTGTTAACAGGATAATACTTTAATAACCATGTCTATGAGGAAATTTAAAAATTTATCACTTTTTTTTCAAAGGATCAATTTTTTTATAATCTTTTTTCTTTGGTCATTTATAAAAAAAAAATTATGAAAACCCCAATGGAATATAAAAACATGATAATATCAATTCAATCCTTTTTTAAGGACTACCGCAAGGATATAACGGAGATATTATCAATATTTATGTAGTTATTTTATTAAATATGTATTTGCTTTAACCCAACGGGTTAAAATAAAATGAAATAAACCCTTTTTTTTATATTTTCAGGAAAAAGGTTATTGACCTCTTCCTCTAAAAATATTACATTGCCGTCTTAAATGATTGTGTTTGCAAGAAAAAGATTAAATTAGTGCCACTTTAAGTTGATGAGGGCTTCAAAATTTTGATAAAGGTTAAAAATGAAAAATATCATATGTTAGAAGTGAATAACAAGCCTCGGATGTTTTATTAATTTAGTTGAAAAATTAACATAATATGTTTTTGTTCTTCAATATTAAGACTTTGATCTTAAAATTCTTCTTTTGTTTGCTTGAATGTTTTTTAATAAAATGGGTAAGAAAATTATTTTGAATCTTCAATATTAATAATAATATTCTTAAGGAATTATATGATGATGATAATGATAACTTATTTATTTAGCAAATGGAAAAGTAATGAATAAAATATAAAAAAGTTAAAAGATTGATTAAGACCCATTTACTTCTACCTTTTCCCAACTTAGGTAAGTTTTTTCATATTTTTACATTCATAATTTAATTTTATAACAGATCTACTGCAGCATTGAAAAAATAAGAAATTTATACTTAAAATTCTTAAACTTGAGATTTATAATTAAAATTCTGAAAGGTGTTAATCGACTGAGATAAATTAAATGAGGCAACGTAGAGTTGTATGTATAAAAAAGAAATTACCTGAATTATTTGCTTCAACGTGGATTTGGAACCATAATTCTTCAAATGTTTTCTTGCTAGTTGGTAATGTATATGTGTACAATTTAGATTTATTTATCCCTATAAATTGCTAATAATCACATAACCCTAAATTTCCTAACTTACCAAAAATCCTTTCACATCCTTATCTTCGAAACCAAACTGTACACTTGAATACACAATACACAAACTGTACACAGCTCCTACCCTAAATTTTGGTCCAAACGGGTGGTAGTTTTGTTGTGTTAAAGCCGCACACAATCTATGGGAGCTACGCACAGTTTTATATGGTGGCTTCCGAGCCTTCCACCTTACTCGTAAAAACACATCAAATATCCACACAATCAAATGAACTTCAAATCTTTAATAATATTTTTATTTTCTATTTATTACCCAAAAAAATTAACATGGAATGGAAATTTAAAAAATAATTTTCTGAAACTTCTTTCAAATATAAATGAACTTTTAATTAATATTAAATGACCCATCTAATTGCTTCTCTTATTGTTTATGGAGCCATTTCTTTTCACAAAAATTACAGTTCTTTGTATTGTTGTAAAATTATTTTCCAACTGGTTTCACATTATCACAGAATAAAACAAGGGAACAGATTATGGGTTTTTACTATAAATGCATTGCGAAAGATGTAAGGGAATGAATCAACGATTTTAAATCTAAACTAAAAGCATAAGTTTTTTCGTAATGAATTTAATGCTAATTAAGAGTTAAGACAAACTTTCAAACAACTCGTTAAGAAATTTTGTTATCCATTCAGAAAAAAGACCTTCAAAACTTGTTAAAATGTTGATTGTGCAGTTTCTTATCCATCAGAATAAAACTAAGAAAGAAAAACTCTTACTTCCTCTTTTAAGAAAATTCAATTTTAATTCTTTTTAAAAGTTTGAGAAGAAGAATAAAGAGAAATAATTCTTCGAACTCACAATTAACTAATTTATTCACAAAAAAATTTATTTTTATTTAATAAAAATTTGATATAAAAAAACCAATTCAACATAAACCTATAAAAGGGAACCTATTAAATTTTATAGAAAATTTTCTCGATGGTTTTTTAAAGATCAAAAGTTGAAACATTTTAAATGGTTTAATTTCTAACATCAAAATTAGGAGCAAACCCCCCGGGCTCCGACCTACCGTACTATAAATTGTATTGTAAGTGTTTGAATCGAATGTACAAGAATGTTTCATAGACATAAAATATATATGGACTTGACTCATTTTTATTTATTTAACATTCTTAAGATATTTAATTTATGTTTTATTATTCTATAAAAAAAAATCAATGGAGGAAATTCCAAGAACAATTGAAAGTTTCCTCCGCATAGAAATCGTTAAATTGTTTTAATAAAAATTGTAAAAGATTCATTATTTTTATGGGAAAAGATCCATTTGGAAACAATGAACCTTACCATTTACCTCATATTTGTCGTTCCTTGGGAGTGACTGACCGGTAATGGAAATAAAATTAATATTTTGATTAGAAAGAAATGAAGCTTCAAATTGCATCGTATTTTAGAGGGATATAATATAATAAATTTCTTTGGATCCGTTGAATTTGCAAAAGATCCTAGGAAAGAGTATAATAAAACAGGTATAACACTATTATGTTATTCAATTTCTAAATATTTTGTTACGTTAATGTTTCGGAAGTCTTTAAATTTGGAATAAAATTTTGCTTCAATAAAGTTTAAATTTAGGAAATTTCCAAAAAGCGGTAAAATGGGAGAAAGAAGGGTGATTCCTAAAAAGATTCTTTTCTCAAACTCTTCCAAATTTGTCTGAAATTTTAGATGCACATGTAAACTTGAAACCGAAATTTTAGGCCTAAATTCATTCAAAAACAAACTTTTACTTAAGCGTCAGACATCAAACTGTCGATAGTTGCTAAAACATGATCATTAACATTATTACTAAATTATATAATTTGTGATATGCATATTTTTAAATCTAATTATTCATTACTCATTACATATGTATATACACGAAGTCCCATCTAAATTTTTATAGAACATATAACTAATAACTACCAAAAGATATAAACTTCTAAATAACTCTTCAATTTAATTATCTCTAAAAAAAATTCTGTCAAATCAACGTAACGATTTATCAATTTCAAAAACAAAATTTGACCCAATTTGTTGTAGCAAGAAGTAAAACAGGTTACCACTATCACAAATAATTTTTCATGGCTTCATAAAAAAATTTATAAATTTTATACTTTAATTTTGTGAAACAATAAAATCCGTCCTCAATAATCCCCTTCTTAAAACAATAGATGGAGGAATATATAAGAACTTGTTTTTGATTTTGTCTGCACAATAACGGTTATTCCTCGATGTAAAAGACAATTCAACCGTTTATAAAAAGTCAGCTTTTTTCTACGCTTTATAAATATGACGTATGAGAGCCCTCTTTTTTAGATTTCGAGGTTATATGTATTTTTTGTGGAAATTAAATTGAATTAAGAGAAAAGAATATTGGAAATAATTATTATCATCATTAAGTATAAACTTAAGAGCTTTAAGAGTATAAATTTTATAACTTAAGAACAAAAAAATTGTTATTCTTACTTAACATAATGGAGTTTGGATTTATTAAAAGGTGGGGAAAACATTGTAAAAAGAATACAAACAATTTATAATCTATCACAGTAAAAGTAAACAAATTTTTTATTGAATAACAATGTATTTAAAATTGTAAAGAACTCTAAATGAGATACAACCCCATCAAGATTGACCTACTTTCCAATAATGTGATTATATACATACCTAAAGACAAATATTTATGTTATGATACAACTTTTATGGAAATTATTGTTTTAGGTTTTGATGATTTAAAATTGATACAATCCGTTTTTATAAAAATTATTTTAACCTAGGTAAAAAACGAGGAAGAGTGTAGTAGAGTAGACTGTGTCAACTCTGGGATACCCGTATGACCGTCATCCGGTTAATAACTTTTGTCAAAATTTCAAACATACAGCTTTATTAAGTGTAGTGGAATACTCATATAAAATAAGGAGTTGTATGGCCGCTACTCGAACCCTCTACAGTAGACTAACCAAATTTTGCAGAAACTTTGGCCATTACACTTAACTAGTTTTAGCAAAATTTCAGACACCCAGCTTAATTAGGTGGAGAGTAATGCTCATATAAAATAAGAAGTTGTATGGCAGCTACTCGAACCCACTCCACTAGACCAACCAAATTTTGCAGACTCTTTGGCCATAAAACTAAACTACTTTTGGTAAAATTTCAGACACGCAGCTGTAATAGGTACAGAGTAATACTCATATAAAAAAAGGAGTTGTATGGCAGCTACCCGAACCCATGGACCAAAATGACTGGATTGAAATAGCGATGACGGCTATTGCAAAAAAACGAATTTGCGAAAATTTCAAGATCCTAGCTCCTTTAGTTTTTGAGTTATCGTGCGGACGGACGGACAGACGGACAGACGGACAGACGGACAGACGGACAGACGGACGGACGGACGGACGGACATACATAGCTAAATCGATTTATTTTTCGATTCTGATCCGATCCATACACTTGAGTCTATATCTACCCCCCCTCCTTCTCTGCGTCACAAACGTAATGGCAAATTTATTATACCCTTTGACTATATAGTCATACGGGTATAATTAAGTGGTTTCTACATAATTTGATTTTTTTTTAACTTTTAAACATCTTCAAATATATCTAGACCAATATTTATACCCGTATGACTATATAGTCAAAGGGTATAATAAATTTGCCATTACGTTTGTGACGCAGCGAAAGAGGGGGGGTAGATATAGACTCAAGTGTATGGATCGGATCAGAATCGAAAAAAAAATCGATTTAGCTATGTATGTCCGTCCGTCCGTCTGTCCGTCTGTCCGTCCGTCTGTCCGTCCGTCTGTCCGTCCGTCTGTCCGTCCGTCTGTCCGTCCGTCTGTCCGTCCGTCTGTCCGTCCGCACGATAACTCAAAAACTAAAGGAGCTAGGGTCTTGAAATTTTCGCAAATTCGTTTTTTTGCAATAGCCGTCATCGCTATTTAATTCCAGCCATTTTGGTCCATGGGTTCGGGTGGCTGCCATACAACTTCTTTTTTTATATGAGTATTTCTCTGTAACTATTACAGCTACGTGTCTGAAATTTTGGCAAAAGTAGTTTAGTTTTATGGCCAGAGTTTCTGCAAAATTTGGTTGGTCTGTTGCTGTGAGTTCGGGTAGCTGCCATACAACTCCTTCTTTTATATGAGTATTACTCTATACCTATTAAAGCTGGGTGTCTGAAATTTTGCCAAAAATAGTTTATGGTAATGGCCAAAGTTACTGCAAAATTTGGTTGGTCTACTGCAAAGGGTTCGAGTAGCTGCCATACAACTTCTTATTTTATATGAGCATTACTCTATACCTATTGAAGTTGGGTGTCTGAAATTTTGCCAAAAATAGTTTAGTGTAATAGCCAAAGTTACTGCAAAATTTGGTTGGTCTACTGTACAGGGTTCGAGTAGCTGCCATACAACTCCTTCTTTTATACGAGCATTATATTTTACCTAATAAAGCTGGTAAGTTTGAAATTTTGTCAAAAGTAATTAATGTTTATAAAAATAATGATATAATATTTATATAACGGTCATACGGGTATCCCAGAGTTGACACAGTCTACTCTACTACACTCTTCCTCGTTTTTTACTCTTTTTTATCAAACATTCTCATTTTCGTATAACTATTAGTCAAAAGGGTATACTAAATTTGCCATTACGTTTGTGACGCAGAGAAGGAGAAGGGGTAGATATAGACTCAAGTGTATGGATCGGATCAGAATTGAAAAATAAATCAATTTAGCTAAGTATGTTCGTCCGTCCGCACGATAACTCAAAAAATAAAGGAGCTAGGATTTTGAAATTTTCATAAATTCTTTTTTACGCAATAGTCGTCATCGCTATTTGAATCCAGCCATTTTGGTTCACGAGTTCGAGTACCTGCCATACAACTTCTTTTTTTATATGAATATTACACTACACACTTAATAAAGCTGTATGTTTGAAATTTTGCCAAAAGTAATTAACCGGATGATATAATGTCTATATGACGGACATACGGGTATCGCAGAGTTGAAACAGTCTACTCTACCACACTATTCCTCGTTTCTACTGTTATAAATTTTTTCTAATTAAAAATAGTAAACAATTTATAATAAAGATAATTAAAAAGTATTTTACTCTCTTGTTCCAAATTGAAGCTATTTAGCCTGTTTGCAGCCTAGTACGCAATTAACTTTTGTTTAGATCTGTAAGTTTTAACAAAGTTTATGATCTTTCCAATATATTTAACTGTCAATACAGAATTTTGATATCTGGTGTAGAAACAACCTCAGATTTTAATTATAATTGTAAATATTTAGGCCTAATGTCAAATTAATTCAATTTCTTAATCGACTTGGAATGAAATCTGATGTAGTTAAAAGCAATAAAGTAATTCAATTACTTAACTATAATTAAGCTTCATTCACTTCATGTTTTTGTTCTTAATTCATAGTAGTAACTAATGAGTATCACTTTTGAACTTGTTTTCATTCAAAATGTAAATAAACCTCTCTGTTTTATATTTTCAACAAAATTTACACTCAACACAACCCACATCTACTTGTTTATTAAATTTATTTATTAATATAACATTTTATCTTTAATGATAATTTATACTTTTTTAAATCCTCGGTTACTAAGAGGTTAGAATATCATAATTAAATAATAACAATACTATTTATTACATTTTTAATTATATTACACTATCAGTATTTTTTCTTAAAAGAAACTTCCGACCCAACCGAGTATCGAAATTCTTAAAAAAATCAATGGCTGATGCATTGCATACTTTTAGGCTAATAAAATTTTACTTTCATATTTATAAAGCATTCCTTACGCTTAACAAATCTTAAAGCACTTCTTAAAGAAAAATAAATATTAAAATTTTTTTTGAATTAAAAATTCTTTATGAAATTCAAAAAAGTTAACTCATAAGATTTAAAATATTTCCTAAAATTAAAACTTAAGTCATCATACATTCATTCAAAGTCTTCGAATGAAATTTTTATATGTTCCATAAATAATTCAACAATTAAATGTGGCATTGAATAAAATAAAATAAAAATCTTTTTAGCAATGCTTTTGTAATAAATTAATATTTAAAAGAAAATTTACACTACAGATTAGCTTTATTAAACTTTTAATAGAATTATAATTAATTTTTTGGTTTTCTGGATGTAATCTTAATTAACTTTTCTAGGTCAAAAGATTTACCAAACGCAGCATGGAAAAAATAAATGACAAAATTTTTAAATAAAAATAAAATTTATCAGAAAAATAAGAACAAAGCAAAATTAATAGGAATATTTTTGATAAGTCTTTGTTTCCCTTCTTTATAACTTTTAACAAGAATTCTTTCATAAACTGATTAAATATTATAGATAATAATGGAAAAATTAATTAAATTTTCCATAAGATTTGCAATAGCCTTAAGCTAATTAATCTTTTATAATTAATAATTTATGCAAATTCAAAGAACTGAAATGTAAGTATAATTAATTCAAATTGTAATTTATTACTTATTAACCTTGAATAAAATTTTTCGGGGTATTCAAAGAATTTATTCAAATCTGATTATTTAAAAGTTTGTCATTTATATAATGATAAGTTAGTTTTAAAAACACACAGCGTAATATAAAATGTCAAATCCCGAATATATCTATTCCCTATGTCTTGCTTGACCAAAAAACTCAAAGATAAAATTCAGTGACCACATTTGAGGTAGAACTGAAATTAAGAGTTGAATATTAAAAAGAACAAAAACTTTCTAACCAAGCAATTGATAGTTTTAATCGGATGGAGCCCCAGCAACATATTACGAAAAAAAACATTTAAAAATTTATTGGAAATTCATGTTAAACCAAAAATTGAGGAAATATATAGAGTATACTGTATCAACTCTACAGAGTAACGTTAGTTATATAGGACTATGGTTCATTTAACAGCTGGCCGAAAGGCCCCGGGTTCGAATCCTAGCGAAAGTGAAGAAAAAACCTCTCTGGTTTTCGACTCGACTCAGCTACCATTCGCCATTGGGTTCAAATTCTTTAATAAAAAATAAATTTATATAACAATATAAACAAATGCAAAATATAAACAAATAATTTAATTGATTAATATAACTCACATATATAGAATACCATATAACTCAAATACAAAATATTACAATATAAACAAAAAAAAGAATTGTAACTATTGAAAATCTAAGACGTCTCTACATGTTATAAGGCCTAGTACTATCTCATGTTTAAATTGTATGTGAAATTCAATAAGATCAATTCTAATAACACGAAATGATCTGAATAAAATGACCTCCTGTTCCAACATGTACCTATGGTGTAGACAGGCTTACTAGCCTAACAGTTGAACAGTTAGCGCTTAAAAAAAAATCTGTTCTAACTTATTGAGCAAACTTACTGGATTTCAATAGCAATGACAGCCCTTGTACAAAAACTAATTTATAAATATTCGAAAATCTTAGCTTTATCAATCCAGTTACTTTTCGATTCCGATCCGATCCATATCATTAAGCTTACATCTACCAACTATTTACAGCGTCACAAACAGTATGGCAAATTTAGTAAACTCTTTTACCTAATTTCATTCGGATGAAAAAAAGCTACTTTTAAAGTAAGTTGTAAGTAAATCCCGGGTTCGATCTCTGGCTGGGTAAACTCAATAAATAGTATATAACAATATAAAATCATATTAAAATAACTTATAATTAAATATCTATCAGCTGCCCATGACATATCTATTTGGCAAAGTGTCCCAAAATTGCGTGCAAATATTTATAATTGTACGCAATTAATAAAACAATAAATATCAAAAACGAATGTGTTATTTACTCTACGGACAGACAAATTTCTAATTTATTTTACTTAGTCATTTTGAAAAAACAAAATGTATGTGCAAATAAGAATTTTTTAAGCTGAAGCACTTGTTTTGAAAATTTTCAAATTTTTCATTCACAATAAGGAGTAGCACAAATAAAAATGATGAATATGAAAAGTTAAATAGAAACTTATTAAACAATTTGATAATAACAGTGCACAAAGCCATTGTCATAAATTGGATTTATTAATGGTACATGATACACATACATATACAATTAAATGATTCCATTTTTTTGAACAACTCATAAATAATATCATAAAAAGTTCAATAAACCTCAATGTGTTTAAAACTAGAAGAATATATCATACATTTCACACATACATACACATGTTAAATCGGTAATAAGCCATAAAATATTTGCAGATGAGAATAATATTTTATTTTAAATTCCAAGTTTCAACAATTTATGAAATGAGCCATAAAGAAAAGTTTGACAGTTTTCAATTTCAATTTTTTCCATCAATATTATTTTTATAAAATATCAAAACACATGTTTTTATTTGAAAAAGAAAACCGAACATATATTTAGACAAATGTAGATAAATATTAGAGAAATAAGTATGTAATGTTATTGCGAAAGTTCCCGCGAGATTTTCTTTTGGAAAAAGTAATTTTTTTAATCAAAACAAAAGTGGAAAATGTTTTAACAAATTTGAAGATTTATGAATTTGGAGATTGAAATGACTGCACAAATATTTGATTTATATTTATGTCTTAAGATATCGCCCTCCATTCACTAAAAGTTGGGGAATACCAATTTTCGCTGTCATGTGTATGATAAATTGTTTTTTATAATTTTTCTTTTAGCACATTTTGAAAAAAATTTTTAAAAAAAATGTGCTTATATATTTCCGCTCTGTCTGTCTTTCCAGGTTATAACAAAAGTTGCACACCATTAGAAATTAAACAAAAGGTGTATAAATGAGTGTGATATTGCAAAAAAATTATTTGAATTAAAAGCTTTTTTTATAGCTTTACTATCCTTCCAATATGGAGCTTCAGGTAATTTTTGACACTATTAAGTCCTTAAAATTGAAAAAAAGTGTTTCTTTAATTTTTCCATTTTTGCCTAATAAAATTCTTATCATGCAGAGTTCTAAGAAATTGGTATAAATTAATTTTTCAGTACAGTTTTTACTCAAAATTTACTATATAACTTTGTTGAAGTTTGAGAATGTGCTTTTCTAAAAGCCCTTGTGTTTTTTCATTACTTGTTTATTTAAAGTTTCTTCGTTCGCTTCAATGATAATTTTTTTAATTTAAAATTTTTTTAAAGCTCTTCATTTTTATATTTGTCACGTGTTACTTTTTGGAATTTATGATCAGGCCAATATGCGACTAAATCAAATGAATTCAAATACGTAGTTAGAAGTTTTGCAACAAAATAGTTTTATTTATGTATGTAAATCATTCCTGTGTCTGCCATGGAGTAAATGTTTTCTTTTCCAAAAAATTGTTGAGCATGCTCAACTATTTTGAGCAATTGTTGCTAATTTTGAATAATGATATTTTAAATTGGAAAATTAAACTATTTTTTTACGATATGTTTGTCAAATCTCATAAATTCCATCATTGTCGTTTACCTTTTTCTAGGATAAATTTTACTTTAGTTATTCACATCCTCTCTATTAGGCACTTAATAAAATAAAAAATCACCTCTTGATTTTTCTTAAAAACTTGTTTCAACAATAGTTTTATTTGATTATGTCTAATAAAAAATATGTTAAAAGTGTAAAATTATATAGTAATAGTTTATATTGTAATATAAAAATAAGATTTAATAAAAATATATAAATAACTCTTGTGTTAGATATGAGATGGCGCACAAAAATAACATTTGTGTATTTATAATCTTATACAATAGCCACAGTCGAATAATAAATAGCTTAGTGAACATAACGATTTAAGAAACTGAAACCTAGTCTAAATAGACTTTTTGAATGCTCTATACTCCTTAAAGGAGTGGAAAAGGAATCAAAACAAGTGATGAAAAAAAACCAAGGGTTTTTAAAAAAGCACATTTTCAAAATTATATTGTATTACATACAGAGTTTAACTTTGGAAATATTTACTTGGAAATAGTTACTACTGACTTATAAAATTTACTGCTAACAGTAAATTTTTTATTTAAAAGTTGTTATAGCCCTTCAATGGGGAAGGTTGCCAAATTTATCAAGAATCTAACTTCAACTCCCCCACTCCCCTCATCCTCTAATTTTTTAGGTTCTAGGAATTAAATTGTGAATTACACAAAAAATTGGAATTTTACTTAGAATTTTATTATCTAAGCAAAAATGGGTAAAACTGAGAGACACTTTCTTCAATTTAAGGAACCCCTTTTAAATTTAAAAAAAACCTTTAACATATGTTAAAATATAATGTTGGACCTTTAAATTTTGTATATTAATAAAAAAAAAATTGGACAGGTATTCAAGTTACAGGTGTTAAAAAATAGCAAAATTTCAATTTTCGAGCCCTTATAGCTCCTAAGTCTTGACAAAATAATTTTGTTAACCGACTCCTACAAATTTCTGACTATCTAACTTCTCCCAAAATTTCAAGACCCTAGCTTAAACCGTTCAGAAGATATGTGTGGCCAAAAATTTTGCGAAAATTGAGTTAAATGTTAGTTAGTTAGTACTAAAATTGATGTTAAATTTTAGTACCGTATGGCAACCCTAAACATTTGCCTTGTAAAAATTTATAAAGTTTATGAAACCAGCTATCATTTGCCGTTTTCAGATTGAAAATATATGTAACAGAACTCTGTAATGTGGGGATTCACAATGTCAAGAACACATATTTTGGAAATAAAAAAGTTAATTTAACTTTAAAATAGATTATATATTTTGCCATATTCTTCTGGATTTATTGCAGTATTAATTTTAGTAACAATTTTGTCAAATATTTTCAAATTAGAATAAAAATTCTTTAATTTTGTGTCATCAATTTTGTAGGCCAAAGTTTTGTACAACTCAAATTGAATTTATGGTTTTAAAAGTTTGAGAATTAGATACTTTCAAATCAAAGAATATAATAATATATGATATGTTTTATTTATACAAAATATAAAGATATAAAAATACCAGAAAAAGATTCATTTAAATATTTGATAATCTTTAAAAACTTTAGAAGATTTGATTCTACAAGAATTTTTATTCTCAATATACCAGATACTATAAATATTAAACTTTCTAAAACTAAAAACTTAATTAAAATTTTTTCAAAGTTTTTATCACATTCGTTCATAAATTGCAATTTGAAAAAGTTAATTAAAATTACTTGAATTAAAATTATTACATATAACTAGCATTTTTGGAAATTGAAATTAAAATAAATTAAATTCACTAGGAGCATTCTTCATTTCATTTAAAGGTAAATATGTAAAATTAAATATAAGCATTCTCCGTTTCCGATCCTATAACAAACTTACACTCAACTTCTCACAGTTGTTTAAAAGAAAAAACCAAGCTGTTCATCCATTCTTCCACAAATATTTATAAGAAGAGTTCTTACAAGACTCTTTTCATTTTCTAGATTAGTATTCAAATTCCAAACAATAGTTTGGAATTTAAATTTAACTAATTTTCACAATGATATTTCTTAGGAATATAAAAGCAATGCATTGGAATTTGTTGCATAAAATACCGCATATTCTATAACTTAACTTATAGTTTTCTTACAATAAGCCCTTCAAATTGAAATGAAAAAAAAGAAAATAAATATTTAGAATAACTGTAATGGAAGCTATTTGGTATTACTGTAAAAAGGAATTTAGAAAATAAAAAAACAAAATTTTTCTCCATTTCCGTCTCCGTTTTTTTCAATTAGGATGAAAATCTTTGGAATTGTTTGATAAATCTTCGAGTATTAAACTTACTACTGGTACAGGTATGAAAAGAAAAATTCAGAAAAACTTTGAAATATGAGTAAAATTGGTAATTTGAAATTAGAAAAGTAAAAGAATATTTTTTTTTTTTGCAGAAAAGTTACTTAAGTTTCAGTTGTAGGAATTAGGAAATTTATGAATATTGATTGCCCTGACGGTGAAAGGAAGTTAAAATAAATTATACTTTTTTTAAGTTATTCTATAAAAGTTTTCCTATAAAAATTTAGAGTTTTCATAAGACTATCCGAATTAATTCTTATACTAGGCTTTTTAAATATCTGAGAAAACCAAAAGTTTAAAGACTGTACCAAAAGTACTGTCCCAAGCCTGTTTAAAATTTTATAAAACAATAAATTTAAGCTTTATAACTACTATTATTACTGTCAATTAAGATAACTTATATTTTATTTTAACTTAAAATATCACCATTTTATTGAATTTATCTCGAAATCAAAAACAATTATTTTAAATATATATATATAAGAGTATCTTTTTCATTTTTTATTAAACACCATAAAAAATGAAAATGAGCCATTAAATTTCAGATACTTTTATCTTAAAGTATGTAGATAATATATTTATATGATTTATTTTAAGTACGCACGACTTATACGACATAAAATATCGGAAAACGAGTTAAAATTTCACCTTAACTCCAAGGTTACTATCATGTTAGGGCTCATAAACTTATCCACATAAAAGGAAATTCACTTTTATTAAAAAACTGGAATTTAGAATTTCTTTTTAGTTATATAAAATTTTGTTTTCATTTTCTTCATATTAAATATTATTTAAAGAATATTTTGATTATGAACTGAATGGCAATAAGATTTTAGGATAAATTTTCAGGATAACAAAATCTTCCTAAAAAAAGATTTCCTTAGAATTAAGAACAAAAGCAAGTGATAAAAAACCAAGGGTTTTTAAAAAACCATATTTTCAAAATTATATTGTGTTGAACTTAGCGTTCAATAAATGATAATATTATACTTAAGTTATTTATCAATTCACTATTAATTATGAATAATAATGAAATCAATACTTAGAAAAACTCATGGAAAATCTGTTAAAGAGTATCGAAATATAATGTTGGAGCTTCAATATTAAACTTTAATTTTCGAAATTTAAATTTTTTAGTCCTAGTAGCCCTGCAAAGGGGAAGATTCTCGAAATCTTACTAAGCAAACCTATGGTGAATCTTAAGGATCTAACCCCGCCTCCCTCTGTTCTTATTTTTCAGGTTCTAGGAATTAAATTATGAATTCCACCAAATTTTGGATAAAATTTTAAACACTTCCATCAATTTTAAGGACTCTCTATAAATTTAAGAAAAAACTCAAATATGCGCAAAAATATAATGTTCCGGCTTTAAATTTTATATATTACTCAAAACCGTTCAAGATCGCACTTTTTTCAAAATTTCAAGTTTCAAACTAGAGCTATTTAGAAGATATGTGAGTCCAAAAATTGAGTTCTGCATAACGGTCAATTTTAGTGTCGCATGGAAACCGTATACATTTTTTTTTCAAAAATCTATAAAACTTATAAAAACAGCTGTCTTTTACAATTTTCAGATAGAAAATATACCTACCAGAACTCTTGCTAAAACAATTTTAATACAGGGCTACCTTTGGGAAAAAGTTTTTTAAACATAGGGACCGACGAAAGGACAGTATGAAACTAATAAGCAAATTTTTTCAAAATTTTTTCAAAAGGTGCTAAAAAGTTGAAAAAATAGTTTCCTTTATATTTTTTGAAAATATTTACTTCTATTTGAAGAAAAAGAGCCCTTAAAATCTTTTGTACCCTTTGTTATACTTGTTATTCACAATTTTCAATTGATGTTTTCAGTAAACAAAATCAATAGATGATGTAACAAATGTGATTTTGAATTATTTATAAATGTTGTTTATGGTAAAAAATTGAAAATAGAATAAATTTTGCCAAAAAAACTATTACTCAACACTTGAAACTATTAAAAAACAAAATTTTTTTAAAGACACCAAATTTATTAAAGTAATATAATTCTCTCATTTTACCTTGATATGAAAATTACAACCATTTTTTGTTCTCTTATATACTTATTAGTCGCCTGTGTCTACTTTCCATAAAAGAAACCCTTTTTCTCTTTCCTTTTAATTAATTAAACTTTATTTATTGCAATTTATCAAAGAAAGCCTTAAATGCAGTTTGCAGGCTTAGTTAAAAATGTCAACTTACACATTGCATATTTACAGGCTAATTTTAAAAGTAAAATGCCAGGAGCTATTTTGGCTTCCTTTTATCTTTCCTTTGGAAAATTATTATTCTATGAAATAATAAAAGAACCCAATTTTAATTTGTTTTCTTCTTATTTGACTTAAAAGCAAGTGTAAATAATTTTAAGATATATAAAAAATAAATAAATAATACTAACAACATATTTATGAAATATCCATTATAAATAACACCCATATTGTAATATCCTTAATGTCCTTTATCGGTTATATATAACGGATAATAATATAATATTATTATCCTTTGAGTTAAGATATTTATATTTAATGTTGATTTTATGCCTGAAACATAAATTTTAACAAATCCTAGGACATATAGTACATGTACATATATGTTTATTAATATATCGAATGTCCTTGACTTATAGATTTTCTTAAAAAATGTCTTTAAAGAGAAATTATAAAACTGATATTGTTTTTATATGTCAGTTATTCTTGAGTAAAGCCAAATTTATTTATTATAAAATTATTCGATTTTTATAATATTGTATTCCTTGAATAGTTTCCATTAAATACGTTAGAATCCAGTCGTCACATGAAGCTTTATAAAGTGGTTTCTTGCACTCTTAAATCCAATTACATTAAATCTTATCAAGAAAAAATTTTACAAATAGAGGAAGGACGTTCTTGAAGAGGAAAGCTTTCCTTGTCCTTTCTAATGTATATATTAGAAATATCTACAAAGAAATCTTTATATGACTTATACAGAAATAAAAGAACTTCTAAAGACCAATGTCTTGAGACTCGATGTTTGATTGAACCGGATATAATCAAGAGAAATTTCTAATTTTTTTAAGGACTCTTAGTATTGCCAAAAAAAGAATCTGCATCCACAGAAGTATCTCCAGAAGAGCTCAAACTACATAAGCGAAAATAAGGGATTAGCATCTATAGTCGGTATAAATTATAATTTAAAAATGAACAAAAATTGAGTAAAATGATAATATAAAATATACAAGAAATAAATTAATAATTGAAACTAGTTTAAAATATAAATTAAATTTAAGAATATATTACTTAAATTACAGATAACAAATTTTAATCAATTTTGATCTATGGTATATAATTTCAATATTGAACCTTTTTTTAGAACAAATAATAGTAAAACTACTTAATCATTTAATCTACATCTAGACTTAGTTCTTTTCAAAATTTATTCTTTTAATTCAATTCCTAAAAAAAATTCTACTCTTATTTTCTAAAAAATTAAATTTTATTAAAATATTCAAGAATTTGACCCAATTTTTCATTCATAAAATAAATAAAAAATAATCAAATTTTCTCATCTTGATTTTCTCATTCTCAAAATGTCCAGATCCAGATGATAGAAGGTAGAATGGATTTATTAATCAAATCATGTAAGATGATTTTGTAGTTTTACTATCACCCAAGTTTTTAGTATATCTCTTAAGTTAATTCCACCTACCCACCCACTATATATAAATAAAATGATAATATAATGGTGTTAGTACAAAAAAGAAAGAAAAATGAGCTGGGTACGTGGTTTCTAATAGATGAATGGAGAACTAATGGAGTTGATTACAAAATAAATGAATAGAAAGAGAAGAGGATTTAAAAATGTATTACCAAAAATGTCTTTCAAAGTAAAATGAATGGTAATGTGACGTGATATTTGTTAAGGGGATATGCCCAAACATCTCCTTATTATACATTAATTTTTTTAAAACGACAGGAAAACAAAGGAAAGCCTAAATCCTTCGGACGTTTGCAAAATTTAAAAAAAAAATAATATTGATATCGATATTTCGTATTGTATTATGTATATTATTTGAATTGGAACTTATTGAATCTTATATTTAAAAATAGATCATATAGATATTCTAATATTTAAATAAATATCTAAATAAACATGAAATAGCCTCGAAAGATCATTAATTTTTGTAGTGTCCTTTTTCCATCCCTTTTTCTTGAAAAATTCATATATCGTATGAGTCGTAAAATTTTAAATTTCATTTTAAAATAACAATAATATTTATTTTTAAATTTGAAATGTGAACTCATAAAACTTCTTGGCATTTATTACTAAAGCATTTGAATTTTTAATACAAACACTTAATATATTCATTACGATATCCAAACTTATATTCAACCTAATAAATTATTATTTTTTTTAGATTGTGAGGGAAAAATGAAGAATATATTTGTATACCATACAGCTAATTTCAAGTAGATAATATATTTCTTCCTACCAGCTTTTTGCATCCCTGTTATTCCCATAATCCTTTAAAGCCAAAATTTAATTCTCCAAAATGTTTCTTTCACATCTACGAAACTGTATATTTTTATTATCCAATCCTTTGGTTTTGTTCAAAAACCAGTGGTTTTTTAAGTTCCAAAAAACTCTGAGAGGAAACTCCAATAAAGGAAGTTCAAAAATCTATGCTTTTCACGGTGGCTTTTGATGTTTCCACTCTTCCCCGACAGCAAAAACCAGAAATCAATTTTATCTAAAAAAAATCTAAGAAAAAGATCACAAAAAGATGACAACTGATTAAATAACAATGGAATACTAAAATAATAATAGAGCATAAATACTGTGAGACAACGATTAAATGTTATACATTGAAGAAACTTGTTGGAAAGTACAACAGAAAGACACTTAAAAAGGATTTAAGTAACACACTAACACCTACATTGCACAGTTACAAGAGTACCAATCTCCCAATTTAGGAACCAAATGTGCCAAATGTGTGTAAATAACAGTAGTTCTTACATATAGAAAATTCCTAAGATTTTCAATTAAAACAATTCTATTTGTGTAATAAATTTATATTTGAACTATAAAACATTTCTATATCTGTGAGTTATATTATTTAATTAAAATAATTGTTTGTTTTTATTTACATTATTATACTAGTTTATTTATTATACAAATAGAATTCTTTATTACAAGTTATGCCATTTTCCGTTATTCTGAGGCGAGTATAAAATTAAATAAAAGTTTTTCACTTTTACTGGGATTCGAGCACGAGTCTCTCGAATGAAAAGTCCGCTCCCTAATCACTGTGCCACACAGCCTTTTCATTAATAACTTATAAAAATTTCAAAATTAAATTCTTTCTTCATACATCATTAGGTAGCAAAAGAAACTCGGAAATATTCATTCCTAATTATTTCCAACAAAATTACACAAAAACAAATAAAATATTAAATACAAAATATACTATTCTCTCACGCCATTTTCGCCAATTTACTAAAAAAACCATTTTCACTCCTTCATTAATAATTTATGAATGAACCCTTATTTTTTTATTAAAATGCTTACAAATTAAATTTTTATCTTTTAATTGTTTATTATAATTATAATTGTTATTTATAAATTACAACCATTTAAAATATAATTTCATTATCTTCCATTATAGTTCTGTGGGTTCGCATTCCAAAGTTTTGTGTAAAAACAATCACTAAGACCATTAATAACAGACTTTTAATTGTTTTTATCACACACACACACACAATTCTTTACAAGAACAACAAAAACAAAAACCAAAAGCGTGTTTAGGAACATTTACACATCTATGAGTTCTTTATGTTATTTGAAAAATTAATTTTGCGTACATTGACCTCCGTTACATTAAAGGGATGCTTAAACCATTTTCAATGTTTTTGAAATCATGGTGTATGTTGTTAATGGAAAAATCATTTTTAGGGATTTTCTTTAATAGTAATTTTCATTTTGAAAAATTTTCCAAAAAATGGGTTTTTATTTTATCAAAATATGAGAATAGGTGAAATAGAAAGAAAATTTAATAAAGCCTACATAATTCCTATGGAAAATCTTTTGTTATATTTTCTTTTCATATTTATATTAAATAAAAAAAAAGACTTTTGATTGACTTTAAAATAATATAAACACAATTCAAAATGTCATGTTTTAATTAAAAATAAAAATCCTATTACTTTTAGAAAAAAGGGATCTTGTTTTATTAAAAAACTTTCCGACATCTCATGTCAAAATCCCAAAAGCCTCGTTTAAAATTATGGTTTGAGTCTATGAAAACATGGTAAACATGACATGTAAATAATTAAACATTACCTATAGCTTAATTATAAATCAGTACGTAGTAAATATATGAATATGTATATAATTAATTTTTAATTACGTAATTTAGGTTGGTAAGTTCTGACAAATGGTGTGCTTTTAGGTAGTTTATAACTCTTTTCCAGTTTCAAATAATGGTCAGTGCAGGGTTTAGTATAGAATTTTAGTAAAATCGTTTTATTGTAATGTATTTCTAAAAAGCTTCTAATATTGAGGTCACTACATCCGAAATAAAATTCCCTCATCCAAAAGCTCTATACCATATGAGATAAAGAATTGAAATTTTAGCTGAATCCCATTTAATTGATAAACTATAATATTGAGTACTTGAAAGTCTTTTTAGTTTGTCAGCTCCTGCCCTTCAATATCGAAGAAACATATATATTCTTATGTTAAGGATTATAGTGTTTCTGAAGTATTCGCTTTTTTTCAATAGATAAAAGTTTTTTAAAAAAAAAAAACAATTGCCGTATTAGAACTTAACTTTTTTAAAAGCTCATTAGAAGTCCATTACCTTTAGTTTATTATATCGTGATACCTAACATCGAAAAGTTTATACAAAGCGAATTTGGAAGACACCAAACTGAGGCAGTTTAAAGCAAATCTTTAATATTACTTCAGAACATTGGTTCTTACAATTTTTAGGTTTGCAAAGTGTGAATTGAGACATATGGATAAAATTTAAATTATGAACTTTGTTAGGCCGTACATACATTAACCTCATACCAGATGGTAATTAAAACCATAATCGCGATGATCAGATACAACAAATTAATTTTCAAAAATCGCATTATGACAAATGAATTCATTAATCGTTTGTTTTGTTAAAAGCAGTTGTTCAACCCTATAATAGATACCTATTATATTATAAAACAATTAAAAGCTGCTGTGAATAACTGTTATTTAGAAGGATTATCTGATATGATTGTCGCAAATAACTGATCCGTGAAACTTCACTGAATTGGTGTAAATACACAGTATCTATTATACCAACTACAACCCATTTACAAAATAATAATTCCCGAATTATAAAAGCCATTAATACCAATTATTATTAAAAACATATAAAGTTTTCTCTAAAAAAATTTGTATTACTTTTAATATTTAACAAAATATTTATTATAATTAAACTTATTCCTTTTTACATTCATTCGTACCTTTTATAACTTAATAAATTTCCCCCAAAAAATGTAATCATCATTGAAACGACTATTTAAATAAATAAAGACCTGGATGTATTTAAGTGCAATAAATATCCCCTCTCCCCCTTTAAGAAAAAGAAAATCTTTTCAAATTACTTTCAAAGTTTTCACCATTTTAAATCACAAAAGTTTAACTTTTTAAATTATTCCATTCATTTTTATTTGAATAACGAAATGAAAATAACTTTATTTCATAGTAGCTGTTTATTATAATGTTGTTGTTGCTGTTGTTGTTATTGTTGTTGTTGTTTGCTTCAATTCTCGTTACAAACATTAAATTTGAATGATAAAAGAATAATTCTTAAATTGAATTAGCTAACATTTATTTACTTATCTTAACCATGTTTATCTTAAAATTAAATAAAATTCACGTGAAAGTAAAATATAGCACGTATATTTCTAATTTGTAGGTATGTCTGTTTGAGTACGATATCATCAACTTATGTAGATTCTGTATCTTCCAACTGAATTGTATTTACTACTGAGCTAAAAAAAAACTGAAAGTAATGTATAATAAACTACAATATTTTCCACTCAACTGTGCAATTCATTGTACATACCTTACATTTCAAGTTTAAATTATACACTGTATACAGCTAACATAAAATGTGTATATAATACAGTTATAGCTAAAATTTAGAATGCTATTTAGAACTTAAAAAAACAATACTCCAAATATTAGGGATGATATTGTGATTTACAACACAACCTCTAAAAAAAGATTGTCATTCTCTATTATGATTGATAACACAACCTAATTATCTGTCAAAATTACATGTTACTCAACCTATTTTTTAAGTTGAATTGTATTTAAATATAGTTATTGTCAATGACAGCACTTTACAAGTGTGTAGTTTGAGACAACACGTTAAGACCTAAGAGTTACATAATACATTCAAATATTTAAATTTGACACTTCAAAACCAGTTTTTACAATTACAATTGCAAAATGCCGACTATAGCACTTTTATGTCATACAACCTTTTTACAACTGCTAAAGTTGTTATTCACAATAAAAAAAATTGATTGTGTTATTCATTAGATTGTGTTGTATAATAAATAACTCAACTAAAAAGTGTTGATAATCACAATAGCACCATTAAATTATTTAGATTTCCAACTAAAGTTATATCTTATTTCATATGACAGCTTTATATTTGCTTGTCGGATATAAATAGCCTGCGCAAGCAAATGAACTCAACATGAACTCTATGACAGCAAATAAAACTCTAAAAGTTTGTTTTGAATAATATTTCATTGTAAACTTATATATTTCCGGGGCAGCGATTATACAAATTTAAGTGTGAACTGACTGAAATATTATATAGAGATGAAGCAAAACGGGAAGAAATGAAGCATCTCTTATTGGAACAATTTTATTTCATTATGCAAAATACTAAGCAACTGTTTAGGAAAAAAATTATCAATCATTTTATTTGTAGATTTTGTTTTTGTTATCTTTATATAATTATTTAAAAATTTTGCATCTTAAATTTTAACTTTCACTGTACCGGAACATACATATACAACTCTATATAGAACTTCCTGCTTAGCATAATCCTTTTTTATTGTTTATTCATGATAAACAAAATAACTACCTTTACCGTTTCATATAACGGGAGTTTTTTAGATTATTCTGTCACTTTGGTAGAATCTGGTAGGAATGATGAAGTAGTGTATAATTTTAGTTCCTGTAGTGACGTAATGAGTTTTTATATACTTTCACATATACATACATTCCTTTTTTATTACTTTGTTTATTTTTATCATTTTATCAATTCAAATCAACATTTGTCACAATTTCTGGATGATGCTATCATTCTTAGATTGCTTATTCTATTTAAATTTTGTTTTTTATTTTGTCTGGGACCTGGTAAATCTGCAGTAAGAGTTTCTCTAAAAACTAGGTCAATGGATTATTATGATTTTTTTGCCGACAATTTGGAAGTAATGGAAAAATTTACGAACAAGGAAAGAATAACACTTACTTTGCAAATTCAGAATTGAGGCAATTTATCTTAGAATAAAATTTGCCACTTAGGTAAAATTAAACCCAAAAATGGAAAAATAAAATAAGGGGGTAACAAAGGGGTTTTCAATATTTTAAAATAATCCATAAGGGGAAAAATGAAAAGATATGAAGTTGATTAAAAGAACTTAATTTTAAATTTTAAGCTTTATTATTATTAAAGTAAATGTGAGCATTTTTATTTCAAATTACATTTCACTCATCAAAATGAGTTCAAATTTAAAATAATTTATTATAATTTTTATTTAAATAAATTATGTTTTTCATATGAAAATGAATAAATTTGAATATGTAGTATATAAAATTATACCGGAAGGATTTCCACCGCAAAATCTTTATATAATAAAAAAAATGTAAAACTCAAAAAGGGAAAACCTAATTTAGAGTTTAATAATTTTTAATTAAAAAAAAAATTTATTAAAAAATACCTTGACCTATATTAACTGAAAATCAGCAAGGAAATAAATATCTTTGTATTATTCCATTTAAATCCTTGCAAAATATTCTTCCGTTCCCGTTTTTCATTTAGTTTTGAATGAAAGGGGGAATTTTCACATTTACTCTTTACCGATTTTTTTTAAAATTAATTTTAGTTTATTACCATAAACATATTTAACAAAAATTTTGAAGGTCATAAAATGGTCAAAAAAATTTTAAATATATCTTTTTTTCGTTGTCAAGGAAAGGTAATTTGAAATAATTAAATTCTTTTTATTGAAACATTTGTGTAACATACGTAGTTTTGAATAATTTTAGCCCCCCAAAGGCGGCAACAGCCCAATATTTAAACTATTATGATAAGCGTTATATAAAGCATGTTTTTAATACGAAAACAGTTAAAGACATTGGGAATATATTTTAAATATATAGATTTCATTATTACTCATAATTTATAATTAACTAGCTAATACCCGGTGCGCGTTGCTGCGCCTCTCAATGAAGTTTTAATTGAAGTTGATGTTACTGCAAAAAGTTAACAC
This sequence comes from Dolichopus griseipennis, assembly GCA_963082915.1. Classification (NCBI taxonomy): domain Eukaryota; kingdom Metazoa; phylum Arthropoda; class Insecta; order Diptera; family Dolichopodidae; genus Dolichopus; species Dolichopus griseipennis. The sequence goes on from OY720441.1 coordinate 368,951,137, forward strand.
AAAAATTACACACGGTTTACACATGTAAATTTTAAAATGTATGAAAGCAATCCTTTTAAAACGATTTTTCTAGGATTATTCTAGTAATTTTTGAAACTTTCTGTAATTCAAAGCAGTACAAACTACTTTCCAAAATTTGACGTAATTTACTTCCAAAAAATTTTTTTTTGACCAAACCTAGGACCGACTGTTAACAGACACAACTCCATTTTCAAGTTGCTTCACACATATAAATTTGAGGTCAACCGGTCAAATCGTTTTGAATTTAGAGTTAAGTATTAAAAAAACCTATAAAAAGCTGTTGGGCCGCAATGGGTTAATGGAACTCAAAAAAAAATTTTTGAGGCTTTCTTTTTAGCCGAAGCAGATTTTGTAAAATCGGACAAAATTTGGACCCAAAATTTTTTTTGACCACCCGTCTACCCGACATGGGTTAACAAATTCCAAAACTGTTAATAGTGTCAACTCAATTCTCAAAGAGCATCACGTATACAAATTTTGAAGTCAATCGGCCAAACCGTTTTCATTTGAGAACAAAGAAGTTTAAATACTTGCACCACAGCCCCAACTTGGCGGTCCGTTAGAGCAAAATTTTTAGGCCACGATTTCTTTCCGTACCCAAAAACCTCTATATACAAATTTTCATAAAAATCGGCTGGGCAGTTTAGGAGTCTATTCGCTACATACAAACAAACAAACAAACCAACTTTCGTTTTTATATATATAGATAGATAGATTAATGAAATATAAAACCATTTGTTTTTTCCCCTTTTTTACCCAAATCACAGTATAAAACAGTGTGTAGTTTTTTGAAATGTGCTTTTTTAAAAACCTTTTCTTTATAACTTTTTTATAAATTACCAAAATTATTAATTACAATTGTACTAAGTAACTAAACAGAGATAGTATTAATTATATTCTAGCGAAACCTATGTGTCCTAGCCCAGGATTTAAAGAATTCTTGAAAAAATGGTCTGATATTATAGTTTTCTGCAATAAAAGAAGCCCTGCTACTTTAAGAAGTAGAGTACAATCTAAAAATTATTAAGTCCAGCTAATTACTTAAAATTTCAATTATCTTCAAAAGTGTATCATGCTTTAGGACTTTGCATTAAGTCAAAAAAAGTTTAGTTACAATTGATTAAGAAATAGAATAATTACATCAAAAAGGATTACAAAACGGCCACCACTGATTAACGCACTTATTAAGTTTGAGTTTTGACATAAAATAATTTTTAATACAAACATATTATTTTAAAGAAAATTATTAATTTAATTTTCAGTCCTTTCAAACAATAAAACCTAAAAAATAAAAAAAACTTTTCACAATATTTTTATTTTTCTTGGGGAAAAAATGGGTTTCTCTGCCCAAAAATCCCAGTAAAAAATTGTACCAAACAAATCAAAAAAGAACAATTTAACGTAAAATAAAAGGATTTCCCATTGTACTTTTATATAAAATTTTAGAAAATGTTAGGATATCAAATGTTAATGTTTTTCTCTTATTTTTCCAAAAACAAAAACTGAAAATCATAAATTATAAAATTTCATTCAGAAGTTTTAGATTTTACAAATAGGCATAGGCATTAAATTGAATTCCCTTTTAAGGAATAACAAATTAAATACGATTTGTCTTGAAAAGGAAAAAGTTGAATGACCTTGGTTGGGATTTTCACTGAAAATGGGTATTTTCCAAAAGAAAATTAAATTTTTAAATTGGAAAATTGTTTTGGAAACTTAATGCAAAAAGTTTAATATTAAAGAATTTAATATTTTAACTTCTTTAAATTTTTAAGAAAGTATTTTATTAGTTTGGAGTTTAAATTGTTCTCCAGTGATTTAAAAAGAATTAGAATTATTTGTTTGAGATTAATATTAATACTAGGCTATAGAATATATTATTATTTTCTTATAAATATAAGGAAAACGAGAAAGAGTGTAGAGTTGACTGTGTCAACTCTGGGATACTTGTATGACCGTAATATAAGCATTATCACTTAGGATTAATTACTTTTGGCAAAATTTCAAACATTCAACTTTATTATGTATAAAATGATATCCATGTGAAATACGAAGTTGTATGACAACTACCCGAATCCACTGCAGTAGTCTAACCAAATTTTGCACAAAATTTCCCTACAAAATTAAACTCTTTTGGCAAAATTTAAGACACCCAGGTTTATTAGGTTTAGAGTAATGCTCTTATAAAAGAAAGAGTTGTATTGAAGCTACTCGAACCCGTGGAGCAAAATGGACCAAAAATCCAACCATTTACTTGATTTAAACTTATTTTTTATGTTTACTGAATATCGTATTGTGATCTGTAAGATGAAAATTGAGAAAAGGACAAGGAAATATATATTGGTAATTGTTAATTTGAATAAATATCCGAAATTAGGAAATTCGCTCTAAAACAAATTCAAAATTCATAATTATCAAATGATGTAAGCCTAAAATTTTAAAGCAAATAATAAAAATAAAAATTTCATTTTATATGTTTTCATTTAAATATTTTAAATTTATTCTTACATTTATTATTTTATAATATTTTCTCATATTATATTTTGTTTAACACTTAATATATTTTTTAATTAATTTTTAATTACATTCTAAGATTTAATACGGTTTTAGCATAAAATCTATGCTAAATAATTATAAATTTTATTATTTAAAATGAAATTACATATTTAATTTTTTCAAAATACTAATAAATGTGTTATTTACTATTAATTAAAGTTTTTGATTTTTAAAATAATTATAATTTTTATTTACAATTTTATAATAAATTTAAATTTATATTTTGCTCGTTTAATTTTATATTAAAACATTTTTTAAGTAAGTAGCTAGCTATGTATTTATTAAAATAATATTAATAATATTAAAAAAAATTTTTACATTATGGAAAAAACTTAATTAAATTAATAAATTTAATTTTGTATTATATATGAATTTATGATAATTGAAAGAAAATGAATTTTAATGCAAATAATTAAATGAAAATTAATTAATTTAATTAATACTCTATTAATTTAAATATAATTATAATTGTTGGTGTGTTTTTTTTTTTTAATTAATATATTATATACTAAATATATTTTGTATACTAAATAAATATTTCTTGGAATTTTTAAAAATTTTTATTATTTCGATTTTGCTGAATGCGTTTAAGTTCGTTATGAAGTTTTTTACGTAATACTTTTCAACTTTGCAATTATTTGGAAAACCTTTTAATGATTTTAATATGGGAAGAAGCTTCCTTTTAATTTCATATTTTTGTATTGAATTTTTGGTATAAAATGTGAAACTGTTAATTAGAAATTTTACAGATCAGTGAAATTTTGTGATAATTATTACTCTCAAGTGTCATTAGTTTTTATAATAGTATATTTTAATAACAATACAATCTTTTGCTAGAAGTCTGGCAAAGGAGAAGTTAAAAGTGTTTTAATTTGCAAAGTAAAAATCAATTATTGAAGCTAAAGTTTGTAGCTTTCGATTGAAAAAAGTCTCCCCAAATTCAAAAACATGCAAATATTTACTTTAGTCAAATAATTAGTTTAATTTTATTTTATTAGTTAAGGAATTGCAGTTAATTCTTTCATATTAATTTATTAATTAAATTTATAAATTGGACTGATTAAAAAATTAAAAACTAATAGTCAATCAACTTGAACAATAATTTTGAAAAACTTCTTCTGTACAACGCTTGGAATTAAACTTAAATCAACTTTTTTTTTTGGGTTTTTCAAATTTTATTTTTTTATTTTGATATTTTTAAATAAATATCTGACAGAATACTTTGAAGACCACCTTTAAAAAATCACAGTTATAATTTTAAAAATACAAACATACTATATTTTAAATACTATAATTATTTTAATAATTAAGAAAATATATACTGATACGAATAAATTAGTACCTTCACATCTGAAGTTAATAACATTATACAATAATAGTTTGGAATGATTTTTAACTTTTTTTTTTTTTTTTAATATGGCAGCTTAAACAATGAAACTACATTAAATAGACCACAAAATAATAAAAGAATTGTACCTATAAACTGAAACTAAACAAAATATAGCATCATTTTTTTTTTTTTTTTTTAAATTTGAATTATACAAATTACAGTCTCGGAAATTTCAATTTTGTGAGATTTTAACAAATTGTCAAATTTTAAATAATTTTGCATTTTTTTTTTTTTTTTTTTATAAATAATTAGGCCAGCTAAACAATAGTTAAACTTTTTCAATTTCTATTTTTAATTATATCTTAAATTAATCATTTATAGTCATACTTTAGATGCATGAGGTTGTAAAGAAGCCGGTTTCATATTATAAAGTGGTTCTCTTTCACGTGAATTCTGTTGATTTGAATTATTTAATTGACCGTTAGCTGGTATTGAATTTGTCGTTATTATTTGATCTCTTTGATCTCGTATTTGAACATGTGTTATAAAAGGCCCACGACTTCTGCCACTACCATTTAAATTACTTGGCTGAAAACCATTCAATGTTGAAGATTTCCAACTTTTTGATGGTGATGAACGTTGTGGTGGACTAGTAAATTTACCGGAACGACCGCTACCAGATAACGGTGTAACATTATGTTGTACAGTTTCGTATTCATAATAACTAGAGATTGGGCGACCAGCAATTTGTGCTTGTATTTGAGGATAATTATGTAATTGCGGGTGTTGTTGTTGTTGATGAGATTTGGTTGGTGAAAAATTAATATCTTGACTTCGTGCACTTCGTTGTGAATGATAATGTTGATGACGTCGGCTAAATTTAAAATAAAACAGAAAACAATGAAAAGGAATAGAAAAGAAAATAACATTAATTAATTAAAAAATTGAAAATAATAATAAAAATAATATAATTTATTTTAAAAAAAAATCTTTAACTTAATTTCAAAAAGCTAAACAAATATTTGTATTTTGTAAAGTGATACACAAATTTTTACTTCAAATATAAATTCAAAACAAAGTTAAGTTTTAGCACAATTTATTTCTAATTAAATAAAAATAAAATTGAAAGGCGAAAATTTAGTAAAGGTTGTTTTTTAATTCGTATTTTTTTTATGAAAATTGATATGAAACTTTGTTCTATTGTAAAATTGGATTAAAACCTTTTGCACATCCTACGGGATGGCAACAAGCTCTTTCCTTGGAAAGGAAAATATATTTAACTATTTTTTTGAATTTTTTCAATATTTTGTTTTGAAAAATGAAAACTGAATTGGAAATTTTCAATTCCATAATTATTTTTTATTTAAATTAAAGCCAATGCAATATTCTTTTGGTAAGCTTAGAACCGAACATAAGCTTCGTTAAGAGGCTTATGCCATAAAAAAGAACATTATTAAAATAAATAAGAAAGCGAGTTGCTTGTTACAAAATACTTTTCTTTATTTTTACAATTTTTTTGGGTCCAATTACGTTTTATTGTGAACATTTTTGCCATAAAAAATACTTGATAATTGAATATTTTATAAAATTTGAGTTAATTGTTGAAATAATAATTTTAAACTTAATAATAATTTATTATAATTATGTTAGTACTTAAAAAAAAGTGTGGTTTTCTTTCATCTAAATATCGATTTCAACCAACATTTGTTTTAATTTCAATTTTATAATGCGATTTTTGTTTATTGTTATGCCCTTTGTAATTTTTTACCATATTCTAAACAATTCTTATTCGTCTTATCCAAGAAATTTAATTGGTTTAAAGAACCTTTCAAGCATTTCTATTTTAAACAAACTCCAAATAATGAAATCTTAAATTGTTTCACATATTTTGGATTTACAATTAAAAAATTTTTAAGGAGAAAGGAAGTATGGAATTTTTAAAAAAAAAAATACATTTAAAAAATTTATACAATTTTATTTACAAATAATTTATAATAATTTATAAAAAAAAAAAATATTTAATAATTTAAAATAAAAAAAAAAATATACGTATTTGTAAGTTCTACAATAATAAATACACTCTCAAACACAAACAAAACAAAACACACAACAAACGTCATAAAAAAGTCAAAATTTTTTAATGACAAGTAAAATATTTTGTGTAAAATGACAGCCAAAAATGTTAATCAATGACAGTTTGTTGTTAGTTTGACAATTTAAATTTAATAAATTCAAATAAATAATTAAAAAAAAAATATTATTGATAAATGTATTAAATAAATAAAATAATTAAATTATTTTTTTCTAAAATAATAAAATCACAAAAACTTTTTAAGCATAGAATAGATGGCAATTTTATATATCAAAATAGGATCAATCTCTGCCAATTTCTTTAAATTTATTTTTCAAAAATAAGTCAAAAATTCTACTGCATTTCTAAAATAAAAAAAAAAAAAAAGAAGAAAAAGAAAATATAACTTTAAAAATAATTATTAATTTATAATTTTATTTGTTTTGTCAAGCGAATATAAATATAAAACTAAAACTGAAGTATTGATTTATGAATCTGTATATAATTAATTGAAGCTCTTCAACTAAAACAAATTTTAATAGAATCTAGATATGAAAATCAAAAAAAAACTCTAAAAATATAATGTCGAAGACTTATAAAAATCTAAGTTGCATTAAAAGTTTTCTTAAATGTTTATACAAGTTTTTTGGTTTTTTTTTATTGTCCTTCTTGGAAGGACTCATATGATTCTTTTCAAATTTTCTTAAAAATTTTCATGTTAGTAAATATTAGTATTTTCTTTTTTATTTATTTTTAAAGTTATTGAGAAATAATTTAATTAAATGATATAAAAGAATTACAACACTGATTTCCATTACCATAATACATTTTTTGTGTGTTGCTACATGTACCTATAGAAAGTTTCTTCAGCAATGCTTTACTTGAGACTAGACCTGCATATTTCAAGTACCAGTACAATTACCAGTTTCATTACCTGATACTCATTACTTTGACTAAACAATTCTATTTGAGTTCCATTCGATTTTTTGAATGAAAATATTTGTACTCAATTACTCGAAAATACTTAAGTAATCCGCAGAAAATAATTGCAAAAGTAATTTAACTCAAAATTTAATCATTGTCTGGGAATTACAAGGATTTTTACAAGATTCTTTTACTTGTACTTAAGTTTTGTAAGTAACAAAATCTAAATAATAATAGTACTTGATAAAGTATAGAACATCAGGTAATAGTACTTACAACTGTATTAAAGTACCATGTTACTCAGTTTTATACAGGTCTACACGGCACATTTAAGAAATATGGGTTTTCTAATTTTGTGAAGTTCGCATTTAATTTTATTCAATCCAAATTCAAAATTTTAGGTAACGATGAAGTAATACTTAATGTAGGTGCAGATAGCAACATCTCTTTTTTGTTTAAGGCAAAATGATAAAGTGCTGAATTTTACATAATATTAATACTTAATTACATAAAAAACTAATATTGTTTTATTTTTATTTTAATACATGGATTATTTTTTTATTTCAATATATTTTTAAATGTATAAATAAATATAATGTGAAATGATTTTTAAACATCCCATTATTAATTTAATTACACATATTTAAGAAAAAAAGCAAACAGTTACTGTAGCATTATTATGACAAAAGTTGACAACTAAAAATTAACGGTGCTGATATGACATAAATAACAAGTGTGACCCATTAAAATAAAATTAAATATACCTGTTATAATGAAAATCACATATTTGAACGAGTCCCATCCTCCATGTTCTTGGTCTTAATAGCAGAATGTGGTTAGTTTTGCGTAAAATGTATATTAATTGAAAAAAAAGCTATTTGTACGTGTTATTTTTTTTACAGTTGTTGTGACAAGTGATTTAACATAACATTTACAATTATACAAAAATGAATTTTATTACAAAATATATTTCTCCGGTAGCCATAAAGTTTTTAGTATCATATGTTTTCTACATATTTTTCGGTATTTAATTTTTATTTTATTTGTTTAACATCATTTTTATATATTTTGTTCATTTTTTTTTTTTTATTGTAGAATAATAAAACTTAAAATTTTACAAATGTGCTTAATTGTTTTTAAATGTGAAATAAAAAAAAAAAAAAAACAACAGTGCTTTTTCATAAATAATTTAAAAAATTTAAAAAAAAAACCAATTCCAATTATAAATAAAATAAATGTGTTTTACAAGTAATAAATACACAGGCATATGCTTTCATATTCCTTTAAAATTCTTCTTTTTTATAAGGTACACACTGTCGATTGAATGATATTCTGATTGATTCGGATCTAAATGTGTATTTCCACATAACCTTATATTTACATTCAAAATGTCAGATAACTTTATTAGGTAAAGCCCTAGAATTTAGTTTCGAAAATCTTTTTATAGAAAAGATAAATTTCAAAATATCGTTCTCTTGATCATGTACTAATAAAAAACCAGAAAATCCAAAAATCTTACAATATAAAACTTAAATATAGTGTTAATAATATTAAGAAAATCTGATTAAGTAACTTTTTCATAATAATAAATGAAGTTCCGCTGTAACCCTAAACATAAGATTTCGAAAAATTCGAGCATAAAAACAATTGTTAATAAATTCTATCTATGTTTGGCTTAATACTGTGAAACTAATTGGTATTCATAAAAATCTCTAGATATATTTCTGCCCTTAAAATTAATAATATAATTATCATTTACAGTTACTTTATTTTTCATGAATTATTATTTTACATTAATAAAGGTCAGATTAATTTCTGAAATCAACTCTAATATAAAATTTTAACAATAAGTGTAAAAAATTCTTTTAAGTTTTAAATAAAATCCCATTGATTTATAATCAATTTCAAAATAATTTTTACATTAATTAAATATACATAATATAAAAAAAATATTGTATTATTAATATTTCAATTTTTCTTCATTTATAAATTACACTAAAATACTATCACATAATTAATTCTAGGATCTTGTTTCAAATTCAAAAAAAAATCTGTGGTAAATTAAATATGTTTATTCAAAACAAATCCTTATTGGGGTTTTTTATAAAAAATTATTTCAATAAAAATGTAAAAAAATAAATAAATAAAATGAAAAAGTTATTTTCAGTAAAATATTAAAAAATTATTTAAGAAAAACTTCAATACTTCAGCTTGTTTCCAAAATTTTTGCGCATTTTTGTTAAAAACTTTCTTCTAAATTTTCTTCTATCTACTTTTAAATAATTTTCAAATCTAATAAAAATATCAAAAAAAAAAAAATATTTCGCAAGAAATTAGTTTTACAAAAAAAAAAACATACACATTTAACAAAAATTAAACAAAAACAACAAAAATAGAACCGTAATTTATGTATTTACCTTTCTAATTCAACTTTATTTCGCTGTATCATAACTTGACGTCTCATACTTTCTAATATTGATTCCGACAATACGTCATCATCGTTTGGCTCTTCGCTATAAATCATACACATCAAAACAAAAAAAATTGACGCGTTCATATATAAAAAGAAAGAGATAGAAATAGGGAACAAAAAATTTTGTTTTAGCAAAAATCAAAAAACACAAAATTAAATATGAGATCACACGTAAAATGAAAGGAAATAAAATGCTTTTATACTATTTTAATTTCGTATACAGTTTTTCATACAATTTGATTTTTCAAACATAACTGTATATAAATAACGTTTCGAATATGCATTGGTGAAGCAATAAACAGATGAAAGAAAAAAAAATGAAAAAAAAAACACATTTAATGATAAACACACACAAATACAAAAACCGCATGCAAAATCCTACCTTATTTGGTGTTGTAATTCTTCAAAATTAACGTAATGTTGATAACGGTGAGTAAATAGGTCATTTTGATGTATGCCATTAGGTGGTGGTGGTGGTTGATATGTAGGTGGTCCTTCTTTTGGTCTATTTTCATTATTATTTACATGATGATGACCATTCATTCGTTGATGTTGTTGATGATCAGATTTCTGGTGATGGTGCTGTTGGTGTTTATGTTGAATATAGTGCTGGTGTTGTTGTTGTTGTTGTTGCTGTTGTTGATGCGCTTGCTGTTGCTGTTGATGCAATTTATGAGCTGATGGAAGTTGTGGTGGTAAACCAGTAGTAAATTCGTTATTTGCTTCTACTGGCATAACACCATCTTTTCGATGTTTGCCAAATCGGAACATATGTCCAATACCTCGTAAAATACTTGGTTTTTTCGCTCGATTTTTATTCTTACCATCGTTTAGAGAACTTTGGAACGGCCCATTGCGATTTGAAAATCCTCCCTCTGCATCGGCTCCTTCTTCAAGAAGCCAATGTTTCCGGGGTTCTAAAATAAATTGGGAAATTTATATTTAAACAGATACTAATATATTTTTAAAAATAATTACTATTTTTATCTGGTGCACTGACTACGGCCGCTCTTAAGCTGTCTTCTCGGCATTTACCTCTTGGAGCTTTTAATGCACTTGGTCCTGTCCTTATATCTTCAGACATTTGAATTTCTTGAACCATTGTTTGTAATGATTCTAAGCTAGATGATTTTTTCAAACCTAAAGAGGGTCCCAATTCACCAACTTTATCTAAAGCTTCAGCTGTAAGATCAGACGTTTGACCGCTGCGATTTTGTAATTCATTTGCCATTTTTGTTAATGATTCAATTGAACCGCTTATATAAGCTGACTTAGTTAACTGAAGTCGCCTCTCTCGTTCTCGCTCTTCCCTTAATTTTTTATTTCTCTGATAAGTTCCAGTTTCCCTTGCATCCAATGCAGCATGGTGTTTTTCAGAAATGGATCTTCGTCCAATTGCATCCCTACTAAAGGCTTCTGCAGAATTATTAGTATCTAAACTTAGTTGAGAGGAATATGTTGCATCACATGGATTACTAGAGTTCTGATTTGAAGCCGAATCATTAAGTTGCGACAGGAGACTGTAAAGGAAAAAAAAATATAATTTAAAATAAATAATAACAAGTTAAAATGCAAAATTTTACGGTGTTAAAGGAGGTTCTGGTTCATCCTCCATAAAAACTGAATTATTCCTTGATTTCATTGGAGTCCATGAGTCATTTGTAGCCATAAAGTAACTGTCATTACGTAGACCATGGTTGTACAATGTAGAAGGACGTTGTTTAGAACTTGATGAATAAATTCCATTCGTTAAACGCTCCAACAAAGGATTGTTTAACCTTAAATCGAAAAATCAAGATTATAATTTCAGTTATTATGAATTATGTTAATATGAGTTATAATGAAAAAAGTAAGAAAACCTTACCTATCATTTTCATGTTTATCTCTTTTATCTGGACTGAGATAAATTACTGTGGCACCTGAATTTTCACTGTTATTAGAACTGTCTAAAGTTTCTCTTGATTCTTGTAAGCTTTCTCTTTCAATTATATCTCCAGAACTTTGAGATCTAGCAATTTTTCTGGCAACAGTTAAAGTAATAACTCCAGGATGTTTTGCAGGTATATGAAGCATTGCTCGGCGCAGCGTTTCCATAGCTTCTGCATTATTTTGTCCTAACAGAGACACTCCATTTACACTTAGCAGTTGATCATTCATACGTAATCTTCCATCTCGTGACGCAGCTCCGCCATGGATCACGTTTTTAACGAAAATACCCAAATCTCCATCGTGTTTCATTGATCTGTTGCTACCACTTGAAGTATTTGCAGAAGTTGTTTTACCCTTAACACTTACACCTAGTCCTGCTTTTTCAGTGTCATGTACAGGAATGTGCAGTGTTAGAACTTCTCGGTGTCTCCATGCTGATCCAGGTTGTATGCTATCCTACAGTTGAGAATAAAAAAAATTTAGAAAACAATGTAATTAAATGGTTCAAGAAATTTACTGTGGATGCTGCAGATTCATTCCCACCATCAATAAAATGTTGATCGTTACTTAAATTGAAGCTAGAATTCGAGTCATTTTGAGAGTTGTTGTTAATATTTTGTGGCGGTGTTTGTCTCTCCGCTATTGAATGATGAGTTGGAAATACCGGTGCTGGTGGTTTCGGTGGAGAGTTCTGTTCATGTTCATCATTTGTTAATATCTGTATTTAAATAAAGAAAATTAGATTACTATATTATTTTTAAATTAATTTAACACATACAATTTCCTTTTCTTCTAAATCCGCTAATTCTTGTTGCCTGGAAACAATAATTTTTACAGTTGCACCTGGTTGGATTGCTCTGAATAATGCAACGGCATCAGCTTGAGATTTTCCATCCATTTGAAGACCGTCAACTTCTAATAATCTATCGCCTGGTTTCAGTCTCCCATCTTCAATAGCAGCTCCTCTTGGAAGAATGGTTTTTATGTAAATTGGACAATGTCCACCAGCTGGATTATCACGTGCCGTTAAACTAAATCCTAATCCTTGAGGTCCTTTCTTTAAAACTATTTCTATTTTTTTCCCTAATTTTCGAGTATTAGCCACTTGTAATGATGAGCCAACTTGTGAACCAGGAATTTTCTTCGTCGGTGATACGGTTGCCACTTTTGTGCCTACCGATTTTTCACCAACTTCTACCATTTCTGATACTTTCGAATCTCTTCTATTATGAGCATATACTTTTCCTCCTCTGATAACACGTACTCTAAGTTCACTAGCAGAAATGCTCTTTCGCAAATATTCTTGAACTCTGTCTTCAGCTAAGCCGACTAGTTTATTGCCATTAATTTCTAAAATTCTGTCACCTCGTCTAAGACGTCCTTGTTCTGCTCTACTGCCAGGTTCTACAAATTGCACCAATAAACCACCAAACTCTTTATCTGGAATAGCTGTTAAACCTAATTTTCCACCATACTCATTTGTAATTAAAAGCATTTCGCCTTCACGTATGGATTCATATGCTTGTCCTAAGGGTTCTTTTCTTTTACTCGTTTCCCTAGGCAGCGATTTTGATGTGTATATATTTTGATTATGTCCATTATAAGAAGAATATGGACTATTATTATGGTTATGCATACTATGATGATTTGGGTTTATTATATGATTATGTTGTAATTTTTCGGCTGCTTCCATCCATTTGTAGCCAGATCCATCTCCTAAAAATTGCATTGATAAGCGTCCCGAACGTGCAAAAGCGGGTTGTGTTAGACTATTATGAGTGCTTGTGTAACTGTGTGGAGCATCATCTTCTTCTTCCCATTGTGGAGATAAATACCCAACTTTATCTAAAATTCTTTCAGCTGATTCTGAATTACAAGCAGGTGCAGCAGCTGACCATCTTTTATTTGTTACACCTTCAGATGATTGTAATGTTTGTATAAGACTTGGATCACTACTTCGACGTACTTGTAAACCTAATCCAGTATGTGATCCAGTCGATGTAGTACTTGTTACCTCAATATGAGGCGTAGATGCATTCGATGCATTTGTTCTTGTGGATGCATCTTGATTTGTAGGATCTCTAAATATGTCAGGACTACCAGTACCAACAGATGAACTTCCACTGGCACCATCACCCCCGCCTTGTTGAACTCCCGGATCTGGTCCAGAATCTTCAAAACTTGCAAGAATTTGTTCTCTGTCATCTGCTACATCACCAATACAATCATCAGGATCTAGAATGCCTGATTGTGTCTGTAAATGATGAACAGCTACCCATGAATCAGGCTCCTATTAAAAATAAAAATTAAAATGAAATTTATTACAAATGTAACAAATAGTTTTATTTATAATTTTATAAAATTTTATTTTCTTTGGAAAACACTTTAAGAGTTTGTGCATATTTTTAGTTACTCATTAATTACCTTACAAAATGAACCATCAGATGATTTAGGGGGAAGTGTCATTGAGTATGACTTTTGCAAGTATGTATGTTGAAGGCCCTTGTGTTTTTGTGAAACACGATATGTGGCCCGCCAACCAAATATGCCAGTTAATTTATCCGCTAAAGCTGGACATTTAGGTGGTATATCGAACATTTTTTAATAAAATAAACAATCAATTTTTATAATTTATTAGTTTTTAATACTAATATTTTTGGTTTATAAAGAAACTTTGAATTTTTTTAGTTATAGATCAAATATTTTCTAATTTATTTAAACACTTTGGATGTCATATTTTATTTCCCATTTTGTTAAATTACTTTTATTAAGAACTAATTATTAAATTTTTTTTAATTAACATTAAATTTTCACTATGAATAGTTTTATTTCGATTTGGTTTAAACATTTTCTAATAAAATAAGAAAAAAAAAAAAATTTAATAAATTTAAATCAAAAATTACATTTTTAATGGCGTTTGTTCAAGTTTTCCTTTTTTTTTTAATTTAAAAAATTCTTAAAAATTATTTGTTAGAAAGTAAGAGCCCAATTCCCAGATTAATGTGAGCTACAGTATCGATTTTAAAAATGATTTAAATAATTTATTTAAGATATATCAATTCTTAAGATATTAAGAATTTCATTACTAGTATTTTTAAAAAGTGTGAAAAAAATACGTACATTTGAATTCTGTATTCATTTTAAAAACTAATGAAAACAATTATCAAAATTATGAACTTCAACAAATAGGTACTAAAATTTAAGAAACATTAGTATGCTTGTCAAATAATTAGCCTTAAACAGACACTTGCCTAAAATAGATTTCATTAACGAATTAGAACTGTACCTGCTTTAAACCTCATTTGAACAAGTTTGTTATTAAAAATACTTAATATATATATATATATATCAGTCAGTCTAAATGTTTGTGAATCTAATTGCATTTTAAAATTTTAATTTTTTTTTTTACTCAACTTTTTACTAAGATTAATTACCTGTCTACTATATAGTATAGTTTTATCTATTCTCAATTTTACACTATTTTTTCTTTCCTTATAATTTACATACACCTGCACAAATGTACCTGGGACTAACCTATGTGTACATAACTTTGAAAATAAATGAAAATAAAAAAATAAAGAAACATGAAAGTTTAGCAACATTCCAAGGTTATTAGATTCACATGACTTGTTAACAATTTTTTATCATAACTGAGTGTAAATTCAAAGTGACATGTTGATTCTCTGTTCTTTTTATATTTATTTATTTAAAAAAAAAATATTTAGAGAAAAAAAAAGTGTTATGCTTAATCAAATATCAAATGTACATAAGTATTTAATTATAAACTTTTTACATACAACATGAAATTAAATATGAACCTAACAAAAGCAGACATTCATTCTGTAAACATTTGTTTTATTATATTAAAGAAAAGTTTGTAAACATTAATCTGAAATTTGATATCATCTTTTGGTTGTTGTATGTGGTTGTAACTATTGTATGAGAATATATAAATTTATATATATATAAACGATTGCTTGTACGATAAGTAATCAAATAAAAAATAATCAAAATGACTAGGAAGATATCTGAGAGATCAAATTCTTTATGGAATTTTTTTATTTAAAAATTTCCTTTAGTTTTTATTTTTGTTATTTTGAAGTACAAATATTTGAATAATATTTGAATATAAAATGTTATGAAAATATAAGTAATGTAAGATTAAAATAAATTAAGACAAACGTTATGAACTTATATTGTAGAGTTTATTTATTTTATTACTCTGTGACAAAATCTACCACGTAAATGTTGTTAATGCCTTCAAATGTGAAGTAAGGTTATCCATTAACAATTACATAATGAGGATCAAAAATTAATATACATATACAAAATGGAATACATATACAAATGAACATTATCAGCTTTAACTGCTGACTGTATATAATAAAACCGGGTTCGGTACAAAATCCCAAATTACAAAATCCCACATTGCGAAATCTTATTTGGCATAGGTCCGAAACTCAAAATAATAATTTTAAAAAAAATACCAAAAACAAATCCAGTCCACGCTAAGCAAATTATTAAAATCCTAATTTTGTAATCTACTGTAAATCCATCCTAAATCAAATATACATATACATATTCTGGAAAAAGCGAAATCCTGATTTTGAATGCAACTCTAAAATCATAACCAAAAGTATGTCAGTACTCACAGATTTTCCTTCAAAAATATTAAATTTTGACAGCTATCTACATTAGTAATTTTTTAAAAATTCTGACGTTTTTATATAAAGAAAATCAATTTCTAATTTCTAATTTTGGGATTTTGTTTAGCATTTTAAAGTAATTTGGAATATAGATACGTTCTACCGAATTGCCACACCTCTAAATACCTGAATAAAATATAGAATCTAATGTCAAAAAGAAATGAAATACAAGTAAATAATTTTGACAAACCCATAACTTTGGTTCCAAATCAGTTCAAAACTAACTTAGAGTAACTATAGTTACTCCATTCCATTAAATAACATAAGAATTTATAAAAAAAAATCTTAACCTATTCAAAAAATTAATAATTCTTAGAATAAATGAAATAGATTTAAATTTCGGATTATAAGTATTTGTTACTCTCTTTTTTGTTTGCAATTTAATCGTTTTAATAAAAATCAATTTAAAAATTTTATTTATTCTTTCAAATTCAAAATTCTTAGATCTTTTTTATAATTTGTCTTCTATTGTTTTGAATCAAAACTTTTCACATCACTAATAAACAATTCTATTGAATTTTTATGGCTTGTTATTTTCTTCTGACAACCGAACCACAAAAGGATTCAACATAACTGTCAATTACGAAACAGGATACACGATCCTTCTTTTATTTTATTTTTTTTTTAAACTATTATGAGAATTTTTATTGTCTTCTTCGTTTTCTTTAAAACTTTTTTTTTACAAATTGAAATCAGGAAATAAATAAAAATGCTATAATAATAGAGAACTTTAATTCTAGGACAATGACTCTTTCGTAATACAAGAAGGAACAAAGAAAATCGGGAGCCAACAAATTAATATTTTATATATATATATATACAAAAACAACAACATGACAGATAATTATGAAAATATTCTCATGGTTCAAAACAATTTAAAATAAAAGAAATATTGGGTTGGAACTTAGAACACATGTACACATATGTTGCATTTTATGAATAGAATAGAACAAGTGATCATTTTTAGTTATTAATTGATGGATAGATACAAAACCTTAAAAAAAAACCTTAAACAATTCTTTTGTTCTTTTTCTGAGGATTGAAAGGTACCTACAAATTTCACGGCATGTCAGTAAAAGAATTTTTAAAAAATTAATATATGAGTCATGGGAAATATTATGTAGTATGTATGTAATACCATTTAATTGAAGATAAGGCGGTGATGGAATGCTTTTTTTTTTATTTTGTACATTTTTTTTTTTAATAGATAAAAAAAAAGAGAAAAGAAAGCGAAAAACTCGTATTTAAAAATTATTTATCGAAAAAAATTAAAAAAATTTTTTAATAACACATAATAAAAATATAATAAGTAATAAAATCTAATTTTTTTTTATTATTTCTTTACAAAATTTCTACACTTGAAAAAAAAACCAGTACTAGGGAATAATATGAACTCTGTGGTTCAAGTCTCTGTGGAAAGTTCATTTTAATAAAAACAACAACAACAACAACTACAAAAATACTAAACAAAAGACTTAAAAAATAATTAAAGTTGCAAGTGTGAAAATAAAAAAATGCTTTTAATTAACCGCAAGACAAAAAAAAATAAATACAAATTTAAAATATAAAAAAATAATAAAAAACGTTTTCCAAATATGGCAGGTAAACAAAACGAAAAGTAATTAAAAACATCATTCTCAACATTATTTACTTATATATTTAAAGTATTGATATAAACCTTGAGAATTAAAATACAAAAAAAATACATAAGTATTAAACGTCGCCACATCACTTCAAAAGTCAACACAGTATCATAAGTTTCTTGATGATTCATTCGTTATTTAAATTTTAATTATACTAGTGTGTCTATTTGGTTGATTGAAACAGTTTTAAGACTCAGGTGAAATTATATATAGTACAGTAATAATTTTTACTAATTATTTTAATAAATACTTTATTTATTAATTAGGAATAGAAAAGCATTTCTTGAAATAAATGTAGGTAAATCTACGAATGTGTACCGTTTTTTTTAAAACCCTTTTTCGATTTTCAAGTTAAATAACATTCATACAAGTGAGTAACTTGAAAGGAGTAAGTTCTTAAACTGATCTGTCGTCTTTTAAGTATTAATCCTTTTGAGTTGGGTCTGAAATTTCAATTTAGTAAATCTCGTTTTAGAACATCTCGCTTTTAGATAATCTCATTTTAAAAAATCTTGTTTTTAGAAAATCCATTTTTTATACAGTTAATCTTATCATTTAAAAGTTTTTGATTAGGTACGGTAGGAGAAATATTGTAATCGACTAATTAACCCTATTACTAAACCTATCTTTTGTCTCTGCTTTTACCGTTCGAAATGTTTTTTTAAAGATTGAGTTTATTTTAGGATTTCTAGTAAATACGGAACATAACAAATTTAATTATTAACAATTACTAACATTTAATAAGGCATAAATTTGCTATTATTTTATATCTCATATTTAGTAGTTAAGTTAATGTCAATTTATAACTTATAAACGTACAATCAAACAATTACAACCATTATTCAAAATTGCTTTGATAGTTAAAACGAGTAAAATAGTTCAACCATGACAAATTACAAATACAAACAAACATTTTTTTTTTAACTATTATTAAAAAGTTTAAAAGGTAAATGATTGCACAAAAAGTCATTAATTCAACATTAAAACAAAGGTAAAATGTAATGGAAACCTAGGCAAACTTGACAACGAAAAAGTTGAACTATGCAAAAAAAAAACAAAATACTCATAACACTACTGTTGTTACAGTTTTTTGTTTTTTTGCCTCGAGTAATAGAATAGTATATATATATATATTAATACACAAATATATTTGTATTGCTTTAACGCTCCATTTTTAGATAATTTAGCCTCATTAGTACATTATTTACTACCATGTTAAGTAGCATCACCATTACCATCACCTTTTGGGTGGGACTTTTAAGTATTTTTTCATTTTTATTTATTATTTTTTTTTTATTTTAAATTTGCCATTGCTAAAAAATAGTTAATCAAAATGTAAATGTGCGCAAATTTTCCCTTGAACAACAATGAAATGGTCTCCCCATTTTAATTTTTTTGGAATTTCAAAATAAAGCCTATGCAAACAATCAGCTTACATCAGCTTTGTAATATTATGACCGATTAAAATTATTTGAGTCTGTTAAGACGAATTAGGTTAAGTTAATATTATCAGTTTTCGTTGGAATTTTTATCACATGTTCTCTTATACGAGTGTCTAGTGATTTAGTGATAATTGATAACTAATAAGTTATTGAGCACAAAGCTGGATTATAAATTATTTATTAATCATTTATCAAAGCTATTATTTATTTTATTAAATATTTTACCCAGCTTATCATGAATTTATTCATTTGTGCTTTAAGTTTCTTGTATAAAATAAAAATGTTTACACGAATTTTTGTGAAGTATTTAGTAATCGCCTCTGATGGTATATAACAGTCGGGTTGAGTTCAAGTGTGCAATTCTAATTTTGGAAGTCTATGTTGAATGAATATTACGAAATAGTGAAATTTTTAATGCAACTATAGAATTAATTATATTTGATGTTACTACCGACGATTGTTGAATTATCTTGGTTTAGTCAGTTCTTTTAAGCGTCACCAGATGTCTCAAACATTTTATATCGCTTAATGCTTTGGATCAAATTGTAAAAATCTAACAGAAATCTCACCGGCAAAGAATAGGTTGATTCGGATTCTCATTACAGTGTTTGCGATTGAGAAGTACTTTAATAAAATAATATAATGCTTTGGGTAGTGTAATCACAAAGAACCACAACATTTACAGTTCTAGTCTATAGTATTGCAAACTTGAACTCAACCTAACATACATCAGAGTTTGTTGTGATATATTGCTATTGATTTACTAATTATTAACTTATTATCGCAATGACTACGTTTTTATTTATTTTTAGAACAAATTTTTCAAAACTAACACATAAAAATATTAAATAGCGATTGCAACACATATTTCAACTTTTAACCTTCTTCGTTCAACATAAAATACACCTTAGCTTTAACATAATTCAGTTTAAGTTCAAAAACTTTTAAATTTTTTTTTTCTTACAAATATTTTGTTTTCCTATTTAAGTACTTTTAAGTAAATTGTAAGTCATGTTTATTTAAAAATGTTATTAGTAACTTTGCAACAACTCCATTGTAAACTATGATGCTCCAAATTGGAACAACTAACAGAGACTTAAAAGTTGTTGTTGTTGCTTTTTTTTTTTATTTATTATGTACTTTTAAGTATCAATTCAACTGCATTTCGTTATTAACTATTTGTTTTGTTGTTATAAAAAGAAGATGAAAATTTTTAAATACTTACAACAACCAGCAACAAAGAAGAGTATAACATCTGTTCAACATATAGGTCAAAAGCTTAATAAAAATTAAATTGATGATGATGAGTTATACAAGTAATAAAAATTTTAAGCACTCGTTTTAACATAAAAAAAAAAATAGTAAAAGAAAAAGAACGCAAACATTTAGTTGCCTACTACTATTATAGTCAAAATGAGGCTATGGTTGTCAGCTTCTGCTTGTAATTTATTGTTGCTTCATTTTTTTTTTTTAAATAAAACTTTGAATTTCATAAAAATTATAACAGTTGATTTTTATTAAACAATTTTACAATTTTAAAATAAATTTAACAAAAGAACAATTTAATTTTTAGTATGCGTAGACATCTAATGATAAATAATTAAAAGAATCTGTAGGATTTTAAAGTTACAATTTTATTGTGAAATTGTATAATACGATTTTGAATGAATTTGTTAAAATGTTTATTGTACTTATCATTTTTCGGAAATTATTATCAACGCATGTAGGAGGGCTGTAAACTGTTTAAATAAATAAAATGAAGCTTCAATTTATGGTAGTTGTCTATAAAAGTCTTTCTATTAATTATTTTATAATTTCTCAATATAGTTTTTTTGTAAATTTGAGGTTTTTTAACAGTTTTTTATTTAATTTTTTGTTTTAGAAATTTGTGTAAAATTCGGTTTATGCACTTATATGGACATTTATATTAAAACGGAAAGCATTTCTTTTATTTTCTAAATGAAAACCCCATAAAAGCAAATAACCTAACAAATTTTTATTTTTTTTTTATATTTATATATTTATTTGAAATATAACAGGTTATAGCAATGTTAAATAAAGACATTTCTAAAATTTATTAATTTGGAATTGTTCAGGTTTTTATTACTTAATGATGAGTAAGTAGTTCTCATCTGACCAATGGTGTAGTGGTAAAGATGCCGCCTTTTATGTGGAAAATTTCGAGTTCAAACCCCGATCAGATCATATCCAATAAAAAAGTATCGTAAAATTGTATAATTATATCATTATAGTTAACATCGTAATATAAGATAAGATTTAATATAAATATTCATAACTTTTAATAATAGATGGCGCACATAATTAACATTTGTGTATTAATAATCTCATACAATAGCTACAATCGAGTAATCAACAGCTTAGTGAATGTAACGATTAAAGAAACTGAAGCCAAGTCTAAATAGACTTAGCGAATGCCCTATACTCTTTGAAGGAGTGGAAAATTAATAAAAAATAGTAGTTCTGTAGTCTTTCACATGGAACTTAACTTTTCTTCATGTTAATTTTATTGTTATCCATTTTAATTCCATAATTTCAATTAGCGAACTTTTACATGCTTTGGATCTTTGGTAAAATTTGACAAGTCTCGACTTATTCCTCTGGGATTTAATACGAAGAAATTTTTATAAGAACTCTAGAGCCTAGTTATTAAAAGAACCCGTGAATAGATTAGTTTTCTAAAATGCTTATGAATATTATAAAACAATCACGAATAAACCTTTCCTTCTGCATACATATATTTCAAATTCAAATATTTCCGCAAGTCGCAGTTTGTTCATTATTTAATTTTATTTAAGAACGTATACAGTTAAAATATTGAATAATACTTTATGTCAGTTTTGTAGCACTTGACTTGCTTAAAGGTAACTAAACAATATATAGAAATTCATAAAAATAAACCTGCAACCCCAACAAAAAGCAAGTATCGAAGATACTGAAAAATTTTCGAATTAATTCATAATATAATCCAAATTGGATAATATAATCAATAATAATAAACCAACTATAATCCAATAATAACTAATGTTGAATTATGAAAAATTCAATTATCCAATTTTGCCATGTCTATTCAAATTTGTAAAACAATGAACTTATTCATTATTCATTACACATTAATAAAATCAAAAAAAAACGTACTTATAAAAGAAAAATTTTCCAAATTTTCTGACACTAAGTCATATTTAAACAATTGCATATCTCAAAATAATTACAATGCTAATCATATGAGTCATATAACAACATAAAAATATTCAAAATAGGAAGAAAGAAAAGAAAATTATAATTCTACAGCTTGTATAACATTACACTAGTGATATTAAAATTACAAATTTTTTTTTGTTTTAAAACTAAAATTACACACATTAGCCGTGCGACTATAAAACAACACAGTTCAACAGTTCAACAGCTTATACATTCAACACGGTTATAATTTTAATCCATATACAAAATTTGTAGTACTTTTTATACCGATTTTTAAAAAAAAATTTCAAGTAAAAAAACAAAAACAAGAAGAAAAATCGCGTTTGCATGGTGATTATCAACTGTATAGAGGTGTGCCAAATTGCCAGCCGCCACACGAAGTTTTTTGTATAAGTACTTGTTGAATGTTGTTTATCATATCTAAGCTTTAATATAAAGCCTATCTTTGTAAATCCCATACAGGAAAAACTCTGAATAAATGAATTTTTAACAAAAAAGTTACGATTTGATTCATTAAATCATTCCGAAAAACGACACAAAGAAACGAATTTTAATTTTTTTGTTCTTTTTCACTCGTCAACTTCATTTGGAATTTGTATAAATTTTAAAAATGAGTTTTTTTTTTATATTTTATTTTTTTTTTTTTTTTATTCTTATTGTAATCTGCAACAATTATAGTAAATTTTTTGAATAATTCCATTCAATGGGAAAATTTGGCTTTTCATCATGTACATGCTAACATACATAAAAACATATACGCTGTTTAATATGTTTATAGTTAAAAGTCAGTTATTAACAAAAGGTACACAAGTACAATTACCTTTTGTTTAAAAAAAAAAATTGTATAAAAATATATATAAATACACGAAGGCATTGAAATTTTGGGCACTGAAGCAGTGGTGAACAACCTTTTGCATTTTAAGTAATAAATTTTTAATTTTTTTTTTGTTGTTATATATTTAAATAATAAAATTTTCATTGAAGTTTCATTCCAAAATAAAATTGAAGGTCCAAAAGTTCGTTAATACTCTTTTTCTGTAAGAACCCTTTTTTTTAATTCCTTTTTGGATCCTTAAAGGAATACAAGTCTTTTAACAAGTCATTAAGACAATGTTGGGGTTTCTTTAACTGTTATATTCACAAAGCCGTAGATTACTCGGATGTAGCTTTAGTAAATCAGATTTGTGCGCCATCTATTATCTTACACAAGAGTTATATATATTTATATATAAAAAATTTCTATTATATATTTAGGTAATCTTATTTTATATTACGATTTAAACTATTAGGGTATAATTAAGTATATAATCTTACGATATTGTAGTCAGGGTCTGAACCACGCAGGACACGAGTCAAATGAATCCATCTTCTTATGTATCATATATTTTATAATAAAATTTTAACTCAATTTTAAATTAATTTGTTGAAAACAACGGTTAACTATCCCTGTTTCATTGTGGTTATAAAAACAAACTGAATATAAACTTATTTTTGCACTGGAAATTAGTAAAGTCTGTTCGAACATTAAATTTAAATTAAAATTTTTAAAATTGCTGATTTTCAAAAAAAAAAAAAAAAACAAAAAAAAATGCAAAGGCAAGCAAATTATTGCACCCAAAATTAAGTATCAAACAAAAAAGCCAATCAACAAAAACAATTTCATTACATTGAAGTTTTTTTTCTTGTACATAAATTGGTTTATTGAATTTCTATGATCATGTTGATTGCTGGTACAGTCATAGTAGGAGCACAACACAAGTTATAGTAAAAAAAATACTTAAAACTTGAATCAGTTGAGTTCGGGATAATTGAATACCATTTACATGTGCAATATTTCCTACAGCATTTTTTATTGCAAAAAAACAAAAACCCAAAAATCATTGCAATATTCTTGAAGGCAGACAATTTCAAAATTTTTTTTTTTTTGTTTTTGCTTTTCCTAATTTTTTTTGTTTTTTTAATTGTCAGATTGTATCAATTTTTGGAATGTAAAAGATTTAAAACTTTCAAAAAATCTGTTCAAAGTTCTGTCAATCTGAATGTTACCTTTAATATGCAATTGAACCGATAATGTTTCTTTCGTTTCAGTTGATTGATTTCAATTATATTGGAAATGCACGTACATCTTAAGATAATTCTATTTTAAAAAAAATCTTTAAATGGTGCTAATGTAATGTTTCGAATGAATTCAAATCGAAAAAATTAAAACTTTAAAGTTTTAATGTATTTAATGGAAGATTTTTTTGAAAAAATGTAGGTGTTTGTAAATTTATTTATTTACTTATTGTTTTGTAGTACCAGACAAACGTAAATATTGCCAGATAATATTAATCCTTTGCCTATTTGACATTTGGACTTCTTATTAATATTAAAAATTAAGAAATAATTGATGTCAGAAACTAACCATAAAATGTAGGACTGTAGCCACCCAGTTTTCAATTGCGAAGCTTTTATATTTGCTAAAGAATTTAAGAGGTTCATCACCCTCATTTGAATACATGCGTTTTACAATGAAACCCCTTCTTAGAAAAAATGTTGCAAGTACGTGTACATCTTGGATCACTGGGGAAAATTGTATTATAAAAGTTAGGTAAGAGTAAAAAAAAATTTCAAATTTTCGTGTTAAAATCTAATAAAATCATTCGGATAATCATAATAATTATTTAAACTTGCAAATGTCATTCGTGTAATTGATATTCGAATCATTCTTGCATATCTGCACTTATGTGCACTCATAAATAAATAATGAAGCACGAACATATTATATACTAAAAAAATAAATGTATCAAATAAAAAATGGTTAGTTTAGAGATACTTAACAAGAGTAAAAGTATATATGTATGACTATTGAAATAAAATGTGGGTGATTTATTGATATTCTCAGGTGCTACATATGGAATTTTTTTTTTTTTTTTAGCATGGAAACATAAAATATCTTAATGTTAGACCGTTAATATACGAGTATATATGTACAATTCAACTATTAAATTAAATGTTTTTTTTTTTTGCAATTCAATAAATTGATTGGAAATGTTTTGTTCCAACAAATTTATTTTCATTTTCTGATTTTCTTTAAATTCGAAATATATATATATATTACTTTGCCTTTCCTATTTTCGAATTCAATTAAAGTCAAGTACGACAAGTTCTTTGGCATAGAAAACAAACAGCAAAATTTAAACAGAAATGTTGATTTAGATTTAATTGAAAGTAAAAGCTTAGAAAAAATGATAAAATTCGATAAAGAATGCCAACAAATTAAATAAATGTGCGAGAATTTAAAGTTGTTTACTTGTTTGTATAATAAATAAATCACAAATTGACTAGGTTCCCAAGTTACAGAATGATACATATATCTTTATAGAGTTTTTTTTATATTATATTGCCATAAGGTTTGTTTTTCATTGTATTAATTTCCTTGGAATTATTAAAACGCTCATAGGTTTGTTTATACTCGTATACCTACTTAAAACGTAAAATAGTCGTTATCTAAAATAAAATGTTACAAGATAATATTTATTTTAAACCAATAAACAAGAACTAGAGTTATATTGCAAATTAAATAATATTTACTTTATAAAAATAGTTTTTTTTTTTTTTTAAATATAAACTTGAAACCTTAATTTTAGAATTAAAGAGTGTAATTAACAAAAATAAAAAACTTTGAAAAATGTATTCAAAAACTTTAGATAACCTAAATAGACTTGCCAAAGTAAACCGAATCAAATGAAATAATCTACAAGACCTAGGAAAATATTAATATATTAATATAAAAAAAAGTTATTAATTAACCAGGTACGTCTTATTATATACTTTTAATTGAACTTGCCTGTGACTATGGCTTTATTTTTCATTCTGTCAGTTAGTGATACATTTATATTAGAAATTTAATTGAATTAATTTTAAGAAAAAGAAGAACTATCTTTCATTTCAGCAATTTACTTTTATATTTTATATTAAAACACTTTTAAATGCAAAAGATCTGCCATCAATTTTTGGTTAATAAATATTTTAAAAATTTAAAGCTTAAAAGTTTTCAAACATTAAAAGAACTGTTTCTTATACCAGCAATTTATTTTTATATTAACACAGTAACAAATTCCCAAGATCTACCTTAAATTTTTTATTTTCTATATTTTAGGGGGCTAGTACTACTTTAATAAAAGTATATATTGAAAAAAATATTGTTTTTTATTTTATTTTTTTTAAAGTAATTGTCATATTAAATAACTTTGAAGTGCTTATGCAGAAGTACAAGTAATCATTAGTTAGATTCATTAAATATTTTCCTAAACAACTGAATTTGTTGTAAATGATATTTTAGTAGTAAAAGTGTTTGTTTGTAAACACTTCATCACATAAACTTTCAAACTTTTACAAAAAGTTTTTCATTGTTTAGATTTTACAACTCATTTCCGTAAAAATCAATGAATTTTCATAAAACGATCGCATACTGCGCGCAAAATTTTTGTTTTTGCTTTAAAATCAATTTGAAACACAAACACATACTTACATAAATACTTACAATACTTAAAGAAGAAAAACAATGAAAAACAAAAAAAAAAAAAACCTAATTGCGCAATTATTTATACAACCGCAAGAGAATCGTAATTCGTTTTATTATTACATACTTTATTACATACTTCTTTTTATTATATATGTAAGTAAATGTGTATATATATAACTTTTGCTTTTCATCGGAAATCTCAAATTTCAACACTTTTGAACCGAAACAATAAATTAATAATAAAAAAAAATACTCAATCAGCAGGTATTGAAACCTAATAAAAATCGTGTCGTCCTCTTCAGTTCATTTTTTACAGCAAAAAAAAATCGAAATTGAATTTTTTCTCGAAATAATGCTTTTTTTTCAATTTTAGGAATTTTTTTTTCAAGTGTGTTATGCAAAAATGAAGATGATCGCTTTAGAAATTAAATTTATTGTACAAAAACCCAAAAAAATAAAGAATTCCATTATGGAAGCGTTCAAATTGTAAATTAAACAAAAATAAAACTGCCAAAATAAACTTTCAAAATGCCACCATTTACTCTCTCTTTTTTTTTTTGTACCCCAAAAAAAAAAACAGTGAAAGAAGACAAATGAATCTTAGAGATAAACGGAAGACAACGCTTTTTTATTATTTGAAAACAAATTTGAAAAATTAAGACACAATTATATAAAAACAAAAGCCAAAAAGAAGATTAATCACAACGTATCTATAGCTAATTTTCGAACTATACGCTGAATCATTTCAAATGTTTATGCATAAGTATCCAATGTTAAGTAATTTAAAATTAGATTTTGGTTCACAAATCAATTTAGAGTTTTCTGTTTAACATCTTTAATTAAATTGATAAGATATTAATTCTGTATGTATAGATTTAAATTAAGTATAAAGACTAAATAAAAGTGATCAAGACAAAAATTAACGAGCGATTAGGCGACCGGTAATAATGCCCCAGGAATTCAAGCCAAAATCGCGAATTTTGAAAATTTTGTCACTTTAAAAAGGGAATAAAGTCGAAACTAAGTTATTCCGTTTTCCAAATGTTTAATTCTTCTTTTTGAATTTATCATCAACCAAATATGAGGGATTTCTGTTTAAGTATGTATGTAAGTATATTAGGACAAATATATACTCCCAAAAATGGGGTAACCCTGATTTACCAACCCACTCTAAAATGTCTTTTAATTTTTTTCATAAATAAAACATCGCCCTGAATATTTTTTCCCTATATCGTATGCCAGCAATATATAAATATTTATATATATATAGGATATTCTGTTTATATATAACGGGTATTTACAAATTCGAATTAAGGCCAAAAGGAACAAATTTATTCTTAATAAATATTGGTCACACACTGCTAAATAAATAAATTAAAATGTTAACTGTGATGCCGCTAATCGTTTAATTTTTTATTTAAATACTAAAAATGTTGTTTGTGTACCTATTCTTATTTTGTAACTGGTATTTTACTATTTACTTCTTAATATTTACGTATTTAATGCGCAAGATACTTTTCGATAATAATATCAGGTGATTTCGAAATTTTCTTATTTTGAAAGTGTTTTTTTTTGTGTTCTAGGTTTAATTTAAATCGAAATATTAAACTAGAAATAAAAATTGAAATAAATTAAGAGATTTCATTAATTTGCATAATATTGTTTTTTTTTTTAATTTTAGATTAACTCAATAACATTGGTCATTGGACTAACAATTAATCAATTATGTTATAACAAGGTGAAAGATCACTTATAATAAAATACCAAAACAATTAGGAACAAATTCCGATCAGGTAACTTCTTTATTACACCACTTTAAGTATAAATATACAAATAATTTAAAACTAATATTAAACTAGTTTAACAACAACAGTTAAGTAATTGAAAAATTTTATTCTAATTTTAGAAATTCTCACCAACTTCTCATTCCCCGATATATTTATATAATTTTTATCAAAATCGTTCATATTGGAGGCACAGAACTGGTATATTTCAAAAATTCACCAAGATTTAATTAATTTCAAAACTGATTTATTAGCCTATGAATCACTAACTTTATTAAATAAAAATTTTTTTAATTCGTTTGAGGTTTAAAATCAATAAAAAAAATCAATTTTTTAAATCAATGAACAAAATAACTTTAAAATCAAAATACTAAACTAGCATTAATAAAAAAAAAAACCATTGTTTTATATATTCCCGACAATAGAGCACCGTTTCACCAACCAATCGCTTAACAAACCATTCAGATTTTAATGCAAAATTCACCAGAATATGCCAGTTATTCCATTAACTACAGACTAAATCAGAAAAAAAAAACACAATCAGAAAATAAAAAAAAAATTGATCTGGAAAAAATATGTTTTTAATAATATTTATTCTTTGTTGTTCTTGTTGTCAGTGTTGGCTGTTGAAGTTTGCATAAAATAATTCATTTGTGTTCCAGTAAAATAAAAATTCATTAATCATGAAATTTTCAAAAAAATATAAAAAAAAACAAAAATATGAAAGACAAAATAATAAATAAATAAATAAAATGCATGATTGCAATTTCAATATGTTTTCGCATTAAATTCATAAATCAATCTTACGCTTTAATAGATATTTTCGATAAAAATGACAGTTAAAACTATTTTTGGGAGGGGACGATTTATAAAAAAAAACTACTTTTTTTAATGAAAAAAAATTTATGAATAACTTAAGGCTAGTTTTTTTTAATAAATGTTGGCTGGAATTTTAAAAGAATTCTTATCATTTAATACACGTTTTTAGATTACTGTATTAGATAATAGAATTACAAAATTAAATTAATTAAAAAAATGTAATAGGGTCTAAACGTAGGTTTGAAAATTTAAATTTGGTAAAATAATAACTAAAGGTTATACCGATATTACTAAAAGGTTTTTTTGAAAATTATCGTATTGAATTTCCTAAATGAAATTTATCTTCATATTTTGCAAAATAGTGCAACAATTTAATAATAAAATAATTAAGTTGTAAAAAAGTAAATATACTCGTACTAATTAAATTTTAATTAATTTACTAAATACTAATTAGTACGAATATTTAGTAGTATTTATTTACAAAATATTGTAAATAAATAAACACTAATAATACGACAAAAATAATTTACCACCACAATTAATTAACAAAAAGTGGCCTCATCAATATCAGTTTGCACTCCAAGTACACGAATGATTAAAAATTAAGCTAAGTGTATACGTATATATATGAGTAGTATAAAATATATTAAAAAACTCCTTTTTGGACTACATTGAAGAAAAGTATAAATTTCAAACATACAGATTTCGGTATAAGTGCAGAAGACTGCATATTAAAAGTTATTTAAGAGTATCCCCAAAATGTACTGTTTCAATTTTTGATTCTATACTACTTATACATACATACTAAGAAAAAAGCAAGGTGGTTATCACCACGTTAAATAGACAGACGAATCTTTTGTATATATTTTAAATACATTATAGTTAGTTTTCAAAAGTCGTCCGGTTTTTGCATAGTCCAGGCCTAATGTATGAATGAGGTATAAGAATTTTAAATTTACCGAAACTTATGTCAAACTGATGTCAAAAAAATAAAAGTATGTAAGTATTATTAAAACAAAACAAAGGTTTCAAAATATAATGGCTGCTCCTACTTTTATGATAGTTATATAGTATATTTGAATTTTTAAATTGAATGTTCATTTACATCGAATGAATAAAATTGAATTTTAAAATTTTAATTTGAAATATGTATTATAAAAATTTGAACTAAAATGTCAAAATCATAAATTTTTCTTCAAGTTCGTAAATAATATTATTATGTAATGGAAACTCTAATGGCTGAGACTAGATAATGTTATAATTCCAAAAAAAAATACTACGTATGAGATTCTGAATTAGCAAGGATCTTGGAGTTGGATTCAAAAGCAAGATTGCCGCTTTTCCAGAATGTTTATTTTTGTGGATTTTCTATTTTTTTGGAATAGCAAATATATCGGAAATTGAAGTATTTTTTGAAATTTCGTACTCAATCGGCCGAGATCGTCTAACAACCCATTACATACATTTACTAAACAATTTCCTTGAAACCTGTGTTCTTTTATTAAGTGGAGCTGCAAAATGCATTTAAATTCTCATATATAATCTAATCTTGAAAGTTATACAATACTAATACGATATCTAGAACCTCTAGATAAATTAATTAAACAAACCATGTATTTTTTCCATAATATAAAACAATTAAAATTATTATGATAATGATTTCCTGACATATATATACATATATATTTCTTATTATAATTATTTAGCGTCAAAATAAAAATTAAAAAAAAAATTAGCAATTTACATTCTGGAAATAATTTAAATTCTAATCTGATTTCATAGTTCCGATTCGCTAAAATAATTTGAATACAAAGTAAAACTCCAATAACAAAATGACTACAATATGCAAAGACACAATAATTAATTTTTCAAAGTATATATATATATATATATATAAAATTTGCATTCAAATCTCATCTTTTTTTTTCACGATCACAATTTAAAAATTCAAAAAAACTAGAATTGAAAAAAATTAAAAAACAAAAAATACTGAAAAGCCATTTTGAATATAAATTTCATTGACAAATTAATACTTAAGCTTTTCGATTTATATTCCAACAGTTATTAATACTTATTGATTATATAGATATTATAATAATTTAGTACATGTTTTATATAAATTTTGTTTTGATGATCATTTAAATGATTATGTCATAAGTATATGAGGTGTTTTTTAAAATATTTGCATCACAACCTTTTATAGAATATTATAGCTTTTGTTTTTTTTTATTTTGAAACGAGTTTTTTTGAAGTTTTTGGGAAAATTTCATTCTGAAATTAGTCCAAATCGTTAGTAACTTACTTTTATTGATATATTTGGGTTCAGAGCAAAGCTTGTTAATATTTATTTTAAAAGGGGATTGTTGGACCAGAAAGTTCATAGGTTTAGAATAAACAAATGGAGTTTCAACTGCTGCAATTGATAAAAATGACGATTTCACTAACATAAAAGAGAGTTTGTCAAATTTAGAGGGTTTGTAAACTTTATCAATAAGAAATTTGAAGGCTATTAAATATTTTGAATTATTATGGCAGAGTGAAAGTGATTGATAAGACTATTTTGTGCTTGAATACAAGTAACAACCTTCACTTACTCCTTTAAGAAAGGCATCAGTTTCTTTAATCGTTATACTCACAAATCTTTGAGTACACTGCTGTAGCTATTGTATAAAATTATAAATATGCAAATATTAATGTTTTTGAGCTACTAACTTACACAAAAGTTATTTAAATATTATTATTTTAATTGATATGATTTGACCGAGGCTTGAATCCGAGACCTTCCATTTTTTTTTTAAGTGCTAACTGTTCAACTGTTATAGCATGTCTATACCATAGGTACATGTTAGAACAAGGGGTCATATTATATTCCTGTTATTAGAATAGATCTTAATGCCCATATACAATTGAAACATGAGATAATACAAGGCCTATACAATTTATTTTTATTTATATTGTAATATTTTGTATTTGAGTATATGTTATTCTATATCTGTGAGTTATATTATTCAATTAAATTATTTGTTTATATTTTGCATTTATTTATATTTTTATTAAAGATATATAATTATTAATTATTGATTAAGCCATTAATTTGAACCCAATGGCAAATGGTATTTGAGTCGAGTCGAAAACCAGAAAAGTTTTTTCACTTTCACTAGGATTCGAACACTGGTATTTCGCATGAAAGGTCGGCACTCTAACCACTGGCCACCCAGCCATCCATTTAAAAGACTAAACCGCTCGGTTTTAACCACTACGTCATTAATCAATATGATTTGATGCCTATTCTACCTCCAATTTATTACCTGCAAGCTTTTCTTAGCTTTACTTTGTTTCGAAGTACGTCAATCTTATGTTCTATATGTACTCCCACCTTCTTGACCACAACAATGAATTAACAATCAATTGTAATTCGTTTATTGAACAAAATATATTCGACTAAAATTATTTAAAATATAAAATTTGTTATATTTAATATTTTTTAACAAAAGACTCATATTTCACTCCCATTTAGTTTAAGCCATTTTAAAGTTAAATTAAAAACAAATAAAATTAAGATTTATGTGTTCATATTCAAGTTAAATTAACCTTTTTAATAATTTAGTTTCCATTTATAATAATTAAATTTATAGAACAACAGTAATTATCTCTGAACAATACTTAAAACAAATTAAATTTGATCATTTGACACCAAATATTTTAATTTATAGCAAAACAAATATGAAACAAGTTGACCTTCCAAGTAAAAAACATTTTTAAATTGGATGATATGAAAAATGTTTTAAACAATATTCAACAACAAATATTATTTATGAAATAAATTCAGAAAAACATTTTCAAATTACTTATTTATTAAAATCCATTTACAAATCAAATCTTTACAACTTTTTTTAAATGTACACCTAATATTTTAGCCCAAAATTTTATAAAAATAAATACATTATTTATATATAAGATATCAAAAACGAATTAAATAATAATATTAAGTAATTCTCATACCTTATCCCAAAAATAAAAATACTTTTCACGGTTCCATCATTTCCCAAACGGATTCTAAAATATTCATTTTTTTTTTCCTAAAAATCTGTTATGAAAATCTTTATGTAAATTAAAGTGAAATAAAATAATTCCACCCCGGAAACTCTATCTATACGTATCTCTATGTATTCAGATTGCAAGACCCCCGACTTCCCCACCGACCCGAAGTATTTTAAAAAAAAAATATTTCATTCATGTAAAATGTTCATTTTCTAAGAAAAAAACTTTTCCCTGTGAAAAAAAATTCGAAGAATTTGCATTGAGAGAAAAAAAAATTTTAACATTAAATTCAAGCAATCTTAAGTACTTTAAGTATCTATTTATGTAAATTCATTCATTTTTATTTAATAGTTTTGTTTGCTGTTAGCTTGTTTTTATTTTTTTTTTTTGTATATTAGTTTGGGATGGGTTTAGAAACCTTAAAAATTTTTATAATATTTTTTTTTATTTTTCATTCATGTGAAACATCATGACCAGAAGATAGAAATCTTTCAAGTGTGAATATTCTGAAGTCCTGCTTTTCACTTGCTTTATTTGCTAGTGAAAAATATAAAAAAAAATTATAATTCTGTTTTTTTGATTCCCCACAATCTTCATTGAAATGTTTATCTGATTTTTTATTCTTTATTTGTAAATAAATTCAGGTAAGTATTAAATATATATTTACATTTGAATATAAGAGTACATGCATACATATATAAATATATACTTATATAATGAATAGAATATATGGTGATATTAAAGGAAATGGGAATATGATATCCTATTTGGAATGTAATGTTAACTTCAATTTCCCTCTCCTATAATGAAATTTTTCACATTAAAATAAAGTGAGTGTAAATGAATCCCGTCCCATTGTATATAATAATGTCTTATTTAAATACACAGGTGTTTATTAAATTTTGTAACGTATAAAAAAATTTTTTAATTTAAATAATATTAAAAAAAATTAAGAAATTGAAATTTTAGATAAGTACTAATAAATGAATTTTAATAAATATTTTAGGATGAAATGTAAATTAAAAAAACCAAAAAGGAGAAGATTTCACTAAAGGTCTTTAAAAGTAAATATAATTTTAGGGCTACACTTTTTAAATTTTTATAGCCGTATTTGTCTATATAGTCAAAGGGTATAATAAATTCGCCATTACGTTTGTGACGCAGAGAAGGGAGGTGGTAGAAATAGACTCAAGTGTATGGATCGGATCAGATCGAAAAATAAATCGATTTATCTATGTATGTCCGTCCGTCTGTCCGCACGATAACTCTAAAACTAAACGAGCTAGGATCTTGAAATTTTCACAAATTCGTTTTATTTAAATCCAGCCATTTTGGTCCTTGGGTTGGGGTGGCTGCCATACAACTTCTTTTTTCATATGAGTATTTCTCTGCAACTATTACAGCTACTTGTCTGAAATTTTGCCAAAAATAGTTTAGTGTAATGGCCAAAGTTACTGCAAAATTTGGTTGGTCTACTGCATAGGGTTCGAGTAGCTGCCATACAACTCCTTCTTTTATTATACACTACACCTAATAAAGCTGGTATGTTTGAAATTTTGTCAAAAGTAATTAAAGTTTATAATAATAATGATAAAATGTTTATATAACGGTCATACGGGTATCCCAGAGTTGACACAGTGTACTCTACTACACTTTTCTTCGTTTTTTATTGTAGGTATCCCTTTGTAAAATTAATCATTATTTGCTCAATATATGAATTATAAATGAAACAAACCACCAAATATTACTTCAATAATTGTAAATTTCATACTAATAAATTAACAAATTCTAAATGATAAACGAAAGATAAACTTTGAACCAACCTCCGTATTTGCAAAATTTTATCATAACTAAACTTTTGATGATATTTTTACTTCTGTTTTTTTTTTTATTTAGAAGTAAATGGAAGGTTTTTTTCTGATTATCTTTTTCTGACGCTATTAGCTGATAAATTTGCTTAATAGATTTATCTATATATACATACATATATATACTTATATACAGTATGTATACATAATATATAACACACATAATTTAACTTCATTTACTGGATTGTAAGTCAGTAAAGCTGGTTACGACGATTACAATTTTATAATTCTTTAAAAGTATCTAGAATAATCACGGTTGACACAGAATTTCCGCTGATTTTTCATTTTTTTTTTTTTATTATTTTTCTTTACCATTTTTATATTTTTTAAAAATATTTTTAGTGCCATTTTTTTTTTCAATTTATTATTTTGCAAAAATAGCATAAAAATATTTAAGTAATTTTTTTCATTTTATATTACATTTATTTTTATATATAAACAGGTAAGTGAGTATAAGTTGAGTGAAAGAATTTATATTTGAAATTTTTTCAACTTGATTTAAGACTTTTATAGTTTGCAATTTTTTAAAAGAACTATTTTAAAATTTTTCCGTTTCATTTTTTATTTTTTTTTTTATAACAGGTTTTCATTAAACTAAACACTTTATTTAACTGTCACCTATATATTATTTTTTCATAAAGAAAAATGATTAATTGCGCAATATGATTATAAAAGTAAACAATGTCAAAACTTTGATATTTTTATACTTAGTTCTTTTTGTTATTTTAGGTGAAGGTTGTTAGTTGTTATACTTAATTCAAATTATTCAAGAATTAACTATACTTACTAATACTTGAACAATATTTAAAAAAATCTAATAGAGATTGTTATTATCTGTATTTTTCGTTTATAATACAAAGCGATTGGTTTGATAATATTGAAAAGAACAGTAATTTGAAAAACTAATTTGACAGTAATTGGATAAGGTTAGCCATAATGTGTACAAATATTATCTATGTAACTTTGATCAAAAGTTGCCATACTCAAAAAATTATTACCAGATGATCATGACATTTTAAGTGAATGTGACAATTAATACTGTGACAAAGCTAACTTGAAAATTAAAACTTAACTTAATACATAGTTTCGATCCAAAATTTCTTCAAACCTTTTTTGTCTTTTAAAAATATTCTTTCAATTTATTGTCAATCCAAAAATTTGTTTCATTGTTATTAAATTCCGGAAACTACAATTATCTATTTACAGTTACAGTTAACTTCTATTTTATAATTTTAACGCAATTTTATTTCCTCTTGTTCTTTTTAAAACAATTTAAAAATAATGTCGCGACAGCAATTTAATATCGTATCATTAACTGTCATCAATGTTCTTTTCTTACAATATTTTATTGAAAAAGTTCCGTTTAATTGCACAAGAAAATTAAATTCTATTTTGCTTTTTTCACCTGTACAATAACAATAATGTTCACATATTTTTCATATACATATATACATAAATACATAAATCAAGATAACGGACTATTATTGACAGTTTGATGATTCAATTGTATTGTAGTTATAATGAATGAGTGGTCAAGGTAAAAATAATTAATTATGAACTGTGACGAGAATATGTTTGCAACAAAAATAGACAAATTAAAAATTGTATTTGTATAGTTGAAGCAAAATTAATTATTCTATTTTAGGATTGAAATTTAAAATAATTAAAAAAAATTATATTGAAATTAAAAAATCAGTGGTGCAGTTTTTACTAATTAATAGCCAATTAAATTGAAACTCAATTGTGTATACTTATATTATATGAAAAGCAATATCTGAGTTTATGTAAATACAAAAAAATTTTAAAAATTTAAAATTACAATTTAATACAAATAAGTAAAACGAACAACAGCTGCTGCAGGATGACGTTTAATAATGATCCGACTGTTGCAAACCTTTCTTTGCTTACAACAGACATACAAATTCCTATAGATTGGAAAATGCTTAGTAAAGTTCTTCTCTACCAAAACTAGTCTGAGTGTCTTTGCAAAATTGAGTGGTCTAAGTACTTGGGTATATTACTACCTTTTATTGTTTTAATGAAAACATAAGCTATGTAATGTTTTAAAAACATATTATAGAACACATTCTCCACTATGAAAACTCAATTAAATTGTGAAGTCTTAAAACTTTGATTCCACATTTATTGACCAACCAAAATCATCAGTTAACAAATTTTAATACTCATACCAATGAAACCAGAGCTGCACACAATTTTATGTGGAAAATTAAAAAAACCAGTGAGTACTAAAAAAAGTACTTGTATTCATACCAAAATAAAAAATAATACTATATGTAATACTTAAACGCCTACAATGCACCATACTGAATAAATAAAATCGGTTTTAATCAAATTTCAATATTACTGTAATAATAACTGTTTTTCACAATAAATAATAATTCAACCGTTCATAAAAGGATTAAAAAAGAATAAATAAGTGAGAAATATTCAACATTTTTGTTATCTTATTCCATTTAAGTGAATTCCAATTATTACACTGCCTTTTATAATGCATTTTGAATTCACTTAACCTATAACAGATTCATTTTAAAAAAAGTTCATTAAGAAATTTTTTTTTCATTTTGCCCACAAGTATTTTTACATAACATTAAACTTATCAGTATTGTGAAGATCATGTAGTGGAAAATTATTTATTAATTATAAAATTTTATTATCATGCTTAACTATTATGAAAATTTTGCTTATCGCACTATTATGAAGTAATTAAAAATACATATATATATTTATATAAGTTCATTACAGGTGCGGAATAATTTTTCGAATGCTCGGCTATAATAAAAATGGTGAGATTTGTCAAAAAATTGAATGGTGGTTGTGCAGTTATAGTTCGGAGGTATAGGGCAGTACACACATATACGTGCTGCGGATATATTATTAAATAAGTTCTAACGAATGTGTTGTTAATCCATGTATTCCATGAATGCATTAAAGCTGATAACACGCAATTTCATTCAAATGATCGAAAAAAGGCGAATCGAGTTTCTTTTTTTGAAAATCTTCCAAAGAAAGGTCATTCCGAAATTTCAAATAAAAATTGTACACTTGACAGTTGAAGATAGTAATCAAAATACTCAACCATGACAACGCACTTAAAATAAAAAAAAAACAAATAAACGGTTAAAGGATTTTCAAAAAAAAAACTCTTCAAATATATTTTGATTAAATTGATATAGCGGTTAATAACAAAAGGAACCTCAACTACTTTAAAAAAAAAATTAAATCGTTACGCAATAAAATTTTATAATTAAATTCTTTAATCGAATTAAAAAAAAAAAAACAAAAAGATATGGTGCAATGATTTCATTCCTATCGAATTACTTACACTTTCAATTACTAATTACGAAAGGAATTTACAAAAAAATATACGTTATCAGCTGCTTTTAATCTAAAATCAAATTTCATGGGTAAGTGTTTCAATATTTTTTTAAATTTAAAATCGAATTCAATTTATTGTCCAAGATAATCTAAAAATAAAACTTTATAGAAGGTGAACTGATTCATAATACGAGTAGTCATTTTTAATACCCTCTTTGATATTTTGGTTTTACATTCCTTCCCTTATCAAAATTTTGATATTTTAATCTTTAACGTTTATTTCGAAATGTTTGAAGAATTATTTAAACTTCTAGAATAAGTACAGTTGTATACAATAGAAAAGGGTCATTATTCGTCATACCTAAAAAAAATTCCTGTACTGGTAAATAATA
Organism: Dolichopus griseipennis; assembly: GCA_963082915.1. Lineage (NCBI taxonomy): Eukaryota > Metazoa > Arthropoda > Insecta > Diptera > Dolichopodidae > Dolichopus > Dolichopus griseipennis. The sequence continues at coordinate 368,990,198 of OY720441.1, forward strand.
CAAGACAAGTGAATTAAAAGGTTTTTTTAAAAGAAGGTAATAATTCAAGGTATATGAACATGATTTGGTGATATAATAGCTTATGTATAAAGAAAATTTTCAGAATTCAAAAGAATTGTACGTTTTGAGAATTCTAAATAACAATCCTATTATCATTTATTATGAAATTTGTGAGGTGTATCATGCATTAAAATTATAACATGCAGTTGTGACTAAAATAAAGTACAAAAAATATTTTTATCTTTTTCTTAACCTACGTACGTAATGAAAAAACAATCAAACGCACTTCTAATTTTTAAGTAGTTACCTCTCTGATAAGTATTATTAAAAGTAGTTTTTAAATCATAATCGTAGGTAAATGACGCTACCTTTAATAAACAAGTTTAAAAACTTTTTTTTAAAATTAATCAACTTAAAAAGGTAATGAGTCATTTAACCCTTACGCTGCGAATGTACAATTTATCGGATTTAATATTCGAAAATTTTCTGACATATTTTAATTTCCTTATAAATACCGTTTTCTACATCTGTCCAGCACTGCTACCAATACGATTTCATGCCATTGGTATTTTTGCGTGTAGCTACGACTGCTGGTTTAACACCTAAATTACAAGTAAGTATTAATTCATATTTAATGGATTTGAATACTCGAAATCATTTATATTTCATTAAGAATGAGAATATATTCAAATAAAAAAAAATCTATCAGATTGATATGTTTAGAAGTTTTAACTTCCTGGTAAAAAAAATTAATTCTTAAACTAATTACTTAAACTTTAAATTTCTTTTTTTTTTAATTTTTAAAACTTATCATGCAACATGCGACATTTTTTTTTACATGCAAATATTTTAATTTAATTTTCTTTTACTTCTGATTTTTTTTTTAACAATTTCATGCTAATTAATTTAATATTTTAATATTATCATGCATGTAAAATGTGTTTTCAAGTCTAGATACTAGTCTTGATTTTCTTTCGAATTATAGATAAATTAGATTTTTTAAATTCATCACACATTCTTCCACTTAATTAAAACTTTGAGAAACAGTGGTAAATTGATTTAACATGAGACAAAGAAAAAAAAATTCTTGTAATATAATTCTATAACAATTAGGTTCGCTTATATAATAATTCTAAAGTGGTTTATACTTCAAATCATTTCTTAGAATTTCGTTAAATTTCGATTTAAAACAACTTAAAATTACCTTTATTTTAAACACTTAATAAAATTCACATGCAGCATATGTTCATGAAATTTTAAAGTACAGGAATAACTATGTACAGGACTAAAGTACATACGTATAGTTATGAATCATAAAGTAATTTAAAAAAAATAGCTACTCGTTCAGGTATAAGTGTCTTATTATTATTTAGAGACAATGAAATTTTAGATTGAATTTGAATTCCTGGTTCAATCAAAATGTCTGTATACGTGATTTACCTTTGGTTAATTTTTGAATTTTTTTTTGTATTTCATTATTAATAAAATTTTTTATAAAATGCAATTCATAAAAATTTATGGTTAGATTTCTAATGTTAATGTATAACTAACTTACAGAATGAAAAATAAACCCATAAATACAAGCAATTTAATATAAAAGTATTTAATAAGTAATCATTCCAAACTAGTTTCTTTTTAGAAATTTGAGTTTCGATTACATTTTAAGTTAATAATGCTCATTTTAACAAACAATTGTTTAATCATATATATCTACCTAAATTCTTTTAATTCCCTACTTAATAGTACCTTAAAACTATATTCGAGTTCTGATTTAGTCAATACGTAAATTAAGTGAAATCTTAAATAAGGTATCGTTTTCAATACTTAGAAGTACACGAGTACTAAATTGAAACTATAAAATCGACAATTTCAGAATAAACAAAATTACTAATTTAACTCGGGATCTAAGTTCTAAATAATAGGTCCAACTTCAAAATTTGTATGCTATTTTGTGGCTTACTAACAAATATAACTGTAAACCCGTTCAATGTGTTCTAACTATTAATGCAGTATCCAGTCCCTTCATCGAATACTAAACAAGTATACATATATTTATAAAACAATTGACACAACAAAGGGCATACTTGAAAACACTTATTCTAAAATTATCTAAACATGTACGTATAGCAAATTTTGCAATAATTTATAATCTAAAAATAAACAAGATACTAAAATTAATTAATTAAAACTGTTGAGCAAGAGAAGGCATACAAAAAAAATAAACAATTTATAAAAATTAAAACAGACTTATCAAATGTTTACACAATCCGCTGAGATAATGATATTCGAAAAAAATTGCTTTTGGTATCCAAAATAAAGCAGTTAAGTCATAGTTAGTTATTATGCAGTATTAATAACTTGTGTACAATCATTTTATTTAAAGCACTTATTTATTATTTTAGAAAATTTTTATTTAATTCTTAAAACTTATTTAATTTTTCACAAAAAAAATATTTGCAAAAATCATCAGGTGAAAATAATTTTTTTTCTATTTTTAAAAATCACATTAAAATTTACATTTAATTAAAAAAACAACAAAAAAACTTGAACAAAATATTAGCCATTAAATAATGAAACATTTTTTTTTTAAAAATAGGTAAAGATATTAAACAAATCAATTAAAAATAACTATTATTATTTTACTTTGTGAACTTTTATTATATTTAATTTTTTTTGTTAATAGAATTATTTATTAATATATATATGTGTATGTATGTAATTATCTAAAAATAAATATATTTATTTCTTTGGTATATATATATATATAAAAATAAAACGCGTTAAAAACGTAAATAACGTGTATTTTTAGAATGATAAAATTACAGATAAACGATCTATATTAATTTTATTTTGTATCTTTAAGATAATTCTTTTAACACATTGATAAATAAAAATCCGATTTCCACACAATTAATATTATCGTATTTATTTTTTTTTTGTTTAATTTTTCGTATTTTTTTTTTTTATTAATTTTTAAGCGTTATAAAAGACGCTTCGCTTTTAAAATCGACCGTAACCTAACTGAGTTTATTGGCAAACTAAATACAACAATAATATGATCAACAGGTAATGCTGGTTTACCTGTAAATTTGACGTTTAATTTTATTACTAGTTACGTATTTTTTTTTACTCAAAATTAAATAAAAATATTGTATTTTGTATTAGTATTTGGTTTGTTTTTGTATGTGTGTCATATTTTTTTTTCTTATTCTCTTTTCATTTTGCTTTGTTAACTATTTTTATTTTTTGTAATTTTTTCAATTTTTAGTTGCTTTCAAGTTTCATTTCGGTTTTCAGGTGTTTTTAAGTGCATTATCACAAATATTTATGAGTCAATAGTTAACTGATATTCTCATTTCTCATTAAAAATAACCGAAGGGATTAAAAAATATGAGAGAAAGAGTTGTGTACTCACATGTTAGATTTGAGATATTTTATTAGTTACGAGTGTTGATCCAAAAATTGTACGCATCATATATACAGACTTATTTTTGTATTAAAATGTTGGTAGCATTTAAAGTACAATTTTTAAAAAGTCTGTAGTTATTTTGAGTCTGTAAAAATTCTGTTCCCGCGAGTCTGTAAAAACATTTATCTAATCAACTAAAGCATGAAAGTAGTCTTTATATACTTTGAAAAAAGAAGAAGTGCTAAGTTTTACTAAACAGCAAGGCGACCTTTAGTTTAAGCAAGAGATTTGGAAAAAACTTAGACTCACAACTTTAGCTATAAGTCCAGTATTAGTCCATTATTTGAGTTTAGAATAGGATATATTATTTTAAAGCAAAGCAAATAATGGGCTAGTACACTCTTTTTTGTTCTTAAAAACATTTCCCCTGTGCCAGTTACTCAACAGAGCTGTGAAACATGTTTAAATACACCTACATATGAGGACTACCTAAAGAGTTTCTAAAATGCATTTCGTGAATGCAATCTGACACTGAATTTAATAAATAAGACTAGCCGGTTTAAAATATGTAACTTACTTCTTATCTAATTTTAAGTGTATGACCTTTTTCAAAAACTAGGCAAGATCAAACTAAACTAAAAAATAATAAAAAGCCCCCTTAAAAAAATAATAACCAATAATAACAGAGCACTTAAAATGGAAGATCAGTTATTAATTCAATTAAATATCAGAACAAAATATCAAGTACTTAAGTACTTAATATTCTTCAATCTAATTATATGAGAATATAATTTAACTCAAGTACGTACCTAACCAAAAGAATAGTAAACATGTCTAGCACCTTAAACTGTTAACGGAAAATGAGAGAAAGTTTAAGATAAATAATAAAGAGATAAGCCACAATCTTAATTCTCTCTAAAGTTTATGAGTTTGCAAAAAGGTTAATTAAAAAAAAAATAACATAATTTTTCAACAATTAATATTCGAATACTTATTATCATTTATTAAAATTGCGGTTAAATGTTTGGTTAAATTAAATTAATAATTATTTTATTAAAAAGCAGATAGGAAGATAGAGAGAGAGAGAAAGAGAGAGAGAAAGAAAGAGAGAGAGAGAGAGAGAGAGAGAGAGAGAGCCTTCATTAAAAGCCAAAAAAAAAGTATAAATGAAAAATAATGCAAAAAAAGCGGTTTTTTTTTTGTTTTACTTTTGAAAATTTTTGAAAAATCATTTAAGGTTATTAGCATATGGTACCACATTTTATGCTATGCTTGTACATATGTTTGTTTCATAAAACCTTAAATAAGCAAAAAATAATTATGATAAAAATCGCAAATATACAAAATATAAACGTTAAGAAAGCATGAAATCAAATAATTTTTATTTTTTTTTCGTAAAATTGAAAATTAAAATTTAAAGTGGTTTTAATTTATTTAAAAAAAAAACCGAAATTGATGAATTAATAATTATAATTAATGAAATGATTTTTGGGTTTATTTCTTATTTTGAAGTTATAAACAAGTCGTGCTTAATTGAAAAATTGAAGAAAGAGTTGAAAAATTGTTGATTGATATAAATATGTATGTACATATATACATTACAAGTTATGTATAACAAATGAGTGAACATTTTCTCTTTATGGAATTTAAGATTCAAATTAGGATTTAAAGTATTCATAATATTAGGTAATCGTACATTAACCAGGTTGTTTAATCAGACATATTCTAAAGGGTAATAACCTTTTTTTTCTGTTACTCCACTTTGGAGCACAGGTCTTCAACTTGAAATCTCCATTCATTTCTATTAATAGCATTTTCATCCCCCCCGTTCAAGGATATTTCGTGTCTATTTAAATCATCCAGCACCATTCTTCGCAAGGTTGTTCTGGGTTTACCTCTTCACCTTAGACAATTCCGCATTAGCGCAAATCTTCTTATGCATTCTAAATGTATCCTTATATCCATTTCTATCTGGGAATTTGCTTAACTTGATTTGGTTCTTCTTGATTGATTTGTAATTTCGTTTTAATGGAATTAGTGAGAAACAATGGTTCGCAACCTATATGTTAATATATATATATATATATATATGTTATGCGTAACTCCTACACGCACGAATTCAATATTGTTAGTTTGATTCGTCTTCATATTTTCGAACAGTTTCATATGGGGCGAAGTCTACAGAAGACTTTTCTAGCTTTATGGACTATGTTTTGTACCTCTTCGTAAACGAGATGATACTTCTTAAATAATAGATATCAGTTGTACTCGATTACCTAATTGGGTTGTCATTTGCAAGGTGTACATATATAACTTCAGCTTAACTTGTCTTAACCTTTACGCCAATTTCAAAAAGTATTGGTTTATTTAAGATAGTCCTAGTTCTGGTTTTTGGCCAGAAGACATTATGTCTTATGTAAAGTCAAAAGTAATTTTCTCGTATTGTAGGATAATTACCTAGCAAAGAATATGAATGCAGCAATAACACATAAGAGCTCTAATATACTGAAAATCTTGCAGTTATGGTACCTCTCCTTGTTGATCTATCAATTTTCTAAATGAAGTGATATTTTAAATTGCTTAAAGAAGATCGTAAAAGAACAAAAGATTTCAACATTTAGTATGAATAAAAACTAAAATGAATCTAAAACTATGAGAACATTTGACATAATGTAACACTGAGATTAGTGAGCACACCTTCCTTAATAATAGAAGAGATCAAACATTAAATAATAATATCTTACGATTGAAAATTTTGATGATATTTTTCATATTTCAAACTGCAAATTAAAAAATAAAATTAAAATAAAAAAAATTAATTACTAAATACATTTGAAAACAGTGAATGCGTTTCAAGGAAACTTTTTAATTCATTTTTTTCAGTTTCATTTTCATTTTAATACACTTACAATTCAATACCTAATTTAATTCAGGTTAGATAATGAATTAAGTTGTCATTGTTGTTAGTTAATTAGGTTTCACAAGTGACAAAAAGTGTTTTCCGCAAATTTTCATAATATAATTTTTGAATCCATGAAGTTCATTTAATTACCTGAAATGAAACAATAAAAAAATACTCATTATTAAATAACTCAAATGATTATCAAAAATTTTAAAAGTGACAAATTAATAAAACAAATAATAAACATTTTAAACATTACAAACATTTATTTCAAACAAATTCTAAATGTATTTATCAAGAAAAAAACCTTGCCAAATATAACTAACTATACCTTTAATACGAAATTTATGGGAAAATAAATCAACATTTTTAAGTGAAAAATTAATTTCACAGTTATAATTCAAGGGTATTTTATTTTCTATATCTCATAGATACTTATTAAAAATCAAATTCACACGATTTTTATTTTAACAAACAAACACTTATTGCAATTAACAACAGTCAATTTTTTCTCGAAATACGTTTTGATAGTGACCTCCTAACAAACATTTATACAAAAAAGGTTAATTTCACTAGCGAAATGATGAAAATATATAATAGAATTATTAATAATCTTATTAACACTTTCCCGCTGTATTAAATAAAAGCGTTAAAAATAAAAACAAAGCGAGAACCCCTTAAAACAATAGAGACTTAATAAAAAAACAAAACCTTATACAATGTCGAAAAATATTAACATTATTAGCCTATTATAAAATATTATTTGTAATTTAAAATTTTATTATTTATAGAGAGGATATTATCTTAAGATACATATCTATTAATTCTCATTCCATTAAATATTTTCTATTACTTAAATAAAAAATTCACAATAATTGTAACTAATTTAAATTTTTTCTCTGAAAATAATTTATTCTTATAAATTTAAAAAGAAAATTTTAAACCGATTTTTTAAATATAGAAGTAAATATAATAAAAATAAATCGCATTCAATATGGAGTACGTAGTTAATAAAAAAAATCTTAAGATATTAAACAACTTTATTTTATTAGTTTTCCACGATTCTCGAACATGCATGCATCATTCACACATCACCGGGTAGAATATTATTATGAACTTAAAATATAAGTAGGTACATTGTATTTTGTACCTACCTATAAAAGAGAAACGTTATGTTTCTCACCTTTTTTTATTTCTTCATACTTACATACTTTTTATTATTGAATGCATTTAGTATCTTAAGATATTTTCAAACAAATTATACGTAAATTTGATTTGATTTTCTTGGTCTTGTGTATATTGTTTTTAATTTTGTCGAATGCAAATTACCTTCATTTATTTGTACTTTATGCAAGTATATATATATATATATGAGTACATGTTTTTATTATGAAAAAATAAGAAGAAGGTGTTCGAATTTGCTTTTACACAAATTGCATGAATAATGGATACACGTACGTAGATGATGATAATGACGGTAATAGTGGTGTGTATGCAAAACATTAAGAAAAATTATTTACATACATTAAAATATTTGCATAAATATCACACACAAATAATTTGATTTAAAAATTAGAATAAAAAACTTTTTTTTTATCCACCATTTCTTAGGTATGGAAAACCTATACTTAATCCAACTCTTCATTTTGATAATAAAAGAAACTGCTGGTTATTTCATTGTTTTACAATTGTTTTGAGAAGTTTTTACGCTTCGCGGATTTAAGGATAAAATTAAAATATAAAATATCCGCGTTTTTTTTTTTAAATATGTAAGTATTATTGTAAATATTAACACATATAATATGTAAACTGTTGAATTTAATTAAAACAAGAGATTCAAGGTAAATTTATGTTCATTTGTGAATAACATGACATGTAAAATGTACAAGAATGATAATTTAATTTCAATAACCAGGATTGGATTAAGAACCTGTTAAAACCCTTGATTTTTATTTTCTGTTTTTAACAAGTTTGTAATTTAATTTATTAATAAAATTTAATTGCTTTTAAATAACTGAATGTTGTAAGAGAATAGATAAGAGAATTTAATTAACCAAGGAAGTTAATATTATAAAAAAAAACTAAATTGAATTAAGTACAAAATTACTTAATAGTCAACAAGTGTAAATAATGATTTTAGTAGTTAATGAACTGTAAAATATTATGGCATTTTTAGTCGAGTCAAGCTCAACAAAATATTAACAAAATTTTCGTGGAAAATAACAATATAATCACTGAAATTGGAAACAACTATGAAAATGTGATATAATAAGCTTTCGTGATTTAATTACAACTGAAATCTATAATGCACTTAAGTTTTTATGAAATTTTTAATTTTTTTATAACTAATTAATTCCTTTTTCTACTAACCTTCTTTCTAATTGTTAAAACCGTAAACAGACACATGGAATACTGAATCCAATGCTTAAGTGTGAGATTACTTCTCACTCAAAAAAAAAACTCTTCACTTATAGCCAAAAAAATGGGATAAACACTGAACCAACTTGCCCAGTAAAATGGCTGAATGACCTTTCTCTATTTTTTTTTAAGTACTACATATGTTAGGTAGAAAGGTGGGTAAAGCTGCAGAAATTTGATAAGCTCTTCAAGAACAACGAATTCTATATATGAATCTTTAAAGGCTGGGTTGGGTGACACAGCAGTTAAGTGCCGTCCTTTCATGCGAAAGCCTTTTGTTCGAATCCTGGTGAAAGTAAAAATATTTTCTGGTTTTCGACTCGACTTAACTACGATTGGCCATTGGGTTCAAATTAATGGCATAATCAGTTTTTTATTAATTATATATCTTTAATAAAAAATACATTAAGATAACAATAAAAACCAATACAAAATATAAACAAATAATTTAGTTTAATAATATAACTCACAGATATAAAATACCATATAACTCTAATACAAAATCTATTAAAAATTTAAGATGTTTCTACATGTTATAAGGCCTAGTACTATCTCATGTTTAGAATAACACGAATGTGACATGACCCCCTGATTCAACATGTACCTATGGTATAAACAGGCTTATTAGCCTAACAATTGAACAGTTAGCGCTTGAAAAAAAAAAAAAAAACCACCCACTATATATAAATATTTGGAGATGTGTTAAAACTTCGGTCTCCAGGACAAACAATTCAACCTAACCAAAATTACCTACTTTTAATATTTTGCTAACCACACCACAACTCATTGTTTAATATTTATTATTTTAATCATATAAACAAATATTGAAAATTTTTATTTATTCGTGATATCAACTCATATTTTTCAAGTTTTTATTGCAATCCTGGGATTTTAAATTTTCAATATTTATTAAATAAATAATGAAATTTTTTAATATTAAGTACATTGTATAATAATTGAATTAATTTTTCATTAAATTCATATTTTTAATGCATCATTTTATTTTTGCACTCAATTTTCAGAGTAACTTTATATTAAGTAAAAATCTAATTAAAATGCGTATATTTTATATTAAGTATTAAACCTTCAGAATTCAATTCAATTTTTTTATTCACACTTATTTTTTATTTTTCTTTTTTTTTTTTTTTAGTGTTTAAAGTCTTTATTTTGCTGATTTTATTGCATGAAATCCCTTTATTTTTTTTATTATATCAACATCGACACTCTGATATTGTTTATATTATATGGAATTTCGATTATGTTGCTTTTAACCATCATGCTATGCAATATATAAATAACAATATATCTGTATCTGACAGATACATTACTTCTTTAATACACTATCCAACAGATAAACTCAACTCCCACATTAACAATTCCTGAAAATATTCAAAGAATTTACATTTTCGAAAGCGTATTTATTGTTATTTTTTTTTCTTGTAGTTGTACTGGAAAATTCCACATTGTGGTATTCTGAAATTCAAAGTGAAGTTTGAGTTAATGATTCAATCGCGTTTTTAAATGCCATTTCTTTAAATTGAAATTTTAAAACAATATGCTGACAGTTTACAATTTTTGTACTTTTGATTTTATTTTTTAAAAAAAAAAACCTCAGGTTTTACACCTTTTTAATATTTTTTTTTACAATACAAGTATTGGATTACTAAAGTATTGTAATCGTAAAAAATAGTTAAAGGGAGTTTTTCGAGGAATATTCAAATAAATTTTAAATTCTTTTGAATGCGAAAGTCTCATTATAATCTTAAAAAATGAATGCATGCTTTTACTGCAATCATCAGATTCTGGAGAAAGCATAACAATCCATGCAAAATATAGGATTAGAAACATCGTTCCGGATACTGTTAGAATTTCATCAATAAATTTAAACTCTTTCAAAATTAAACGTTAGTGGAATCTTCAATGCAAATCTACAATAAGGTTTTTTCAAACTTACGATGATTCCCAGGGACCTAACTCCACTTCCCTATGCCCGAAAAAGAGAGAAATGTGATATTTATATACTCTGTTGAAAGAGCTACTAATCGAAATTTGGTTGAAAGAGCTGTTAATCGAACTTAAAACCGATGATAATTACTAACTAACTATTTACCGTTAAAAATTAATATAATTATATTTCGATGAATATTAAACTGAACTTAATTATTATCATTGAACAATATAAACTGAAGTCTTCAAACACCGTTGACAACCATTTTTAAGCTAAATTAAACCAACAATGTAAATACTTATACTAAAAATAAAATTGTAATAATAATTATAAATAAAAGTTGAAAGGAGAACACTTTTTATTAGTTTTTATCATTTCTTTTCAAAGTAATCTTCAATATAATTAAATCTAACCGCTATTTTTACAATCACGTAATAATTAAATAATAAAATAATTGTAATATAAATGAATTGTTTTAAGATATATAAATAATTTCTCATGATTTCTGCGGGAAATTCAAAACTTTTTTCTTCATTTCAATTAACAATGAGTTTTTTAAAGTCTTACAAAAATTAATATTTTTTTTTCAAACAATCAAACTATAAAAAAGGGAATTATTAAAAGGTGATTAGTTTTCTGAAGTAGCAGTGAAAGGGTTAAATTTCTCTTTTTTAATAAATACATAAGTAATAAATATCTACTTAATTACTTAAAGTAATTTTTATTATTTTTCAATTAATTTTCACAATTCAAATTAATTTTTAATTGAAATATTCTGAAACGTTTTATTTTTTATTAATTGGATTTTGTACGTTACTTAATTTTAATTGAAAAGCTCAAAGCCAAATCAGTTTTAATTTTTCGAGAAAAAATTGTAATTTATTAGTAAGAAAATGTTAAAATCGGCTAACGTTAAGTAACTACTGGAACACCTTACTCCTTAATTACTTAACAACAGTGAAGAACATAATACATGGTACTTTAAAGTTCTTTGAAATATAGTTGAAATTCGATTTTGGCAAATCGAAACTTAAGCTTCAGCTTCCAAGTGGAAGATTTGCTATTAGCGGACATGGCATTCGCGGCCGTCGGTGATGTAGCTTAATATTCAGACGTTTATACACTTATTTTGGTTCGGGATCGGACGGTTGTAACTTGTACATTGAGATGCCATTTTTCATTTCCATGATATATTAAGCTACAAATTTTAAGTGAGATCATATATAAAATAGAGAATAAATAATGAATAACTTGTTAAATATAATGTCTTAAGCATTATGGCACTGTTTAACCAATCCCTGTTCCAGATCAAAATTATTAAATTTATTCATTATTTTTATCAAATCAAGTGGTTGAATCCTATTAAAAAACAAAAGTTTCATTTAATCACACAAAAGATCATATTATACAAAAATAAAATGAAATTTTAACTAAAGTCGTTCATTCAATTTAAATTAAATTCATTTTTGCTAAATTACTCAACTAGTTATTTGCGGTTTTGTAAATTATTACAAAAATATTTAAAAAAATTTTTTAATATACAAAGACTAAAACCGACATTAAAAATGATTTTTTTTTTAATCTAAACATTAGATACAACTCTCAAAATATTATTTAGTTAATGACTGTGTGCGGTTATTGATATAGTTTAGTTATAAACTGGTTACTTATGACCTAAATTAGAATGACAGGCTAAAATATATATATAAAATATAGATCAGTGAAGTAAAAATTCTTAAAATTGCCAAGCACAAACAGCATTTAATATAATTTAAAATTTAAAGACCGATCATTAAGGAAAGAAAGTAAGAGAAACTAATTTTAAAATGTCTATTAAAGTAAAAATAAACTCAAATTAATGAAGAATTGCAGAAATTGAAGGTTATTAATATAAAATACTCGTGCGGTTTAAAAACCTAAATAATTCCAAAATATTATGTGATTACTGATTACAAATAATTATAGACAGCATTTAATAAAATATTTCATCTATTACTCATTTTTTTTATCATTATTCTATAGTTTCTATTCTAGGTTTCCATCATTTTCTGAAGTAATAATTTAAAATCACTGGTTACTTTCAAAAAATACCAATTAATTTGATTCTCTTGTGAGATTTTTTTTTTCTATAGAATTAGAACAATCGTCTATCATTAAAAACACCTGGACTGATTAAATCGATTCAATCTTTTATAAAAGTATATACATTTTATCAGATATGACAGCGTTCAAAAACCTTCAGTAAAATAGCAAAAGAGTTTCCCAGAAGAAAAATATGAAATTAAAAAAATTTCCACCATTAAAAAAATTATTTTTAAAAAAGTGGAATGGAAAATTAAATTTTGTAATTATATTTTTTTATTTTTTTTTTGTATTTTATAAATTCAATATTTACATAACACGAACTTCTTGTCAAGATGGCAGCGTTTTTTTGAATTAAATATGAAAAAAATATTGAAATAACATAACATGAAACAAGTGATTAAAAAAATCAAGGGTTTTTAAAAAAACACATTTTCAAAATTATACAGTGTTTTATACTGAATTTAATTTTGGATATATGTACACAGGTGACTTAATTACTGATTTAAAAAAATTGGAAAATTTTAAGTCTTAATTCTGAAACTATTAGTAAGCAAACTTATGGTGAATCTCAAGGATCTTACCCCACCTCCTCCCGCCCAAAATTTTGAGGTTTTAGAAATTAAATTGTGACTTTCTCTAAAATTTTGAATTTTTCTTAGAATTTTATTATCTAAGTAAAAATGTTTAAAAGTAAGAGACACTTTCTTCAATTTTAAGGACCCCTTTCAATTTAAGGAAAACCTTTCAATATTACTAAAAGAAAGTTTTAACGGGCAACTTCTCCCAAAATTTCAAGTTTCTAGCTTGAATAGCTCAGAAGATATAAGGGGCAAAAAATTTTGGAAAAACTTAGTTTTGCATAACGCTAAATTTTAGTACCGTATGGTAACCCTAAACATTTGCCTTGTCAAAACCAGATGTCTTTTACCGTTTTCAGATTGAAAATATACATAATAGAACTCTTGTTATAATAATTAAAATATAGGGAGTGGGGCTACAGAAAAAAGTTCTTCCATGAAATTACTTTTTTTTGCAATACCTACCCGTATTTCAACTCTCTATCTCAAACGGTGTAAAAATTTTTGTAAACATACAGACGGACGGATAGACTAACTATATAGGCATATTTTTACAAAATCTTTTGAAAATGTGCTAAAAACTAATTTTTTAACTAGATATGAACATGTCAACTTGACAAGACAAGATTTGAAAAAGAAGACTGGAACTAAAAAATCAACAAAAGAAAAAGCGAGTGAGTGAAAGATTAATGAAATGTCCATAAAAGGGTAAAAGGATTGACTTTTATTAACAAGAAATATTTCTAATATATTATGACAATGATGATATAGTGATAGCTGCCAATTGGTGATAGTTCAATGATGCAACAATTCACAAAATGTAAATATTCGAAATAATTTGATATGGATACAAAGTAGTTGTTAATTGCATTTTCTTTTGAGTATCACATGATACTTACCATATTGGAGTTATAAAATGAAAATCAATGAAAATGGAAAAATGAAAATTGCTTGTCAATTAAATATTTTTCAGATTTAAATTTTCTGCAAAGGAATTTTTTGAAATTATTAAATGTGTTTTAAAGTCAGTGCTCTTGATGCAATTTAATATTTTAAATGACATCAAGCTCAAATGACAAATTTAAGTAAAAGTGGCATATGAAAACGAAATTTGGTTGACAGGAAAAGAGTTCCATTCTAGTAAGCAATTTTATTCTTTAATGGAAAATTTAATATGAGCTAGGGTCATCAAAGATTTTATACAAATGAAAATTAAACCAATGATTTGAAAAATATTCATTAGTAGTTATACCACACAAAAAAATATTCGAATTGTTAGAGTTCTCCTTAAAAATTAAAAGTCGTCTTCAATTTGATCTCAAATTTCGAACATTAACGATGGGATTCAACGAAGAAGAATTCTGGAAGTCATCCTTAAAAGCTATAAGTCGATATATTGTTGGATACTGATTAACTTAGATCTTATAAAATTTTCATTCAAATTCATTAGTTAGTAAATAAAAGTAAAGATTATCATAAAATTTCCTATAAGTTATAAAAATCAAAATTCAATCAGAAGTTTGTCTATATAGCCAATGTAATACTACCTGCATACTGATGAGTCCAGAATTATAACAGGACGAAACACTCCTTAAAATTTAATAATATATAATATTACATTAAATTCGTTCAAATTCAAACAGCAATTTCGGACATGCAAAAATTTTATAACTACGTTTTAATTTTCACTAAAAAGTGAGAATTAATTCTATCTTATAGTTATTTATACTAACTTTATATTTTTATTCGAAACGCGCAATAACAATCTTAATAAAATTATTTCGAACAATCCTGAAAAGTGTTAAGTTAAAAGTGATTCTATGACCAAACATTTTTGTCTAAAAACATTTTAAAATAATTAAAAATGATGATACTTACTTAATATAAAACTACTAAATTGAAAATATGATGACCTTCATTACTAAGTAATAAGTGGACTTAATCGGGTAACTAAAATTAAGTAATTTTGGTAGTTAACAAGTCTAACAACATCAAAAAATCTTATAAAACATCAAAATTAATTTAAGACATAGTTAATATGACAAAATCAAAATTATTTAATAATTCAAATTTTCTCACAAAATTATAAAATTAATAAAAAACAATGATTTTTAAAGAGTTGGAAAACATAACCTTCAAAATAATAAATTAGTTACAAAAAAAAATAGACTTGACAATTTTATTCACTAAATTACATAAATATTTAAAAAACAAACCATTTTTATCAAATAATAACATTAAATCTGACAATTTACATGAATTTTGAAAAAAAGGTGATAAAAAAAAAGTGGCAATTTAAAGCTTCAATCAGTCGAAAGTAGCAATTTTTCACGCATTATAAAAATTACATCGTAATATTTAACAGAAAAAACCCACTTGAAAACTCAACAAGCACAACGCATCACATCACATCACATTACAATGTACAAAACAAATTCAGAACAACAAAAACAAAATCATTTCAACAATTTTATCTTACAACACTTCGGTAAATTATAAAAAGATATTTATTCTGAATTTAGTTGGAAGAGGCGGAATGGTCGAGGGTAAGACAATAAAAAAAAAAAAAACAAATTCACTGAATTTTCATTATAAGCTCAATTCAACAACACATACTTAATACCAAAATTCCATTCTTCGCCTACAATGTTAAAAAAAAACATGCTCTTTAAGGAAAATTTGAAAATTTTTTACGCATTTTACGTCTCTTTGAATTTTTTTATACGGTTGAGTGCCAATCCAAGAAGCCCAAAATTCACAAACACATACATAATAATATAATAAGTATACAAGAAATAAAAATAAAAAAATACCAAAAAACATCTTTCAAGGTTATCTAAAGACCTTAAACTCTGAACTTAAGTATGGGGTGGTAGTAAAAATAGTAGAAAAATATTAAATGAAAAAAAAAACAAAAAACAAATCAAAATTAAACAGTAGCGATAACACCTTTATGACATAAAGAAAATTTTTCATTGTTTCTGACTTTTGTTACTGTTATTGTCATTGTCTTGTGTTTTTTTTTCTTTGGATGACATTCGGATTATCTGGAAACAATATGTCGGATATTAGTATGGTGACAAGGCGGAAAAATAGTTTTTTTATTTTTCTTTTTATTCCCATCTCTTTCTAACCCTTAATCTTTCTTTTTTTTCTTTTTGTCATTTTTAATGTCATTACCGTAAAAACAACCGAAACAAACCCAAATTACATAGTTCCGTTAGATGATTATAATACAATGACAATTTAGTGGCAAATTAACAATATAACATAGAAAATATATGTATACTTATATATATATAACGCAAAAACTGTTTTTTAATTTTCTTTTTCTTTCAACAGATGGCATTTTTTTTATTTCTTAGTGTATAAAAATAATTTAAAGACAATTTCAATTCACACTTAAATAAAAAAAACGGTAGTAAATATTTCTGATTTTTGTGATAACGCCATTTTTGCAGAAAATTTGGATAAGTGTTTTAGTAGATTTTACCTAGTACTTGTTAATACAAATTACAATTTTACTTATTGACCAAATTCTTATTTTATTGAAATTTATTGACCCAATTTTTTAAAAACTGGTAAGAAGCATGAGAAAATTCCAAATCTCCTCGGTAGTATAGTGGTCAGTATCTCCGTCTGTCTACACAATTATTAAATAATTTAAAAAAATTAAACGTCAAAAATGTCAGAAAAAATCCTATTGTAAAAACTTAGGTGTAGTTATACTTATGTAGTCCTTAAAAATTGTATAAAAATAAAATAGTATTATTCATGTAAAGTAAAAATTGAATTCTTCTGAATTTTTGGTTAAGAAGACTGTTAATATTTTAGGCATTCACATTATCCAAAGTATTTCAGGAAACTAGAATACCAATACCTTATTAATTTATAATTATTAAGCACAAATGTCTGTCAATTAGTAATCTGCCTTTTTATTAGTTCTTGTATATGAAAATCAAGGGCACAAAAATTAAGTTGTAAGGAGGATGTGTATTAAATTTTATGGAACAAAATTATAAAACAAAAAACGATTAGATTGTTCATTGTCTTCACAGCTAATAAAAAGTTAATTGAAAGAAATAATTTTGGAAGTTTAGTCTTTTGAATAGGAGCTTTTTAGTTAATTGAATAAAATTGAGTAAAAAATTGATTTGGAATAAAATCAATAATGAATATATTATTTTATTTAAGGTAAATGTCACAAATGGTTAAATTATTATAGCTATGGCTATCCATTTCGGCTCTTCAGTTTTTTTAAAAAAAATTTGATACTTAAGTATGTTAATTACAAAAAATAGAATTACGCGATGTACTTGTTAAAATTCCGATTATAGTTTCGAATTCGATTATATTAACAAAGTTTGATGCTTCTACTAAAATTCAATAACGGAAAGTCAATGTTTAAATCATAATCATTTATTTTGACTCGTTAAAAGCTTGCCTCCTTAGTTTCTTCGGATATATGCATCATTCTTAAGGTGGATTTTTATTTTGGTATTATGAGATAAAGATCTTTGAATTAACAAATGTTTGGTTGAAGCTAATAAATATCGCATGCGCAGCCGTTTTAGATTAAGGAGTTCCAACATTTTTTAAAATCGAAAAAATTTCGTATCGTAATAGAAATTTACGAGACTTACTTATAACTAATTTCAAATTAAAATTATCTACTGATTAAGTAATACAACAAAGTACTTTTTATTAAACAAAATTCTTAAAAAATTTTAACCAACAATTTATAAGTTAAAAAATATAGTAAATAAATCAGGCATACATAAGTCAGAATAAGTAAAATCATTGGTTATCTATGATAAATAGATTGTGCAAAAATATTCGAAATTATTACGCTAAATAATATAATAATTTAGACTTAGATACATTTAACATCAAATGTTACTTAAGTATTTGATACAAATGCCGAGTTAAATGACATTTCATATAGAACACATCTTTTAAAATTAAATCAAGTATAAGAAAACATTAGATATTTATCTTCAGTTATTACTTACTCTATTGGGATAGAAAAAAAAACCTAAAAATATTTATGTTTTACATGTTTTACTTGTTTTCTTCTTTTTTTGGTTTTTTTGTTTTTTTTTTTTTAATTAATAAATTAAAATATTTAAAAATTTTATTTTTACATGAAAACTACTTCAGATTTCCAAATCATGTTATAAATTCTCTTTAAAATCAAATATTTACTAAAGTATAGTTTAAATGTTGTATATTTTAATGTAATATATCATATGAACAATTTTATAATCGAGTGATTTGGTAATTAGATCAAAAATGTATACTTACAGTATATACACTCGTACATACTTATCATGACTATGATATTAAATTTTCGTGATAAAATTTTTTTAAATAAAGAAGACAAGAAAATCACCACTAACCATTCAAAACTATACAATTTAATATTTGCGTGTATATAATTTTACTTACAACTTTAATACAACAACGCATTCATTTAAAAAAAAAACAAAAACCAAAAAAGTAACGACTAAAAACACCTCATACATGACCACATATTCTTCTATAACAGATCTTTTCATCATTAATTTAATATGATATTAAATATAAATGGCCAATTCCATGTCTTTTTTTTTGAACCTCTCAATAAACCAAAAACTAAATTTACAATTATTTCAACATTTACAAAATCAACGTCTCATTTGAATGATTTTTTTTTTCGATTTGCATCCCCCTAAATTCTTTTCTAGATCTGATACAAAATAAAAAAGTTCCAGGTTCAAACCTTTAATATGTAGTCTATAGACTGTTAAAAAATTTATTTTATTATGTGATTCCCCTTCATCATTTCATAATTATATATATGATGGCATATAATCTGAAACTATTCTAGATTTATCACTATTAAAATATCAGTTAAAATACCTGTTGGTCTGATATTTACTTGTATATTAAAAGGTAGATATATAAGTACAGATAGTTAATATGGTTATTAATACTATACTCATGATTCATAACAATTTTGATTTCATAAAGTATCAAAAAAAACATTAAAATGAATAGGGTAATTTTAGCGACTGATTTCGAAATTGGTTTATGTTAATTTTTTTTAAATTTTGAATAAACTAAATGTGACATTTATTTTGGAACTCAATTTTGAATTAAATTAATTTATGTAGGTTGACCAGCATAACTTGAAAATAATAAACATAAGTAATTACTTATCAAATTTTTTTACGAGATTGTTTACTACTGCCTTATAAATCATGGGTTAAGTCAATTATACCAATACATTGATAAGTATATATTGATATGTAAACATGATTCCATGTTTCATATATAGAAAAACTCACTTACCAAAAGAAATAAACATTTAAAAAGAACTTTTAAACGGGTTCGAAGCTAATTCATCTTCCAATTTTCTTAAATATGTTTTTGCCTTGACGTTCATAATGCGTACGTACCATGTACTTAACTTTTGAATTGAGTTTAAAGTTCATAAACATAGTTCCAAGTGCGTAGTTCCATATTTTATAAGAAACAAAGTTTCTGAATTCTCATGATTCAAATTTTTCATTAACATTTTTCAAAAATACTCAAACAAATTTGAACCAACAATGAATTACTTATTTGCAACTACTTATTCAAAAAGATTCGGATTAATTAAACATGTACAATTAGTTACAAAATTAAACATTTTTAATTAATAAATGACATAAACAACTTTCGTCGAATATAAGCAAAATTGACTTAAACCACTTTACTAAAGTTGTAAGTAAAATTATATACATGTTGATTGTTTGTTGATGGTTTGTTCTCAACGGATAAACTTACATATACATTTCTATTTACTTTATACTATATAAATACTATACAGCAACTTGTATACTAAAATACAAAGTAAAACAAAAAACAAAAGAAGAATTTCATTATGTTTACGGTCTGTTGACCATGCGAATTGTTCGCCGCCATCACTATTTCATATATTTTTTTTTATTTTTTAATTTTTCACCTGAGATAGTTTTATATAAAAAAAAATAAACAAACAAAGCAAGAACAACATCTGAGTTCTAAAACTCAGAAATCAAAATAAATAAACAAACAAACAATACTATAGGTTTATATGTAAGTATGTGCTGTTCGCAATCGTAATACTGATGAAAAGGGATATACTTGTCAATTATAGAATGTCAGAATATGTTGAATTAATTCGAATGTCATGGGACACTAAATTGATATCGACTATAGTATATACCTTTTATGTACTTTGACAAGGACAAAGGACATACTTAGTTACATATGCTAATATTGAAATTGAAATCAAATTATTCCGTTATCAGTCGGTCTATCAACAATTTTCAAATCTCATGAAAATCCACCCAACTGAAAAACTCACCACTAAAAACAATTTACATCACACTTTTGACATATTAACAACAAATGATGAAACTAATTAAAAGTTCATATAAACATCATATGAGATAAATTTATAACTGCAATAAAATTTGATATGTTTTTATTGTGTTTCAGAACAACAAGCAACAACAACAACATCAGCATCAAAGAACAACAAATCTGTATAGATGGTATATCATTCAACATTTACAACAAATCAAAAAAAAAAAAATCAAAAAATAAAATTCACTTAGGAAAAATGTTTTCAAGTTTTTCAATTTAGTTAAAAGGTGGAAACAACAACAACAACCACATTATTCTTTAAATATTGTTTTTGTTTTTCCTGGAAAATCAACTTGTGTGCAGATAGACAACACACACAAACAAACACAAGAAATTATGCAATATAAAAATTGAAAGAAATACAACAAGCATTAAAAGACGCAACAAGTGTATAGGGTTACAACTTTCATCCAAGGTATATGGCATGGCTATCAAAGTTTTCATTCCTTACCAAATCAAAAAAAGAACTTTTGTACTGTAAAAGTCCCTTGGGAAAATTCAATTATGATGAGTTTTAGATCAGATGTATACTTTGTATACAAACAAATTCAGGTAAAGATAAAGGTGGTTATAATGGTGGTGGATACTTTAAAAACAATAATAAGTATAAGTTGAAAAGTTTTTTTTTTTTATTGGATTTAATGTTTATTCGTTTTTAAGAATGAAAAAAAGAGACAGAAGATGAAAAAATTCATGTAGCATGAAAATTAAAATGATATTTGTTACTTATGATGATGATTTAAGGGAACATAATATTTTAATATATATGAAATTAAATATCCCAGGTAGTGGAGGGTTGAAATGATTTGGGAACATTTAAACGTGATTTATGAAATTTTAGTGTTGGGAGGGTTGTAAGAATTGTATTTAGAAGAACATTTCTTTCCCGTTGGTAAATTAATTTGAACATTTTGAAATACTCTGGGCAGTACTTAATAAAAACGTGAGGGAATGGCTATTAATTTTGTAAATATTAAGAGAAGGATTTGTTGTAACTTGAATTTTATTTTGATAAGTTAATAAATTTTTTTTAGAATGATTTAAAGAACTTATTTTTGTTAGTCAATTGTGTTTGTATTTATGAGATTTTGCAAGTTGTATTAAAGTTGGGTACATTTATGTTTATATATATATACAATTTCGTAAGCTCAAAAGTTATAAACACTTATTTGCGTAAGCTTAATAAACCTTAATTTAATAACTGTGTCTGAAGTTCCAATAGTTTGGAGATATATCGATGCATAACTTTAGCAAGGATTACAGAGTTGATTACGCAATTTCACGTACAGGCCAATCTAGTTATAGTTAAACCCCACTTTAATACAATACCTGCTGAGCTCAGGACAATTAATATACTTTTCAACAAACGAGAAAGATAGTGACAAACCCTACAAGACTTTTAAAAAGGAAGGAGTACAAAAATACGTATAGAAATAAAGTGTAATATGGCTTAACTACTTATTTCCTTAGCTTTTATAGAATCCTGCCGTTTTAAACTTTAAAGTACCTTAAACTTTAAAGTACAAAACTACTTTTGTCACACATTTAAATGTTTACATATAAACTTTTCAATATTTTAAATAAGATTTGATATTTATCAATTAAAAAAATTAATTAATTTCAATTTAATTACTATATGACATTCCTCACAGATACTTATACCAGGTATTTGATCTTGTTCTCGTAGGTTAAACTTTTAATTTTGATATTCTAAACCAGAAATTTAAAAAAATAAGAAAAGAAGCTGCAAACAACTTAAATACTTAACCTATTTCTTAATTAATAAGAAAACAAAGTGATACACAATGGTTCAGGAGACCAAAAAAGTTGCAAAGTGCCTGTTTTCTACTTAATTAGCACAAAATATAATTTTTTTTTAATTCAACAGAGCTCATTCAGCAAAAAAAAACTTGGATTAGCTAAGTTTTGTTGAAAAACTTTTTATAATAAAACTTTACTTAAATTGTAGCAAAAGTAGCGCCATTTAATCCAATTTTGAATGTTTTGCTGATTAAATATACCCTCATCATTTCATATTATTTTTTATTATTTAAAGGTTTACTCTAATCATGTCTTTTTTTCTTTATGAGATTCAAAAAAAAAACATATTTATCTGGTCAACAGGTTAAACTTATCATGATACAAAAAAAATTTAAAAAACCAAAATAAATAAATAAAATAAATCAATTTCCATATTTGGGGAACTGAAAGTCAATCATTTTTTTAAATAATAAACATAAGTATATCATGGCTGAACTGATGAAAGTGAAACTTTTTTTTTATATTTATAAATCTCACGAAAAATATGAATCCAACCTCATTATATCATCATAACTCATATACATAAAAACTCATTAAAAAAACATAATAATAATAACAATAATAACAATAAAAAATAAAACTAACCGCAAAAAAGCAAAATATACGCGTAAAAAAATATAATTTCGCTTTTTTTAAATATCGCTGAATGTTGATATGGAGATGATTATAATTGAGCTTATTAACCACTTGAATGTTAGCCTCTATACTTAAATATGTTTTGTGTTCCGGATGAATGAAAGAAATGCAAAATAAGTTTTTTTTTTATTTTTTCATATTTGATTTGTATTTCCATTGACTTGAAAACATTGACTAGTAAAAGAAACCGTCTAGTCAAATTCACAAAACAATACAACAAAAGCAATCATCAAAAATCATAAAGAGTTAAAATGGTATACAAACAGTTGAAAATAATTTAAGTGGTATACAAACAGTTGAAAATAATTTAAGTCATTCGATTATTGAAAATTTAATTGCATAATTATGGACATTTGAAAAATATCTTAATTTTGTATTAATGTACATATATTGTTAATCAAAAATTTCTCTGAAGCTCCGTAGCATTATTTTGTATTCGTTTGTATTTGATTTTCAAACAAATGGTTATTAAGAAACTAATTAAGCTTCCATAAGTTTTTGAACCTCTGTTTCATTCATTTAAAATACTAAATTATAGACTAATAGTATTAATTAAAGTAATACAATTCCTAATTCTAATTTACAACTACAACATCTGTTAATACTTATAATAGAATTTCAGAAAATTATCTGTGAGTTAATAAGACGAGATGAAATGAGTTCCAATATTTGAATAAAATATATAGTAATTACTGCATTTTTAATGAATAAATGTGGCAATCAGTAACTTGGTTTTGGAACTAAATCCTAGTAAGTTTGACATTTAGTACTTGGAAAGCTAGGAGTGGTTTTTGTAAAATTTAACCAAATAAGTATATGTATATTTGTAGTACTTATAGTTAGGTCTTATATATATCAGGACAGTAGTTAGGGATATAAATTTTCAAAAACCTGTAGAGAAAGTCAGATCCATAAGTCAATAGTCGACCGACTACTATGTTTTTGTTTTAATATGTGCCAATTTAGTTGACAAACATTGCTTATACTACTCCAAGACCTCAAATGTCTCGGTAACCAATAGCAACTTCACACACAGAAAATGCCGACAAATTAAAAAATTAAAATATGAAATTAATTGCAAATTTATTTGATAAATTCTCCAATTTGCGATTTGCTCTCAAAAGATTTTCACTGTTATTAAATTCCGCCAATTAAAAAAAATTAATCATATGTAAGTTACTTTGTAAACTTTTAATTCCTTCCATTTTAACATCACCTGTAAGTCATTGCAAGTCATTATAATTTTTATTATTTCATCACAGCATGTATCTTTACTTTTTATATACATTTCTCTTCATTTTCTTAAGCTTCGCAGTGAAATTTGAATCTTAGCACAGGTCAAAATTCAAAAACGTAAGGCACAACAACACACATGTGAAAAAACTGCACAACATACAAAATTAAAAATTAAATTGTCAGTTAATAATTACCGCTCAATTTTTTTAATAAAAAAAAAACAAACAGTAAAAAAGTTCAAAAATTACAAGACTACATACGATTGTTGAGTAAATAATATACCACATGATTTTTTTGAAAAAAAAAACGCAGAGAGTAATTAAACACTTCTTAAGATTTTCTTTTTTTTTTTAAATATTAAGAAAACAAAGCAATCAACAACCGTGTGCGTTGTTTCCATATTTTGTTGTTGTTGTTGTTGTAAATCAATGCGCGTCAACTATCAAAAATCAATTAAATTCATTCGGTCAGTGAACCTCAAAAAATTTTGACTTTTTTTTTAAAAATTAGTTAATAACTGTTGATCATTCGGAATTAACCAAATAAATCTTAAGCTCTTTGCTGTGAAACCAGTGAACAGAAACAAACTGTGTTTAATTTAAAAAATTGGTTTTTTTTCAGATACAACAAAAGCGATTGAAATTTAAAATTTCGGATTTCTTTAGAGAACGATTGTAGAGCGTTAGTGGTATGGTATTCAAAGATGGTGCCAACTTTTTAAAAGAATTTTTTTTTATATATTGATGGATGGATTGAATGTCGCATATGGCACATACCTTCAACAGTGTAATCTAAAGTATAATGCGTTAATGTCTATCAAAATAAGTTTATTAAGTTGTTGTTTTAATTATTGATTGGATTTCATACTTTATACTGATTGTATGGTGATGCTGTAATCGGAGATGTAATTTGAGAGATAAGTATAATTTTCATTTGTATTTTGTTGTTCTTGTTTTTGTTTTTGTGTTACTGAAATTTAAGAAAACTTAAAAATTTTAATGAAATCTAAGATGAAGAAGAGATGTAATGGGTTCATTACGTAAAAAATCAGTTTTTTTTGGGCAGATTTTGAATTATTCAAAAATAAAAAAAGAGTTAAAATCAAATTGTTTTGTATTATATCTTGAAAGGTGTTTCCCCTTTGATTTCTTTTTTAAGTTATTTTGGTGGTGCCTCAACTTAATATTTTTTTTTTAATTAATTTTTTCTTTTATGGGATTTTTTTTTAGAAAAAGATTTAATTTTTATTGTTAAATTCAATTTCTGGGTGGACCCTGGACTTAATAAAGACTGTTTTTTTTTGTTTGATAATTTAAAGTTTTCTCTTCTTAATTTAAAACTGGGAACAATAACATAATTTAATTTGAAGTTTAGAAATATGGAGTTTTTTATTAAATGGCCATAACTGCCCTAAGAAAAATTAAAGAAGAAAAAAGATAGTTGGTTTTATTAAACAGATTGATAAAATTTTGGAAAAAAAATTAAATAACACGATTTTTAATTAAAAAACAATTTTATTTTATTGAAAAATATCAATTAATTCTTATTATTATTTAATTTTAAAATTAATTAAAAGATTTGTAGACACTAGTGAACCTTAATGAGAGAACATATAAAAAGATTAAAAGTACATTTAAATATTCTTAAACTTAATTAATAATTTGCAAAAGGTAATTTGGATTTTTAAAGGAATACATCAAATGTTTTTTAGGGCCCTGTTACACCAAACACATACTTATAAAACTAATAACTAATCAAATAATCTTTACTTTGATAAGTGTTGCTACAATTTTGATAAAGAAGTTTTGATTAATAAACCACTCACTTATTAAAACGAGGAAGATTATAGTTGCCTAGGGTGGTTTACAACATAACTTTTACTTAAAAAAAACAAAAGAAAAAAAATTGGCACACCATGAAAGTTAGTTCGAGTAATGCCCAACTTTGTCATGTAACTTACCCTATTACTTTACTTGCCCACTTTAAATTTTAACTTCGTAGCTAGATTTCGTAAATTTTAACTTCGTAATTAGATTCACAGTTATAGAATTGACAACTTTGTATGGCTGCTTCCTGTAAGTTAAGCCGCAAAATTTTCAAAGTTTTATAGGTACTTGTCCTATTATATAACTAATCGTGTGTAATTTTCATTCTCCCAGTGTTATTAGTTTTGAATTCGTATTGGTTCAAAAAAGTTGTAGGACAGATCCCCGAAGCGATTTTAACCAAAACCAATAGGGAACCTATAAATTGTCTTAAAATGATTTTGTGTGAATTTCAAAACTCTAACTCTTTAAGCTTTTAAGTAATCGTACTGACTTTTTGATGACTATCTGATACATTCTTTTGAAACTATATCTACCATGTCTAGATCGATGCGTTATAAACGGAGGAGTAATTTTAATATACCCGTGGCCTTAGTATGCGTGTATAAAATTGATTATTTCATTAGTGATAAGCTTTTGTAGGTAATAAATTTCATGTAAGCGTACTTTTCATCTGAAAATATTTTGATAACTAAATTGCAGAATCCCTTCAATCTTTAATTAGTAATTTCCATTTTAACTTGACATTCTTTCTATGTTCTTTCAGCACCGACAAAACCAACCAAAAAAAACGATTGTATGGTAATCTTAAATTTTGAAAAAGGCTGTGAAATAAAAAAGCAAATTGAACGCAGATGTCATTAATAATTGTATTATTAAGGAATACAAATCGCGATTATAAATACAGCAATAAATCCTAGGTTCAAACAAATCTAAAGTCCAAATGTAACATTCAAACACTTTCCTTTGTCGTTAGATATTCCCCCCGAATCTAAAATTTATATATTCTTTCCTAACATTTTTAATCTAATTAAGAACCTTAAAAACCCACAAAAAAAACTAAAACTAATTCCATAACATTAAATCAGTTCAATATTTTCTTCCATAGTTCCATAAAACAAAAGAACTCCAATAAAAAAACCAACGCATAAAGCAAATAAACTGATCAGAAACACATAAAAATTAATTTCCAATTACTAAAGTACTTCCATAAAACATTAAAAAAAAATCAATTAAGAAACTTGAGTTCTTTATTATATGTATACCTATATATATATATATATATACATTTCTTGTTAAAACTTTACCTCATCAACTGAATACTAATAGGTTTGACTAATTCCATACAAAAAGAACAAAACCAACGATTCTTTTATTTGCAGACTTCTTTATTTTTTTTAAAAATTCAACACAAAATGAAACCATAAAAAATAAATTTATGAAAAAAAAACAAACAATAAAAAGAGTAACTTCCGGTCATTTTGTCCGCTCAACACTATGTTTGTTTTTTTAAACTCATTTCTGACCCAAGAATAAATTCAAACCACAATTTACAAAAACAACAACAAAATTATAACAATAATGATAGTGATGATGAAAATTAAATATTTTGTTTCTAATGACCTCCAGTCCTCCAAGTGTAAATGAAGACCCAGACAAAATTTAACTGAAGCAGATCCAGACTCAGAAATCACCTTTTAAATTTATCTGCTATTTCTTTTCTTTTCACATTTTTAAGTGAACCCCAACTATTAAAGTTTTATCGCTAATTATACGTGTTACTAGTGATCATCGTTGTCGTCATTTATACAGGTGAGGTGAGATGAGGTTTACCTGAAAGAATTTTTTCAATACAAAATAAAAACCAAAACAACAACAATAACAAAAAATGTTGTGAAGGAGCGCAGAAACAAAAATGAAAAAAAAAGTGATTAATAATAAAAAGAAAGAAAACGGTGAATGATAAGCAAATCAGTTCTAGATGTTTTCATTTTTGATTCATTTGTTGGGTTGCAGGATGTTGCACAGTAGCAAATTTTTGTGTGGTTATAAAAATTGTTTTCGCATTTTTTAATATACAAGTTTTTTGTTTTTTCCTTTTTTTTTTAAAGCTCCTGTGTTTAGTTTCCTTTTATCTCATTTTCATGTCCATTATTTTTATTTAAATCAGAAATAAGCAGTAGAGCTACAAAAAAAAAAGGGTCAGCAATCTTTGAATGATTTATTAATTTTGTAAAGGTACCTATAATTTGTTTTTGGTAAAATATAAAGTGACTCGAGGTTTTTGTTGTTTTTTTTTTTTGGGATTTAAAAGATTGATTACAGGGGTTCTGATTTATAATCGTACAATATAAATTCATAAATAAAAATACCAATTAAAATTTTTAAAATTTTTAATATTAATTCTATATTTAGATATGATGACCACATATGGACACAACCAAAACGCAACACACACAAAGACACAACCGAATGTAAAACGAAGTTGTGTAAAATAAAATTGGATATAGGAAACGATTTTACCTATAGGTACTAAAAAATAATTGTAAAACTAATTTGTTTAAACTAAAATTCATTTGAAAACTTAAATTCATTCTAAATCTGTTAATTTAGTACTAAAAATATAATTTACAAAAAGTCTTCAAATAATATTTTTTTTAAAATTAAAATCTCTTCAAAAAAATAATTCTTCAACGAATTAATTTTAAAATTTCAACGTTAGTTGTTCTAGTTAAACACAGATGTCGCATAAAATTTACGAGTTATTTGTTATACAGTTAAACTTTATTTATCCTCCTATAAATATTCCAGTATAACAAAATATAATATAAGAAACTTTCTTACCAATATAACAATTTTATAAATATAACAAATTTTAAAAAGCTTTTCAGTATACAAAGTTAAAAATCTGTATAACAAAAATGAAATACTCCGAAAAAATAGCATGGCTGAATTTGAAAACTGTTCGAAATTTTAAATTTTTTAGTACATACTAATATTAAAACAAATATTCTCAAACTGTAAAAGTTTTTAAATAGAAAATTTGAAGGGTAAAAATAAATTTTAAATTATTATAAAAGATTATGTAATTTATTTAATCGATAAAATAAAAATAGGATTTAATTTGTGTGAAGGGTGAATAATAATTAAATAAATATTTTTTTTTAAATAAGTAGGTAAGTACTTTAATTAAAGTTCGTTAACTTTGTTTAAATGGTAGAATTTTTATCATTAAGTTTATCGTTCATTATCGATTCCCATTGTGTATAACATTGTTATCAATTGTTAAATATTAAATAGGGAGGTAGGTAAACCCCCTTTTTAAAAATTTAAATAATTTTACAACCAAAAAAATCTAAAACTTGTGGAAGGAAATTGCTCTGAGATTTGAATAACAATTAGTAGTTAGTGTTAAAATATCCGTAAATGTTATAAAATAAATTTTATAAATATAATTCTAATATATAATAAATAATAAGTGCATATCTTATGATATTATAGAAAAAGTACATTCATATAAGGGTACAAGAATAACTGTTTAAGCAAAAGATTCTAATTTAAAAATTCTTACTAATTTCTCAAATTTCCCAAATAGGGAATAAGTACTATTAGATCGCTCTTTTAATAAATGGGAGATTCCATTCCTGGTCTATACAATTTACACCTTTATGTTAGAAGAAGAGAAGGTAAAGCTGGTAATATTAAAATATGCTAAGAATTTAATATTTTCTTTATATAAGGGGAGTCCGAACTGAGTTTTAGCACATGCGACAATGTAAATTATTTTAAATACCTTTTGTGACAATTATATATATTTATGTCAATTGGATTATCGATTACATTGCAATAAGTTATATCTACTGATCTTCAAATCTTTTTATAACTATAATACTCCAATGCCTATGAAACGCTGAGGCTTAAGCGGTTTAATTCAACAGACGCTTTCATTAAACAACATGGAATTCAAATCAAGAATGAAAATATTACATTCACCTTAGTAGATCCTGCCGAAAAACGATTGAGAATCATCCATTTTACTCTTCCCACAAAACCCATTCTAAACTTCATTGTTACCATATTATAATGACATACCTACTTCCCTTAACTAAGTTCAAACTTTTCCAAAAAATTAAATTCAAAAAACATTCTAAATACAATAAAACCCATAATATTAACTTTTAACATTTTCTGAACTGTTTCCACTTACAAATATAGATTTAAAAAGGATATTATTAACAAAAACATAACAAATCCTTCAATCCATTCAATGTTTAAACAATGAATCTGTCTAGTATAATTCCAATTCAAATCTTAAAATCTAATAAAACAACAAAA
Source organism: Dolichopus griseipennis (assembly GCA_963082915.1). Taxonomy (NCBI): domain Eukaryota; kingdom Metazoa; phylum Arthropoda; class Insecta; order Diptera; family Dolichopodidae; genus Dolichopus; species Dolichopus griseipennis. Next base: position 369,020,826 of record OY720441.1, read on the forward strand.
GATGTTTTCTTATTCTATTTTATGATTTTAATTACAAAAAATTATTTCGCAATATAAAAAAAAAGAATAACAACAATAGCATTAAGAATGTACAATTTAATTGTTTTGTCCATTTATATATATATATACATATTTTTATATATATATAACTTTATACTGTATATAAAACCCTTATCCTATTATCCCCCCACAAAACGAATTTTTCAAAATTTTCATTATTAATTCCCACTTTACATTCCACTGTGTTGAATAATATGCTCGTAATTCTCTAAACAAATAACCAACTTTTTTGTTTTTTTTTTGTCCTGTTTTTGTTTTGGTTTTTTTTTTAAAAAAAAGAAAACCTCAAAAAAAAGAACAAAAAAAAATAATAGAAACTCCATGACAAATTCAGTGAGAAAGCCCCCAAAGAACTAAGTATAGTAAAAAAAAAATTGACTCTTGAAAAGTCAGTAAAACAAAAAACCAAAGTTTATCTTTTTGAAACCCACATCCGGAAGCTTTGAATAAGTTTTTATTTTATTTATTCTATTATATATTCTTGTTTGTTTTCTTTTTCTCATTTTCTCTCTCTCTCTCTTTCTTGCTCTCCTTTTTTGCTACATCACATAACACATAAGAAAAGCATTCCGTGGCGTAAAAAAATACCCAGAATTTTACCTGAGTCAAGCACAATATTATGTACATACAACACATACAATACAGCACATACAACATCACCAACAAAAACAAAACAAAAACAGTAATAAAAAAAAAGTAATATTACTATATAACAATGATGATGACTCAGCTTTTAGTCAAACGACGGCGGCAACAATTCGTTGTCAATTTAATCTGAGCTTTTCATGTACAAAATAATAAAAAAAAACAAAAAAAAACCATTAAAAGAATTTACAAAAGGCGAAAATTACACACAACAAAACATAAAAACAAATAAAGAGAAACAAAAGTTGAAAATATTATTAAAAAAAAAAAAAACAAAAAACAACAACATTATAATTTTTGTAAACAAAACCGCGCATCCCAATTACACATTCCAGTCGAGCCGCGAAAAGAATGTATCTTAAAGAATCTTTTAAGAGATACATTTTAATAAGCACAAAAGAATACACACACATATACATACAAACCATACGCATCTTACGGTTTTTTTTTTTTTTATTATTTTGTTCTATTTTCATATGGAGTTGCGTCTTAAAAATATTTTCAATCTTTTCAGAGTTTTCTCTTTAATATTTTCTTGATTTTTCTTTTTATTTTTCAGTTTTGGATCAAAGCTACTTTTCAAAAATATGTTGGAACAAACTTACAAACATACACACATACTTTAAGATAAACTTCGAAATTCCCAAAAAAAAAAAAAAAAACAAAATAAAAACAAAAAAGAAGATGAGGTGAGAGAAACACTTTTTACTTAAAAGTATCTATAGAATATGAGGAAAGTTTAAGTTTTTCAATTTTATTATTTGCTTTTTTTTTTGTCTCTTTTTTTTGTGTTTTTCTTTTGTTTTTTTTTTTTTTAATTCTTCTGTTATTCTTATTTTGTTTTTGTAATTAACCGGTTCGTGGACCAAAAATAAAAGAACAACAAAAACAAAACAAACAACAAGAAACAACAAACAAAAAAACCACAATAAAAATAAGAAAAAAATATAAAATTAGAAACAAAAGGAAAATTGTGAATATTTTCATCAGAATTCAAGGGTCTTCTTGACCTTTTATAGAGAGTAAATAAATATACATATATATAAATAAATATGTGCTGGGCTGACTATGGTATCATTTATTGGTATACCAAAAGTGGTACCTAAAAGAAAACCTAAAAATAAAAAAAAAATAATTATATTCAAGTAAAGATACTTTGAATATATATTGGGCATATCATTATCAAAAATAATCAACACAAGCAATATCAATATATATATATATATATAGCATCAGTTATTATCAAAGTATAAAGAGTATCATCATTTTTATCATCACCTGCGTGACAAGAATGTACATACATACCTACATAAATATATATATATATGTTTACATATATGTGTTTTGAATGCAAAGAAATAAAAATATAATATTTTTTAGTAGAAAATAAATTCCAAACAAATTTGTTGGAATGTTAGATATTAATGTTGCAGTAAAAACAGTAAACAGCCTGCCAGATACCCATATGTTTTATGTGATGAATATAAAACCGATTACAAGTAAATCGAATTTATTTGATTAAGTCTCAATATCTTCAATATATGATAAAATTCTTGAAAATTATTATTGTATTGAATTTACTTGGAGGAACATTATTTAGAACAGTTTAAAATATTATGAGATAAAATTCAATTCACAATAGTTATGTCACTTTTGTATTTTCCAGAGAGAAGTAAACTTATTGCATCAAAACTATTCATGTATGATGTAATCCTAAATTCAAATAAAATATCTGTCCTTTTTTATTTTTATTCCCAATTCTGCGGAAATGGCCAGAAATCCTAATATTCTGGGTTAGGGAGCAGGTTGGAATTTTTAGGTGAATGTCTCAAATTACCAGAGGATTTAAGTTTTCTTTGCACCTCTTTAAAGTTTCAACCTCCTTTACTGGTACGTCCATTACAAACGAATTATCTAAGTTCTGACTAACGTTTTGAAATAGGTAAGTGAGTAAATGTGCAATATTGAAATAGGTATCTGATGTTGCTTAAATAATTTTAAGATAATAAATGAATCCCATTTTTTGTCATATTTACCATATATTCTTTATAAGTAGTTATAAGTATACCAGTAGTAATCTCATACAGAAGGACTGCAAAGTTCATATTTGCTCTAACTTGATCCTTTTAGCCAATTTTAATCTTGGAACTCAAAATAAGGCTCTATGAGATAATTAATGAATATTTTATCTTCTACATTGGTACTTATTATAAATATTTCTCTTGGATTTGGTTAAACACCATTATGCATTAATTTTGAGTTGAGCTTGGTCCTTAAATATAGTTTTCAATAATGTGGGTAAGTAAATTCGAATTAATGTCTATCGATATTTTATCAAAATGTTTTATTTTATAAATGTATATATAAACATGTAACTATAACTTGCATAGACACACCAAGAATTTTTCATTATATTTTATTAGATTTTTTACTTGTTTCCTCTTTCCCTATCTTTAAATAACTACATACTTATACATACATAAGAACATGTGTTTTTAAATATTATATATATACCTATATACAAACATATATATCAACTTTTTTGTTTCTTAAGATCTTTTATTAGAGACCTTAAGAAAACCAAGAAAAAATATACAATATCTGAAGATAGTAGAAGATCATCACATACGTACACATTTTGATTATTATTAAAATCTAGAAAAATGGACATGCTTTGATAATAAAAAAGAATGCACCTGTCATGGTTTTTTTTTCTTATTTTCTTTTTTTCGTGGGTTTGAAAATATTCCAAAAAAAAAAAATGTATGGAGAACAAGCATGAGTTACAAAACATAACACAAAAACAACTAATAAACACAACAATGTTGTCAGCTCTTCTAAAGGAAATTCTTCAAAAAAAAAAAAGAAATAAAAAAAACACAGACAATTTCTTCTAATTTCAAACTTGAATTCCAAATTTTCAAATCTAATTTTTTTATTCTTTTATTAGATAATAAAAAAAAAACAATGATAAATAAAAAATTTTCATATTTTTTACAATAAGGGAAATTTATAAGATGAAATCTACAAGTTACATCCTATTAAAGACATTTAAAGTCGGGGTTTATATACATTTATATATACTTACTTACAAAACAAATAAAAAATAACGCGGCTGTTCAAATATAAGACCCTCATTTTTTTTTTTGTAATTTAATTCTTCCCGTAACGGTTACAGTATTAAATTCAAATTTAAAATTTGTTTTTAAAAATGAAAATTATTAGTCAATGAAACAATCTTTAAGATATTTATCTATTTTTTAGATAAATTTTCAATGCTATTGAAAAAAACAGATATTTTTAAGTATAAGTGAATAGTTTCGTTAAAATACGGACTTTAAAAACTTAAAAAAATTTAAAGTCCGTTTTTTTAATTATATTCGAATTATTTAAAAAAAAAAACTTTGGAGACTAAGATAATTTTATAATCTGTAGGTAACTTCAAAATTCAATTAGAACTCAAATTTCACTTTACAAACAAAAAATATACTTAAAATCGTCTTTTTGTCTTAAAAACTGAGATTTGAGTCCAAGCTCAGCTTAATACATTAAAACCTAGCATTGTTGAGGCCTTGACAATACAGAGTAAGTATAATTTTCAATATTTTTAAATATGATTTTTTAAATGACCTACATGGTTTTAATATATTGGTTTTCAAAAAGTGGCCACCAAAAATGCGATAAGCCCGTGAAAAATTATATAACCATTTATCGTACAGATATGTAATATTTAAATAGATATTTACAACCCAATTCCAAAATGTCTTAGACTAAAGAATGTACCAATGTAATGTGTATTTGTAATATTATTAAAAATTAAACAGATTTTAATTCTTCTATGAACCACCTCAAAAATCTCAAAATATAATAAAATGTAAATTTAATACAAATACCAATTTAAAAGAATTTAATTTTGCAAATAATTTCCCTAATCTGATATATATATATATATATATACATTAAATTCTACTTAAATCACTTAGACTGTTATTTACTTTGTAAAACTCAAAATACAAAATCAACATTAAGTACATAAAAGTCATGCTATGCTAAATAAATCGCATACCACCTCAGGCCTAGACATAATTTGCTGTTTAAATATTTACAACATTCCAAAAATTTATTTAAAAAAAAAATGTTTAACCGCTCTTTTACAGGGTTCTATTTGTTTTTTTTTAACTTTTTTTTTAATTTCTTAACAAATTTTCTTATCAACAAATAATAAAAAAAAAAAAAAAAAATTGCCAACCACAAGTAAAGGTGCCAACCAACCGAAATAAATAAAAAAACAAACTTTATAAGTTTTTTAATTTAATAAAATTTTTTTTTGTATTCAGATCCGAAAAATTTCCGAAATCTTATCATATGTTTCGATTTTCTTATTTTTATTCTAATTGCAACAGCAACAGTGATTACAACATAACAAATAAATTCTTTTATAACAATTCTACAAACATACATACAAACAAACGAAATAGTCAATTTTCAAGATTTTTCCTTAAGTATTAAGTACGTAAATAAATATTTAATTGAATGTGGGAAAGAGACAAAAAATTATAAGTAAAAAAAAAGGTAACATTTATTGTTGCAACATTTGCAAAGAAACAAACAACCCATTTTTAAACATTTTTTTTTTCTTATCAGTTAATGAATAAGTCTACAAAAAAAAACTATTTATTTAAAGCCCTTTTTTCCCCTTTGAACTTAAGTAAATTTATTTAAAGAGGAGTGCATTTATATACGTATACCAATTTATTTTTTTTTAACTAACACAAATATTTTTAATGAACTCGTACCATATTGTGTCGGTATCGCGAATGAACGATAACGTGATGGAATCCCATCACAATGCTCACAAACCTACATACTTACATATAAACAGAGCATAAATAAGTAATATGTACTTATATTAAATGTATATATACTTAAAAATTTAAAGTTAAATTTAATTTTTTTATTATACAGGTAGATACAGGTAAAAATATTAATGTAAATAAAAAAAAAACAGTGACTCATAAAATTGTGGCTACATTTAAATTTAAAATGTTAAATAAAATTATACGTTTTTCAAGTGGCAAATAGGCCCAGAGTCGGATTTCTTATTAGAAATCTTTTAAGTTTTTATATTTTATATATTCTTGAATAAGTTAAACACACTATTTTCTAAGCCAACGATGATATTAAGTGATATAGAAGAAAACAGCTGGTTAAAATATAAATTTAAATAATTTAAAAATACATAAAATATAGATTGGCCAATTTTATTAAACAATGACTAACCACATGTACACCATATTTAAATTGCCAGATGTTAACAAATTTGTACAAGTGTTTAATAAAAATTATATAACAATACCTTGATTTCGAAATCAATTCGAAATTTTGTCTTATTCCATGATTAGAGGTTTTATATAGAAATGTTGAAATATTCTTTTTTATATTAATCTGTATAGAACCTATATAATAAATTTTTAAATATTTGCCTCATTTTTCCAGGGGGAGGTGAAAACCTTCAAAAGACATTTGTAAAACTAAACCCTTGATGGTTCTAGTTTAAAATATGCCAAGCATTTAAAATTTTATTTGCGTAATTTAAAGGACAAAAATACTCTGGGTTTTTTGTCAATATTTTACGTAGTTAGAATTTTTGTAAAATTGATTTAAACATATATTATACATAATCACCACAGTGTTTATAGTATGGGTTAATTGAAACTGATTAAAGATACACTAGATATTTTCTAATAACACTTCCATATTTTACTATTCAACTTTTATTTTTTCAATTATAGTTTTAATATTGATTTGAATTTAAGTGTGAAAATAATTCGTTTAAAATTCTTAAAAATGCAGCAACATTATACAGAATGTGATATTTTCGAAAGTTTTCGTAATTCGAACCTACATTAAATTCTAGAACCCTCTCAACCAAAAGTTTTAACTTTAGTAGATGAGATACTGTGAAATTTTTGTAACCCACTGTACTAACAAAAATGTTCCCTTAACTTTTTTTCTGATTTTTTTTTTTTTATTTTTCTTTTTCTTTTCATCACTTAATGGCTGACACAATAATCCACATAATGTAACATACAGCAAATTACAAAAACATAAAGTTAAAATTTTTAAGGAAAAGTTTGGGAAAATTTCAAATAAAAAAAAAAGAGTTTGAAAAATTTTATTAATTAAGATGATAAAAACAAAAGAAGAAACAAAATGCAAACAAAATAAATATATATATATATTTCTTGTAAATGGGTAACAAGATTTTAAAATTTGATTGCAACAACAGGTAAACATTAATTTAATTTTGTTTTTTTTTATTTATAAACTCTCAGATTTTATACAATATAAATACAGGTGAGATACAACACAACTTAATTAGAGCTGTTGTTATTATTGTTGTATAAATATTGTTTATACAAAATTGTGTAATTTTTAAAATAAAAGTTATAAAAAAAAAACAGAATTTTATGACTTCACTTTTGAATATTAATCAAGAAAAAACAAAAAGTTGTTAAAAACAAAATCTGAGTAAAATTTTGTTTTTATTGAATAAATTCTTACAAGTTTGAATATTTCTTAGATTAATTAAAAAATTTTTAATTATATCTGTTATTAGAGAAGACTTTTATTAAGAAAAGTGAATAATTTTTGATGTATGGTAACACTAAATAAGTTTTCTAAACTAATTGTATAACCCATTGACAAAATCTATGTCATCTGGGGTCAAAAATCATTTTAAATTTTACAAAAGCACACGTTTTCCAGGAACAAAAAGATTCATGTTTGTCTATGACGCTGTCAACTTGCTAGAAGTTGACTTTCCAGTTTCAGGTGATGGTCCAATGTTGTATTTCCTTCGTTAACTTCTTTACCTGATTAAAGTAATTGAACGAAGGAAAGTAATCGAAGTCAATGTAGTGTAGTGTAGACTAAATGAAACTTTGTAAGATTACTTTAAAATACCCTTTGAACAATAAACTGTTAAACTGTCAAAGTCAATGTATATTTGAATGAAAGTTCGTCAACTCGTTACTTTGCTTCGGTTGATAACTATGAGTACTTGAGTAAACTGAGTACATTGTCAAGTGTCTGAGTTTTAGAAGGATGCTAAGGAAGCAAAGTATATTGAGTATTGATTTTTTAAATTCACTTTTAATTTAATGGAGAGATGGAGAGATATGAAATTTTTTCAGAATAACGAGACTTTACTGTATTCAAATCAAATTACAGACTCTTATACATCATTAAATTGAAGTTTTTTATTTCTTTTATTATTTTTTTTTAATCAAAACATAAATTATTAAAAATGATTATAAAGCGATTTGGCAATCCAATCAAAATTAACATAAATTACATATATTACGAATGGAAGCTCAATATTTTAAATAAAAGTCAAAATTCAAATAATAGAGTTAATTATAGAGTTTTTACATTAAAAACGCCATTTAAAAAAAAAAACAAGACAATAAAAATAGCCGAAATCGGAAATCATATTTTATATGGAATGCACAGTATTGCATTATAATTATAAATAAATTGCATAATAATTCCAAATTGAAAACAAAAAACCAATCATTTTTTTTAATGGACCCGTCGAGTGACCGGATATTCAATTTGTAAGCTTTTAATACAAAAAAAACAACCTCCATTAAAGGTTACCAAACACTTTACACTAATTTACACCGGAAAAGTTATGGTTAATATTTTGTATTTTATAAGATTGTTTTTATGATAAGTCAGTATTTACATACAACTACTGTTTAAATGTTGCCTGAATCATTCTATTTAAGTAAAAGTTGCTTCCTTTTTGATAAAAATCATAATCTTTTTTTATGTTGGATTCATGTTATAGTTATAGTTTTTATAATTAAATACCTTTTACTAAACAATTTCCGTTGAAAATAGCTTACAATTCCCTTAAGTTTTTTTTATTAAATTATGGATTATGATCACAAAGTGATGACGATCTCATAATGATGAGTAATTATATATGAGGAGATGTTAAATTAATGCTTACCTGGAATGAAAAAAAAAAATAAAAATTCATTAGAAAAATTTTATATCATTTATTTTGTTATGTAAGTATATATATGATGTATCTATAAGTATGTGTTAAAATATTATAATTTAAAATACACATCAACATTTTAAATTAATTAAATATAAGATAAAGTGATTAAGTGGCAAAACAATTACAGATTTATTTAATTACGTGATTTATTTTAAAGTCTTAATAAATCTGAAGCAAGATTTATGTAATACAAATTCAAACTCCTAAATCCTAATCCTAATCCTAATTTCCTTCCCAATCCCGATCCTAAAAACCAAACAATACATTTGTATTTAAGGTCCATACCAAGTTTGGTTTTAAAAAAAGGTGGGTGGTTTTAGTTGGTTAAAGTCCAACACTCCCCAGATGAACCCCGTACAGTGATTCTGGGCGGCTTTCGATGCTTTCCATCAACCTTCGCAAAAAAAAAAAAAAAAAAAAAAAAAAAATACAAATTAAATTTAAGTACTAGATTAATCTTTAACTTGTCATAAATGCATTTTCCATCCTTGTTGTAAAGGTCGTGAAATTGGCTAAAAAAGATCTTTCTCATAGTAGAAGGCAACTATTAAAATCAGATACTTTAAGAAGAAGTTGCCATACACAATCTTAATTCATAAATTCTAAAAGATCAATGAAATGTTTTGAATTTGGTTGTATGTAATGTTCTTTCCAATTCTTAGCAAGGATGAGTGAAAACATTTAAGAGCAATCCAACTGCAAGGATATCCCATTAGTCGTGTTGAACTTTAAGCATATCCGTAAATAACCCCTTTTACAACTAAACTAGGTATCTGAAACTTAAATACAAAGTTTGATGACACTTTTATTTTGAGGATTAGGAATAGGAAATGAAGCTTAAATATTTTGAATTTTAAGTTTGATAGGATCAAATGTAAAGTTTAAGGGTAACTTAGGGAAGGAATATTATTCTTAAACTTAATCAAGTCATACAAATACAAATTACCTTTACGTAGGAAAAACATAGGGTTTAATACCTTTCTTTAATAGTTCAACTTATATTGTTTTATTTCTGTTTTAATATTTATAATCATTAATTATTTAATGCCAACTGGTTACAGCTATACTTGGCAATCTACACCTCTATATTCGTAGTAAAATACATAATATCTTGAGATATTAACTTTGCTAATAAGTTTCCTCGATCACGTTACACCTTAAAACTATTTTATTTAACCGAAGTGGGGAATTAAAATTTTAAAACAAAATAAATTTTTCTCTTAAATTTTCTGAAAGGGAACTCTGAGTCATACGAGAGCACGTGCTATAATTCGAAAAATCCAGATTCGTAGTTTAAATGCGAATTTACCTATTATATAATAAATAAAATTTAATTGACAAAATGTGCTTTTGAAATGAAATTAAATTTCATAACAAAGAGCAGTAACTCTAAACAAGCATCGCTTCAACAAAATTAAAAAAACAAAACAAATCATAAATTTAATATTCAAATTTTACTTCCCTTAAAACGTGTACATTATACAGTAATCTCATATTATTTCTACAACTCTATTTTGAAAATAAAACCCAAAGACATAAAATACAAAAAATTACAATTGAAATTTTTTCTTTCATGGAAAAACTTGCATAATTCGCAAAATATAAAAAATATTTCGCGTTACTTAATAATCATTTCTTTGCAATCATATTTATTTTTGCAATAAGACACCAGTATGGTGAATGGTCTGGTCACTCGATAGTCAATAGTGATTAATACTTGTGAGAATTTTATTTACATATTTATTTATTTGTATACTTTTTCAAACTTGTATTGAATTTGGTTAGTCACAACTGTTTTAGTATTTTGCAAGAATCATTTCAAAAATATTAAAATTTTTTTAAAGTATGGTTCGGGGTTATTTGAAACGTAGATCAGTCAGAAGCATATAAAAAGAATGTTCATAATTAAGTATATTTTGTATTTTGATTCTAAAATATATTTCTCTTGATTTAAAATATTATTGACATTTGAAGCTCTAAATCCTATTAAAATGATTTTGTAACTTTTTTAAGATTTTTCAGTTATTGAAAATAGAAGTTTATCTTTTGTAAAGAATTTGAGAAGATTTTCTCTTGTCAAAGCAAAATTAGTAAGGTTAATTAAGTAAATACCATTGACTTAAAAGACGTAATACCAAGTAAATTAATAAAATTAAGGAAAATGAAGCAGCAGAAATTTCAGATCATCTCTTAAGTGAGAACCTCACATATCACGTATTAATAAATATTATGAAAAAGGTGTAGTTATATCCCTGTTTTTGAATTCAACACAAAAATCTGTGCTAATTAAGAATCTCACTTGGACTTTTTTTTCGAATCAATCATTTGGGTTATCAATTGGTTTGAATTTTCTAATTTTGGAATTTTGGAATTATGACACCATCCCTAAAACTTTAATAAAACTGAAAAGTGATGATTAAAATTGTACTCAAATATTTTGTTATATTACTTGGTAATCATGACTACCAAATGAAATTGTGTAAAAATTAAATTGATTGATTTTCCAAGCACTTGTAAAATAATTCTTATGATAAATTAGTATGTTTTGGTATTTAATTATTTTAAAGTAATTAATTGACAAAAATATTTACAAAAGTAATTAACGTATCAAAAATAATTACAAAAGGAATTAAATTTCAAAAGTAATTACAAAAGTAAGTAAAATCCAAATCTAATTACTTTTTAGAAATAATCAAGTAAATAAGTACTTAAATCTTTTTATCGGTACCTACATAATTGAATTTCTAAAATACTATTACAAAAGTAGTGATTGCTAAGTAATTGTACTTATAATTTTAGCGGTACCTAAATTTTACAGGTCTCAAATTTAGTTCTTGTAAGTACTAATAGGGGATTTCTGTATTAAATTATAAAAAGTACTGTACTTAAAGTTTTTTTTTTTTTGAATTTAAAAAATATGTATTTAAACACAGTATTACTTTATATATATCGGTACTTAAGTATAAACTTTAATATTATTACTGAGTTGCAACTAAAAACTTTTTAGATCAAACAGATAAGAAAGTATAACCGCAATAAATCTAGCTCTACTGAAGAACTTTACTTAAGAAACTACTTAAGAAACTAAACTTATCCAAAAAGGAGAAGACTTGCTAAAAAATTTGAACGTATTCGTTCTTCAATAGAGGACCTGATAGAACCATACTTCAATATTCTATGAATCCGAAACTATAACACAAAATCAAGAAGAAATTAAGTAACTATTTCAACAAAAAATTATCTGTAAGTTTACTTTTGAATGTGAGTTATAAAATCGTTGTTTAATTAATGATATAAATAAAACCCCTAAAATCTTGAAAAAAATGACAAACTAGTCCTATGATTACTTTACCTTTTTTTGCTTTAAAGTATCTTCAGGTAAGTTTGAGTTCATAATTTACACAATAATAGTGATAACTGCTTTGGTAAGTATAGTAACAAAAATTAATTTTTTTTTTAACTTGAATGACAATCATTTCATATCCTGCAGTTTTAAATTCAATTTTTTTTTAGCCTCACTTCCTCAATTTTAATTGAAAAAAAAACGCCGTTACCAGCAGCAACAAATCCACTTATCCAAATATACATACATACACATAATATGTATTGAATACATATGTTTATATGTATATCAGTTAATATACCTTTAGATTTTTTTTTTGATATTATCAGACTTAAACGAACGTTATCTACAAGTATACTTATATATTCCAAGAATCTTTTTGAAATAAAATACGATCCTCTAATAGATTTTATAAATTCTTAGAAAAAATCGGATGTTCGTTGAAAATTAAAATTTTAAAACTAGTAATTTTCATAGGCAGTAAAATAATTCAAAAAAAAAGTAAGTAAGAACTACAATAAAAACCTGTTAGAAAATAAAAATTCTAAGACTTCCTTCTAGAACAAAAAAAAAATAGTTAAGTTTTTATTAGAGTTTACAATAAACAATATTTTTGAGGCTCAGTAAGGACCTCCTCACCGAATAACAATAGTTATAATTTTAAATTAATTTCATATTCTATTATAATATGTTCAATCTCTTCAGGTAAGAAATCTTTTTTATTATTTTACTCTGAAGATATCTTAAGATATTAAACCCTTAGCGTTTTTAAATAAACATTGTGAAGAACAAGATCGCGATTTTTTGTTTTTTTAGTTATTTTATTTAAATTCCAGTTGAATAGAAATTAAAATGGGTTATCCCTTTCATTTAACACGCAAATATCTATGTTACACTCTAGTAAAAGTACTTTTATATATATATATAACATTTACTTATAACTAGATACATACTATATATATAAGTATATAGATAAAATTTTTAAATAAACTTCAATTGTACAAAGTACACTCATGTTTACACTCACACACTCCCATTCCCAATGCAAACTATATTAAATGTATTTTAAATATGAACTTAAAACAAACTTTATTATTTTACAAATATATATATATATACATTTATATATACATATATATCACATACATTGTATACATGCACAATAGTTAATTTTGCCGCAATTAAATTCATTGCATACCAGGCATACCTGTAATGGGATTAAAATCAAAAGATTTCAGGTTATTTTTATTTTTACGTTTAAAATACGGGAATCATAAAAAAATTTATAAAAATAAGGTAACAAAACCAGTTCTTGTTTTTATTTTATTATTAAGTACGCGATAATATACATTCACACACATACATACAAAAATATAAAAACAACATTAAAAAGAAAACGAAAAAAATACAAGGCTGAGATTTTTTTTCAATATTAAAACTGGGTTTAATGCCTTAAAGCTTTCAAAATGTTGCTTTGTCGCTTTACTTCTATTTGATTTGATTGCATTTGATGTAGTTTTAATATAAATTGGAAGTATTGGTTATTAATATTGCTTTGTAAAACGTAAAATACAACGCGATTATATTTGTAATACAAAGTTACAAAGTTGTCGATATCCAAAATCTCTGCTTTTCAAGAAAATTTTTACTGCATTTAAGTGCATTGCATTAAAACAACTGTGAATAATCAGGAAAACATAAAAGATGCTCTGAAAAATCATTTTATAGAATTATTTTTATGAATTCATACAATTGATGTGGATGGATTAGCGGTGGAGCGGGTTATTGGAACAAAATATTTTTAAGTTTTATTGTGTTTTTCTTTTTTTAATTTTATAGCAATTTTACTCTGAATTAAAATTCTTGAAGTTTTTTATTTTTTATTTTTATTAAACGACTGGCCTAAAATAAAACAAGAATAAAAGGGGAAGATCTTGTTTGTTACAATCCATCCCAAAATAAAAAAAAGAATAAAATTACAAGAATGAATTAAGATTGGAATTATAATCTGGAAAACCTGATGTTTTTCTTTTATTATTTTTGGACTGTCAGTTTTGAATATCGGTTTACTATGTTTTTAAATAAAAAAAAAATCTTTTGTTTTTCCTGATTATTGTTATTTTATTTTAATTTTTTTTATTTTGAATTTCATGTAATAAAAACAACAGGTAATTTTTAACATTAATGATCCTTTCGTGTTCTTATGAATAATTTTTTATAATAACATATATTTATAGATAAATATATAAGTGAGTATATTTTTTCAAGATTATAGGGGATGTTTCCGAAAAATGACATTGAACAACTAACTAAGGATCGAAATTCAATCTGTTGAAAAAACTCTAAGCTTTTAAAAGATTTGAACGGGTTGCACTTTAAATTAAATTTGTGTGAAATTTTGTACCTTTTAGAAATATAGGGTAAGTTAAACAAAAATTGACCGTTAGTTGAGATCTAAGTATAAAAATCTATAGTTTTTTAAGAGTGAATTTAGGAAGCAATCTTAAGGAATTCCCAAGGCAACATCAATTAATTGACTGGAAACCCTACTACAGCCAAGTAATCAATGACTTAGCGAATATAATGATTAAAGAAACTAAAGGATAGAAAGTGGAAAAGTTGTCCGAAGAGAAAATAATAATATCTGAAAACCCATTCCATTTAAATTCCATTTAAAATTTATTTGATTAACAACAGCTGTAAAATTACAAAAAATGTATTTTTATAAATATTTTTTTAATGCTAAATGTTCAAATGTCAGCATGATTACAGGAAGACAGGAGGAAGACACTCTTATTATTTATGCATTTTTAATCAATTCTACATATAATTAACAGTTAAGTACATCAGATCGTAATTCAAAGTACTTACTAGTCCTCGTAACATGTAAAATCAGACAGACATTTATTGTAGATAGAAGTCAAATTTCGACACCGTACCCAAAATAAAACTGCATTCCTTAACATAACATATATTTAAACACATATATATAAATTATATATATATATATAATAATGTATTAAAATACACATAAGATTGAATTGCATTTTGAAAATCTTTTGGTTATGGTATTGGAACGATATCAAAGGTGGTAACGTGCATTTCTAATTTTACATATTGTTTTGATTTGTACCATGAATAGTTATGTTTCATATCTTCATTTTTATTTTATTTTTTACTTTTATTTTTATTTTTTAATAGTAGATGGCTTCTTCATGCATTGTTTTATGTAAAAATGTAGATAAAAAAAACAGTTTTTATTATTCTTAAAGGTTCTTTTCTTCATTTTACTTAAGTTATAGTTATTGTTAAATCGTTATATTCCATTGACTTTGATATGTTTTGATAGAAGTTTTTTTAATTTCAGAATTTAAAATTAAAAAAATATCAATAAAAAATAAAATTTAATTTTAGAAAATAAAAAAAACTTTTTAAATTGAAATTATACATTTTATTATTATAAAATGTTCGGTTTGTCTTGGCTTCGTTTAAAATTTTTGGATAAGGTTAGGGGAAAAAAACACTTTAGACAACAATGTACATCACTCTGTAAGTTAGTTTGAATGATGGGGTAACGATTATTTTTACTTTTGAAAAGGGTTTACCTTTTTTTAATTGATGTGAAAGAATTTTATAAAAAAATTTAAGATTTTGAGGAAGTTTAATGTTGTTAATAGAAATCATACTTAAAAATTAAGAAGATTTATATAAAAACGAAAAATAGTGTAGTAGAGTAGACTGTGTCACCACTGGAATACCCGTATCACAGGAATATAGACATTGAATGATAAAGTTAACAACTTATTAGACTTTTAGTTCCGTATAAATGAAAATATAAGTTGAGAGGTAGCTCTTCAAACCTCTTCCACTACATCGACTATATTTTATTAAGACACTGGCCATTTAAGTTAACAACAATTTACAATATTTGGATGTCTGAAATAATGGATGCCTTGTGTAAAAAAAAAGAAATTTTATGACAGCTAGTCGAACCCACTGCGCTACCCTAACTAAATTTTCAAAATGTCAAAAGAAAGTATATGGCATCTACTCGTACCCATGTAACAAGCTGGCTGGATTTCAATATGGAGCTATTGCATAAAAACGATTTTGTGAAAATTTAATAATTCTAACTTATTTATTTTTTGAGTTATCGTACGGACAAATATACACAACTAGAGCGATTTACGTTTCGATTCTGATCCGACCCACATCTTTGGGTCTGTATCAATCCCTCTTCTTTCTCTGCTTCACAAATGTAATGGCAAATTTAGTAAAACTTTTTGACCTACAGTCATACGGGTATTAAAATTACAACAAATTCTATTAATTTAAACTGATTACTTAAGTATTGGGTCTTTCTAATTAATCTTAATTTAGATAATCTTCTTCAAAAATCATTTCTCAGGAAATGAAAAGGGGTGCCCAAATTACGAATATAAAGCCCGAAATATAAACGGCGAAATCCCAAATATAAAATTACAAAATGCCAAAAATTCAAAATCCGAAACACTAAAATCTCAAAATTCCAAAATCCCAAAATTTAAATTACAATTTTGGCATTTAAAAATTTTGAAAAGAACAAAAGGAATCAAATATTCAATAATTGTTAAAATAATTAGAATTATTTTTAGTAGTAAAGTAAGCAACAAACTAAACATGAGCAGAAAACTTTAAGTAAGTAAAATATATTCAGGACGATAATATAAAGCCTCAATTTTCTGTTTCTTTGTTGCCCTTTCTGTTGAGCCATCACACAGCGAAATAGTTTAGGTGATTATCGCACTATCTGAACCAAGGGGAGCTAGCCTCACTAAAATATGAAAAAATAACAAAAAACACTTTCAGGTATTTTTTGACAAAGTGTTAGAAATTTTATATGAAATTAATACTTATAATCAATTTTTCGGAGTGGCCTTTGTTCTAATGCTAAATAATTTGTAGATAAGCTACAAACAACTTTGAATATTCAGGTTTATTTCTAATAATTACTTAAGTATATGAAATTAATTGAAACAAAAAACCTAAACTAGATTAGTTTTAACTATATAATTAACTAAATATACTTTATCACGTATTGCAAGTTCTAAAATGCAAATCAATGTTTACTTTTTATTTTTACTCCATTTTCAATTAAAGAAACCCCATTTTATGTACATAATAAATATATACTATATACTTACATTGTGTATCTAAATTGTACAACAAAAAAAATGCAAAATAATCTTATTAAAGTATTTCTTTGTTTTATTAACTTATTTGTTAAGTCTAAGTTATTTATATACATATGTCATATATATTCTATATATATATATATAGTAAATGTTCACGGAAATTTCTGTTCATAGCAAGAACAACAACAACAAAAACAAAAAAAATATAAATAAAATAAATATGTTAATAATAAACTTAAATTATCACAACCATAGATAATAGTTTATAAATAAACTCAATATTTATATAATATATATACATTTACATATATATGTATATTTAGAATAAATGGTGTACAATAAAATCTAAAAACTATTCCCATATATCCTAGTTAAAAATAAAAACAAAATGAAGAATAAAAGGCTATCGACCTGAAACCATTTATTGGTTTTTTACATTTACAGAACAGGTGGGCTTTTTCGGGCCAAACTATTTACCTACATATATATATACGTATATATGTATAGTATTCGTATTATAAGACAGAGCACACAATAAGAGGGTAAGAATATATTTAAATAAATGTAATAAAATAAATCAGAAATACAAAACTTATAGAATACATAAGATTGGGTTTTAAAACATGGTATAAATAAAGAATATATTTACATTTTCCATTAAAATCAGATTTAATTTTATTTTATTTTATGTTTTTGGTCCTTCTAGGGTTTCACATAAATATGTACCTAAATAAATTCATCAATCAATAGTAGTATTGTCTGAATTTATTTTAATACTTTATTAGAATACTTTGGTTTTTTTTTTTTTGGGGTTTACTTTGATTTTCTATAATTGAATTAAATTCGATAGAATTTTAATAGTTTTTTTTTAAAGTGTGAAAAAATACCATTTTTTTTTATAAGATTATGAACATTTTCTTCTTTTGATCCGATTACATTGTCTGTTCATTTGGAATGGGAATTTTAACAAACACGAAATACTTATTAGTAATTACTAATAATTAGGAGAACCTCATTTAAAATCAGCTTAAGGACTAACTAATTAAAATAAAATACCTAGGAGGTATAACTGAAATACTTAATTAAGAACGTAATAAGTACTTAAGTAGTTAATTTTTAATAAGAGTTGAAGTAAGAAAACTCGAATTTAATATGGAAAGCTTTTTAATTTTCTTAAAATCTCAGCAAATTCATCATCTTATCATGAATTATAAAATATTTGAGATACAATATAAATATACTGAAGTACTTATATACATTTATACCTACGTAAGTATTTGCGTTCTTATTTAAAACGAAATTCTTTTTAACTGTATTGTGAGTATTTTGAACTTAAATTTCTGTTAAAAGCTGACAGTTAATTATTCAATTATAATTTTGATCCTTTGCCTTGAAAACGGTTAAAATTTTCAAAGAAAAGTAATTAATTTAAAAAAAAAAACAAAAACAACAACAATAATAAGAAAAAAATGTTTCATAAATTGATAAGTAAATGAAATCACGTAATTATTAAGTGTCTATAAAAACGCTCCCATTAATTAATAAGATTTTAAATTAATTTCAAAAATATTTTAATAATGTGATAACGATTCTTTATAATTATAATTAATTTAATTACAACCAATTTTTTGAAAATTTTTAACCAAAATATAATTTATCATATTTTTCTTCAAATTATGTATAGTTAAGTATAGAAGGAAATTAATTGAATAGAAGTTAAACGTTGGCTCTATATTATAATTTATATCATAACTGTGTAGAATAAATAACTGTTTCTTGTAATAGGAATATTAATAGGAGTACTCGTTAAACACTTTAAATTCTTATATAAATTCAAATATAACTCATTTTGTTAGAGAGAAGTTAAAGAGTCATTACTTTTTGACTCCTTAATTTTGACTCCTTAAAACCTACTTGACTCCTAAACTCAGAAATAGGTTAGGAGTTAATCAAATTTAAGTTTTACGGTAACCAATAGTTTTATTCTAAAATGGAGGGAATTATTAATATTACATATTTTTCTAATTAGTAAATCTTTAAAAATTCAAAATTGCAGTTCAATAAGTAAAACCCATTACATCTTCCATTTTAAATTAATTTCAGTAATTACTGTTAACTAATAACATATTGAATTCTATTTTTAAATTTTTAATTTAAAGTTTTTTTATTTAAAAATAGATGTATTTAACGAACACAAGTACAAAATATTGGAAAAACGCCCATAATTATGCATACATATACCTACTTATATCAGTTGTAATTAAATTTTTTTTATCATTGATTCATGTTTTGCGAAACAAAATAATCACCCTGAAATAGAATTCATAAAAAAAATTCATTAAATCGCGTAACATACCGTTATAATAATTTTTTGCATTTTTTCTGCATTTTTGACCCACAAAAAAAAAGAAAACAAGAAGAAAAAAAAAACAAAAGTAAATTTCATTTTTTTAACTAGTTTTTCTTTCATGTATTTTTTTTCTCACATTTTCTTCCCTCTCTTTCCTTCATTCACATATCTTTTTTTTTTTTTCTTAATTAATTCACTCCATTCTTGTACTTTATTGTAAGATTTACAAACGTCAAATCATTGAACCATTCATAACTTTATTACCATTATTAATTGACTTTATTGGAATTACTAAAAAAAAAAGAAAAAAAAAGAAAAACATGCGAAATTCAAAATAAAACCAGAAACATTAGAAAAAAATTACTTAAAAAATTAGATTACTAGTATAAACAACTGATCTGATCAATACTCCCTTGTTTTTATTTCAATGTATGTGTATAGGAATTTGAATTTTTGCAACTATATATTAAATGTCAAAAGTGTTTTATTAGTAGATAATAAAATAGCAAATTTACTATTTGATAATTTATATCTTAATGTTTTGTTTTTGGTTTTTTTTTTTTTTGAAATTTTAAAAATTCATTTTTGACAGCACCAAAACTAATGCAAATCTCAACACTAATAAAATGAATTGTCTAAATTTTTGTAACTCTTAAATGTTTGTTTTTTTTATTTTTAAGTATCACACTGCTACTATGACCATTTCTAAAGTTGTGAGTAGTTAAATTTCATAATCAATTAACCGGTTTATAATATTAGTTAATTTTTTTATTGACTTGAAAAAAAAGCTACAAAAAAAAGTTAAATTGGTACATATACAATTATATAAAATATCATATACAAGTTATATACCTATATATTATATTTGTTTGTTTTAAAAACATATTTTTTTTATAGTTTTTTTTTTAATTCAAATTAGGAATTTTATCATTATTCACACGAGTTGAATTGAGTTACACTCAAAATACAAATAAAAACAAATAAAAAACAAAGTTGCCAATGTTAAAAAATTAAAGTTAACGAAAAAAGCTAGTCAGCACTCAGCATATTTATAAGTTATTAGCACATTTGATAGAAAAACAAAACAAAGTAAGATTTGCATAATCATTATGTATCTTCATTCTACAGCTCTAAATGTTAAGTTCTAAATTAGTACTTCAATTCTATTTTTATACAAAATATCAACCATTAAATTAGAGCTTTTGCTCAAACGATTTTATCTTAAATTGAATTTAATAAAAAGAGTCTCTCGACCCTCGCTTTATTTTAGATTGCAAAATATACGAAAAACAACAATCAATAACAAAGATTAAAATGTCAACAAATCCTGAAATTTAGTTGACTGATCCAATGGGACATTTAGAAACCAAAGTACTTCGATAAGGAATAAAATTCAAAATATAACTTTAGTTATAAAAAACAAAGTTAACAATTAATTGCGCATGTTATGAATATCTACCACCGAACTTCATCATTCGTTTCTTATCTACTAGTTTCCATTTTAGATTACACCAACTTTTGAATCGAGTACTAGCACTGAAAAAGTCTGCATATCTTAGACGAAATACTAGTATTTGTAAAAATAAATAATTTTAGTGAAATTAAAGGGAACTACTCGTTTTTCTTTATTTATTTCAACTTTTGATTCTTTTGAAATTTAATTGTAAACTTCTGCTTTTAAAAACCTTAGTTCTCAAAGTTTCTAACTAGTAACTAATTTATGTTAGTGTAAAATATAACAGTTAATTATGTAAAGTTCCAAATCACTACACGTAAAAAACACCAAACCAAATCAACCTATTCAGTAACGGACAATTAAAATTAAATTAATTTTATTTAAAGGAATTGCGCTGATTACAAGCATTCGATTTCCTGATTTTTATTTACATTTTGTTTTTACAACTGTTGTAAAGCATGTGATAACTTGTTTTTAAATCAAAAAAAAATAATACCAGCGATTTATAACTAAGTATAATAATATAATTTCAAATGATGAATTAGCCAAGCTTGTCTGTCGAAATCTCAAAAATACTTTTACACAATACACTCAATGCTGGAAATTATAAGCTGAATATGATTGGAAATGCAAAATTTATGCAATTTTTTTAAACTTTCAAATTATTAATAAACAATAATTATAAATATATAACTTGAAAAGAAAGTGTTTATTCAATCAATATACAGTAGTTAATTGTAAATTGTAATACTTGTTATGATAAACGTGAGATTTATGTATGCTTTGCTACTAGTATTCCCTCAGTAAACTTGTTTGTTGTTCAACATATTGTTTTTAATTGTTATTATCTTGTATTTTGCTCTTTGCTCAACATATTGTTTTTAAGTTTTTTATTTTAATCTATTCAATAAATGGTATTTTATTCACAGATTTCAAGTGGTTTAATTTACAAGCCAAATAAATTGAAGATTTAATCTGTTGCAGATCAAAACAGTAAGGCAAAAAAATCTGAAAAAAGGTTGTTAAGTTTAAGGTAGTACCTAATTAAATTTAAAAAAATACTGAATTAGGAAAAAAAAAAACTGATTTATTAAAAAATTTTGGAATTTGGAAAGAAGGTATAAATTTAATGGCTGGAGGCAATTAACTTTTTAAATGATAAATTACTTTGATCAAGGCTGTTTGAATATTGACAATTATGATGAAACTAAAATTCAACATATGATGAGTAAAAGAGAAAAAAAAAAACAAAATAGAAGAGACAAAAATAAAAACATAGATGTGATAAAAAAATACTTAACTAAAAACCTAATTTATAAACTTATTATTAAAAGCTTTTCAATATAGCTTTGAGTTTATTTAAAACGTCTCATGACTGATATTGAAATTAGGCTAAGTGAATTGCTAGAGAAAATAGATTTTAGTAAATGGTGAGTAAATGGAATGAATAAGAATTAATTAGTGTTTTTATTTTATTTTATCAGTTTTAAGTTATTTTAAATCATTCAAATTAATGGATCATGTCAACTTGGTGTTAAAAGAGATGTGAGAAAAATAAACAAGATCTTCACCCTAAGTATGAAGAAGATAAGAATGTGAAACAACACGATTTTAGGAATAATATAAAAAAATCAAGAAAGTACATTATGTTCTTTTCACTTCAATCTTTCTTTTCTTTTTCTTTTAGTTTAAAAAATTTATTGAATGTGGCTGATTCGAACCCTGCAGCATTTTCCGAAAGTTCAAGGAATTGTTAAAATTATAAATTTATTAACGATTAACTGTCATCCTAGCATAGGCTGTAATATTAATTCCCAAAAAGTTAGTATTGGAATTTTTATCCGTATGACTATTAGTCAAAAGTGTATAAGAAATTTGCCATTACGTTTGTGACGTAGAAAAAGAGGAGGGGTAAAAATAGACTTAAGTCTATGGATCGGATCAAAAACTAAAATCGAATCGAAATCGAAAAATAAATCGATTGGTTATGTATGTCCGTCAGTCCACACGATAATTCAAAAAATAAAGGAGCTAGGATTTTGAAATTTTCACAAATTCTTTTTATGCAGCCATTTTGGTCCACGTGTTCGGGTACCTGGCGTAGAACTTCTTTTTTTTATATATGAGCATTACTCTGTACTTATTAAAGTTGTATGTTTGAAATTTTGCCAAAAGTAATTAACCGGATGACATAATGTTTATATTACGGTCATACGGGTGTCCCAGAGTTGACACAGTCTACTCTACTAGGCTCTTCCTCTTTTTATGATAAAATAAAAATAAAGACTATAATATACTTAATATATATCTAGTAATTATACAAATAAGCCAATGGAATATGACTCCGACAGTTTAATTCAATTGGTAAAGTTGGGAGTATACGAATATATAAGACAAATATAACTTATGGGAAAGCAGAAAGCATCAGGTATAATCAATTACACTTATATCAAGTAATTGTTTTTTTAAATTTATAAAAGTACTTTAGTCTCGTAAATTAATATAAGTACTTTGTGTTAATACATTGACTATAATTGACTTTTGCTCTTTGTGTTATAACTCTTTATTGCTTTCACCCCACAAGTGATCCGTGTACAAAGTTAGTTTCTAGAAGAGTTTTTAATCCCAAGTTAAGATGTTTATTATTTATTATATGTAGGCATTAACAACATTTATAGAAATTATACGAATCTAAATTATTACGTTCTATAATAACTTTGATTCAAAATAAAAAAAATGAACAATTAAATTTTCGTGAGCTCATTTTAATTTCAATTTAAATCAGATTTTTTTTTATTTAAAAACGTAGTAAGTATGTGAAGCTAATTATAAAATTCTATTAACTGCTATATAATAATTAAAAACATTTCTGAACTGAATAATAAAACATTTCCACTTTTGAAAAGCTTCTAAAAAAAAATTCCAGTGTGATTAATTTGCATCCATAAACATTACCATAAAAAGCCGGTCTATTATTTTAACTTATTATTATTTTTATTATGATAACTTATTATTATTATGATTACTTATTATATTATATAGTGACTCCCATTTTTTACAAAAAAACGCTTAGAAATAAATATTACTATTAGAAAAAAGTAAAAAAATAAATATTTAAATTAAGTTTTAATTTATTTGCGAGATAACTTTGAATAAATTTGTAATTATAAATGGCTTTCAATTTAAAATATAAACTGAGAATCGTGTAAAAATTTACAATGCGTCATTGAATTTTTGTATAAATTTAACTACTAAACACCTCAGGTTGACTAATAGACGTTTAATTGTCGCGAACCTTTTTTTGGTAAATGAGTTTTAAAACAACATACTTGAGAGTGTAAATCTAAATATTTGTATAGGGTGATTAATTAGTAATCATAACAAAATAAAAAATGAAAATATAATTCGATAACGATTATAATTTTATCTTTAAAATAGCTTGAATCAGTTTTAATTTGATCAATTTGGGTTAAAAAGAAGACTGTTATAATGTTAAAAAGAAATTCTTTTGAAATGATTCAGTGATGATTCAATAATATTTTTTAAGGTGGAGACGTTAATATGTTAGAAAATGAATGATTGTTTGATTCACTTCAAAATAAGATGAAATCAAATTAACGAAATTGGAACAAAGATCAGAACACAAGTGATCATTAGAACAGCAAATGCTGATTTAAGCCAATTGAATTTAGAAAAAAGGAGAGCTGAACTACAAAATCTAATTCTGAGTTTTAGAACCGACTTATTATACTTAAATTGAAGAATATTTAACTACAATGGACGCCACTGATTATTTATTTAAATCAAATAATAAAAATTTATTAAAAAACTTTAATTTATTTTTTTAAGTAAGTAATAAGATAACTAAATAAATAACACTTATATTCATTTTTTTAAATTTGACTACGTAATCAAGAATTAAACTTATTTTGTTATACAATCTTTATATAAGAGTTTGGACAATAGTCAATATTTTCTACTTTGTGAATTTCTGAAATTCCATTGTGACACGATCAAAATTCAAAATGCAAATTGTGCAAAATTTTTATCAATCGTTTTACTCTAAATTCAAGATAGTCGCTCATAGATTAAGTTCAGCCCGCATTTAAAGTATAAAAAAAATATAAAGTTTAAAATTTAAAATTGCTATAAGCTGACATTTTATTTCTTTTTTTCTTCTTCTTTTTTTTTTATTTTATTTATATTCCTCTTTGACAGTAAATACGTATTGTATTTCATGACTCTTCAATTTTTTTACTAACTAACATTTTTTTTATTTTATTTTATTTTTACTTGCATCTTATTTTCATACTGTCCATAACAATTAAGTATTCAGTTTTTGAGATTTTGTCCACGTATTAATGTGACATTTTTAGAGACAAAAAAAAATATACAACGTTGCGCGTGCTCTGCTTCATTGTATTATGGCTACTATTATAGTCTGTTACTAAATAACAGACGAAACAACAAATATAAAATAGAAGGTAATTCAATAGCGTTCAATGGCTTTTTCTTTAATATCTAAAAGAAACGCAAAACGTAGTCATTTTTAAAAAAAAATTCAAAACTATAATAGACATAATCATATATGATGTGATATTGTTTTGTACTTTAGGTCATATTAAGTGACATTTGAAAAAAAAAAAAAAGTTTATCTTAAAGAAAAGAGAAATAGAACTATTGTAATCATCTGGTATTGAAATTTAACTGACTTCTATATGTGCAATGAATTGTAAAGTTAAATGAAACAGTTATTGTGATGAAGCCTTCTTTTATTATATTGGTTTTCTTTGAACAGACATATGACACCACAATACTGTATAAAAATTTTAACTTGAATCCAACATAATACATATATACAGTAAGAAACTTGTACAGAAAGAAACTAAAAGTTTAAGGGCTGGAGTCTGGGACAGATCTTTCACTAAATAAATCGTTTAGCAAATAGCAATGTTTAAAACATAAGGTAATATATAAAACTAAATATAGTTAAGTAATAGTTAACGACTGAGTGGCACAGTAGTTTGAGTGACAACCTTTTATTTGAAAGGCCCGGGTTCGAATCACAGTAAATAAACTTTTATTTAGCCATTAGGTTCAAATTAATTGAAAAGCCAATAATTAATAAATAAATATTTAATAAAGTCTAAATACGAATACTATCTCATGTTTTATTGTAGAATTCTTTAAGATCAATTCTTATAATAGAATTTTAATTGTTACATCCCTTATATTCAAACATATGACTACCCCATAAAGAAGTTTATCAGCCTAGCAGCAAAAAAGTTTGAAAAAATAGTGTTTTATAATAATTTATTTGTTTATTTGTAGTACCAGTCACCAGATAATAGTAAATATTGTATAAAGTTTCAATAGTCCTCTGCCTATTTGGCATTTGGCATTTTATTAAACTATTATAATATACACTATATTTTTTTATTAAATATGATCCGACCAGAGTTTAAATCCCAAAACCTTTCGATTGAAAGTCCGACATCCTAACCACTACGCCAAAAGTCGGATTTTTTATAATCAATCTAACGCTTATGAAATATTTGATATGTGATATAAAATTCATTTGTAAGTGTTGTATATACGATTGAATAATTGTTGCAAGCTTTTCTACCACTACATATGTATGTGCATTATTTTGACCGCAGAATATTCCTTTTCAGTTTAAATTCAATTGTAAAAAATGAAATTGAATATTTACAAGTTACAATATCTAAAAAAAAAAAACTCATATTTAAAATGCTTACTCATAAGCCCCAGCTATTGAAAAAAAAAAAAATTAATTTTCTTTTCTTATGACGTGGAAGATTAAACGTCATTAAAAAGAATTTCAACTTCACTTGAATACCACTAAAGAAAAAAATTCCATTCCAATTAAACGCGGGTATTACTTCCCTGTTTTTAATCACATAATCCATTAGTTTTGGATCTTTTTTTTTTATTTTTTTTTTATTTACCACAACGATAATCTTAAGATACTTACATATACTTAAGTATGTATAGATAAATAACTATATACATATTCATATATACATTCGGGAATAAGTTGAGGTGAGTGCATCTCTTTGCATTTAATGCAATGGATTGCACTGTAGAGAATTGAATAAAAAATTAAAATTCTTCTTTCTTTCACTTTTAATTTTTTTTTTTTGGAATTTTTCATGTAATTTATGATGGACCTTAAAGCATGCTTAAAACTTTAATTTCAATTTAAAAAACTAAATTTACTTAAGAAGTAATGTTTTTTGTTTTTATTTTAGTTTTGTTTTTTTTTTTAAATCTAAGTTAGTATGAACATAAGTTGATAATTTATATTCAACTCATATACAAGACTATATACATAACATGTTAGCATCGAATTGGTTAGTTCCAGTCATTGAATTTTTTTTTTTTTTATTTAATATAGAAGTTGGGTTAAAATCGACATTTTTTTTTCAAAAGCGTGATTCTATTTTTAAAATGAAAATGAGAAAATTATGTAAATTTCCACAAAAATAAAAAATTAAAAACAATTTTTAAAAAAAAAATCTCAAATCATATCATAAACAAATGAAACTTTTTTTTTCATGAACGGAATTTTATTGGATATTTCGGATAAAAAATAATAATAAGTGATACCTAATTACATGCATCGGATCAAAGAATATAGAAAAGAAAAGTGAGATTTAAGATTTTTTGAGAAGAGAAATCTAAGAAAAATTTTACTTTCCCGATATATTTTAAAAATTTTAATTGGATTTTTTCAAAATTTTCTTTGTACAGCTTTAAGAATTCTCTGAGGTTCAAAGTAATCTCACTTGTAAATGAATCGCTTCAAATTGAAATTCAACAATACCAAAGTCATCAGATTATAACTATTTCCGAATAGTTATCATTTTACTCTCTTAATTTTAATCCCAAATTAAAAAAAAACTCCATTCTATGAATTTTCGGAATAAATTTCGAATTCCCATGACACTTTCAATGATCTTTTGTTTAACAATTTAATCGTGACATATGTTAATGATTTCCTACATAACTTAAGATACATTCAATTAAAAAAAGTTAAAATATAATCGTATATATATGTATATCGTAATATAATTTCATTGTAATACAAAATATTTTTAAAAAACTGAGAATTAAATTACAATTATTGTTATTTGTAATACTTAGTTTGTTATAAAAAACATTTTATGTGTTCGAAGATATAATTGTTAAAATCTTAAAGATACTTTGTGTAGAAATCAAGTTGTATCTCTAAATATTATTCTAAAAATAAGTACTTTATATGAAAATATAATAATTGTTAAAAAAAAAATGTTATTAAAACAATTCAAGGCCAGATAAAAATTAACAACAAATTCGATATTATTACTATACAATGAATAGATTCATAAAAATCAAGAAATATATAGTAAGATACTTGTATTGAATTTATTTCTTCTCACTCAACTCTTATATCATATTTCAAGATTTCAGTAGATTGCAATATTAACTACATTATATACTTATGTATAGGTTATGTTTTACAATACACATTAAAAATAAGATCGAATTCAACTCTTCTACTTAGTTACTCTTTAATATTAATATCAATATCAAGTTTTATTGCACCATTCAATCAACCACCTGGAATTGAATTAGTTAATATTTTCATATGTTCTATTATTACATTTACACCTATTCTCGTATACTTATTTACCTCTAAAACTAAACAAGATTTTAATACTAAAAAAATAAACAATAATATAGTTACAATGGATGGAAATTGAATTTGTAACAAAGAAACATAAAAGAAAACATATCACATTACAAAAAAAATAAACTAATTTCATCTTCGAATTCATCCAACTATGAGATTCAATGTATACATGACCTAGCGAAATTCAAAGCAGCTTAATAATATTTGATTTGTATAAGTGTATTAAGAATTTAGTGTAATAGAAATAATTTGGTGAAAAATGGTGTTTTAAATTATAAAAAAAAATGGTGAAAAAAATGGTTAAGGTGCTTATTTCTACAAACTACATATAGATATAAGCTATTAGTAAAAGTACTTATAATTTCCATTTTTGTTTTTTGAAAGTTTAGAAAAAATTTAAATAAAAGAAAAAGTTAAGGCGAATTCTATGTCGCAAAAGCAGATTCGATTCTTAGTTTTTTTTTGTAAGTAACTTTCTTACTAAATTCTAATTTGAACACAATTTCTAACTTAACTCAATTAGCATGCAATGTGATTCCCAAAGTTTTTAATTTATATATCTACAAATTTAAAAAGTTTAAGAAAAACATTAGAATCCATTTTCATGATATCCCTCAAACTTTTTCGGTTTATCCATCTTAATCTATAGTTCCTAAGTCCTATCACTCATTTCACATCCTAATCCCGGTTCCCGGTTTCCGATTCTAAAAACGATACATATACATATTTAAGAGGTTCCATTCCAAGTTTGATTTTAAAAAGTGGATTTAGTTGGTTTTAGTTGTTTAAAGTGTTGGACTTTACCCAAATGAAACCTGTACAGTATTTCTTGCTTGCTTTCGATGCCTTTCGGCGTCAACTTTCGAAAAAAACTTCAATATTAAACTCTTTTTACTTTGTTTGTTTAATACTATCTTAGAATGCAGAAAGTTATAAACGGAAGGAAGTGCAAGCGCAATAATTCGTAATACGCATCCTATAAAAGCTATCGACAACAGTGTTTAACACTTTAAAATCACATTTTCATGATACCTTTAAAAAACAAACACTTTATTAGTTTTTTATATCATTATACTTTGTATCTATTCCAAATGATAACTAAGTATATGTTACTAAATTGAAACATGTTGTCCTTCATTTTACAGCAAAAAAAAACTAGTAGAAACATTTTTAAAACGCAGTTAAATGTTAGCCATACACATATTAATAAATATCAATTATTCAAAACAGATATCAACCTCAACTTTTTATTCTCTGAAAATAGAACTGCCAAAGGTGTTGTCTATTGAAAAGAAAACACTGAAGAATAATAAATACAACTATTGATATTGTTTATTTGGATGTAACGTAGACCAACCCTATACCAAATTATTATTCAATATCAATCAAAAACCTTGTTCTTTTTTTGTATATTTTGAAAAGCAACAAATCCACCAACAACAACAACAATAAAAACTACAAAAAAAAAAGAAAACTGTCAACAGAAATTTTTTTAACTACGACATGAAAATTCCATAGAAGAACCCATCTAAGGACCTTGTAAAAGATACGCGCAAAAAAAAATACACCAAATGACAGAACAGGTAAACATAACATAAGTACAACATACCTGATTGGTATGGTAGTGATAAATTATAGTTTTGCAAACAAAAAATACTGAACTTTAGAATGAGTGACTGAAAAAGAACAGAAAATATTTACTTTTTTTTTATTTAAAATTAAAATAAAATAAAAATTAAAAGAAGAACGAACCTACCACACCTTAGAATTTTTAATAATAATTTTTTTTTTAAATATATTTTTAAACCTATATAAAAATTTATTATATAAAGTTAAAAACAAAATTTGTAAATAAATTCAATTTTAAAGATATAAAAAACAATGATGCCTTATATAATGATATTAGACAGAATCAAACTGAGAATGTATGACAATGACTCTGATCGTGATTGTAACATATTAACACAAAATTGAATTATATATTAAAATGTTTTAGTAAAATGAAATGCCATGCCCTTGGTCAAGACAGTACTAAGTGGCATACATTTCTGATTAATAATGTCCATTTGCCAACCATCAACAGATCCATCTAGTTCCTACAAGCATATAATTTTAATGAGACTTAAGAATATTAGAATTGTTAACATATATTACGGTTCTCACAATCTAAGATATTTTATTTATTTATAAAGAATCCTCTACCATATATACAATGTGATAAACCACTTATTCAGCCTTTCCTTTCAGGTGTGGCAGACATATATTTTATATAATGATATAAGCTATTACGATATAAATTAAGAATTAATCAGACCAGGGTTTCAACCCGTGACCCTTTAGTTTAAATGCCCATTATCCAAACCATCACGACACCGACCGGATACCTAAGATATATTAATTTGTAATTACTTATAGGTTATTTCTGTAATATGTTTAAAGTCTTAATAGTTCCTTTAGGACAAATTTATAAACTAGGTATGTGATCAGTGACCACTTTTTCATATCTATCTTATCTCTAAACCCATACCACAGCCTAGAACAGTTTGAAAGAAGTTCAATTTCGTATAAATGCTAAAATCATTATGCAAGCAAACAAGAATCTGTTTCATCGTATTGAAATTGAACATGTTACTTGAGTATAAGATAAATAAATCTTCATTGTAAATCATAATAGAAACTTTTTTTTCGCAATTACACTTACGGTTCAAATTCTTTACCAATCAATTTTTTGTAATTCTTAACCCATAAATAGAACGAATAAAAGAAAATTTAAAAAAAAAAACATTAAAAATGGAAAAAATTATTAAATCAAAAATAAATATTTGTAAAATTAATCACTTTATAGGCGAAAAAAAACAATAAATGAAAGAAAAACCAATAAATTAAACTATTGATATGTCTTTTTGGGAAAATTAATAAAAATATGCAGAAAAAAGAGTGAAAGCACGCACCAAAACAGGGCGGGGAACAAATTGCAAAAATATAAAAAGAGTAACAAAATAAAATTCGAAAAAAGGGGTAATAAAGCAAAATATCGAATTCTTTTTAAGGTCGCGAAAAACACCAAAGTAACCAATATAAAAAAAAATTGCTTTTGTAATTTGACCTTCTTTGTGTAGGGCTTTTCGTTTCAATGCAAAAAAAACAAATTTTAAATAAAAATAAAAAAAATTGAATTAAATCAATAATTAAATTAAAAATACACGATAAATATTTCCTATAAAAGAAAACTATCAATGATAAATTCAATTCCAGAAGTAATATTTTCGAATACAATGTAATAATGAACAAAGTCTTATTTCGGATTGTTCATCCTTGGGTAAAACCACGGGGTATACTTTACTTTCGGAACATTGTCAGATCTTTTTTAATTTAACTTTAAGCTATGTGAAGGGTCCATAGTTTCACAAATAAAGGTGATACGAATTTTTAAGTAAGTTGCCCTTGCAATTTGAATATATAAAGAGCTTTTAGATGTTTTTAACGTCCCCATTGCTAATTCAGAGCCATATAGTAGTTAATTCATCGCGTAACCTAAGGTATCTCGCGATTTATTGTATCTAAAGTATAGTATATCCAAAACATATGATCTAGAAAAGCAATTACAACTATCTTTCAAGAAATCTCAAGATCGTTAGGAAAAGCTTTTACATTTTAGATACATAGGTAGAATATTATTATTTATTTAAATTAATTAAAATGTTTATTAATATTTTTTTAATCTGCTTATAAGAACCTATACAAAATTATGATAATATTTTTTTTTAAATTTATAAATTCGTTAAAGTTTAGAACTCTATACCCTAGTAGTGATCGTGTATGGAAATTCAAATTATTATTAACACCAAAGATTTAAAGTATATTAAAAATTAAAACTTGTTAGCAATTACAATTTCAAAATTCTCAATGTAAATGCTTACCTTTACTTTACAAACTTTAATAATTAATTTTAAATTTTAAATTCAATAACACAAAATTACTATAAGAAAGTTCTATAATTAATTTCCTGCTATCAAAAATATCTATAGTAACAAATTTTTTTAAATTTTTTTAATTGGATACATAATTAGAAATTGGGGTTAACCTAGTAATAAATATAAAAAAAATTTTTAAAATTCATAACATTCAATTCATTTTTTTTTTAAGGAAATTAATTCTTTAAATATTAAGCATGTACAAATGCTCAATTCGAAATGAGAGTAATGAGTTTTAAGAAAAGTTTCGTGCAAACAGAAAAAAGTTGTGAAAATTAAATGAACTAAATCTGTCTAAATAATAAAAATAGAAATTATATAAATTGAAAAATAAAACAAAAACTTTCTTTTTATAAATTTTTTTTTTTCACATATGATAACTTACGAAACTGTTGATCGAGTCACAAAACAATTCGGAAATAAAACAAAATACTCAATTGAAGAAATGATATTTACCTGAAAATAAAAAAAAATAAAAACTATTAAAATATTTTTTTAATACAAAAACTATTCTAAACTTAAGAAAATTATCTAATTTTAATCGTAAAACGGTTTCTTTCAATTGTTTAATGATTAAAATGGAAAATAGTAGTGAAAATAGCTGGAATAAATTTTAACCAAAGAATCTCTTCACTTAAATTAAGCAGGATTCTCCATCACTTTGTTTTTTGTTTTACTGGCAACTCTATTTGCTAACTGTTCACTGTTATAGCCTAACAGACTGACAATATATACGTGCATGTCGCAACAGAGGGTAATATTATATTCATATTATTATACGGTTTTAACATGAGATAGAACTATGCTTTATTACATGTAAAAATGTCTTTTCTATATCTGTGAGTTATATTATTCAATTAAATTATTTGCTTATATTTTGTATTTGTTTTATACTGTTATTTTAATGTATTGTTTAATAATGATATGTAATTATCAATTATTGATTAAGCCATTAATTTGAACCCAATGGAGCTGAGTCGCGTCGATATAAACAGATAAAAGTTTTAACTTTCAACGGGATTCAAACACTTGCCTTTCGCATGAAAGGTAGGTACTCTAACCACTGTACCACTCAGCAGTTAAGATTACAAAAGTTGAGTAAAATCAATTGTTCATTTTATGTAGAAATTATTTAGTTGACCACAAGAGAAAAGTAATTATATCAACTCATTATACATCAATTACATCAAATTGAACACTTTACTATAAGAATTATACTTATATATACTGATCCCATGTCAAACAGCTACTGCCTTAAAGGTTTCCTCAAATCCAACTAAACGAAATAAGAACAATGAAAACAGTTTTGCGTATATTGAAACCAATGTTCTTTTTCCGGTTACAACTAAAATAAAACTAAAAACGAGGTTCTAATTTGAATTTCCTTAAGTACTTAGTAAACAATTTGTACCTTTTTTACTCTCCCAAGATTCATTAATCCAATTGGTATTTTTTTCTTACATACTTGTGTATTATACTGATTAATGAGAATTATAATCAAAATAATATTAATACAAAATATCAAGATGGAATCATAAACAAAAAAGATCTTTTTAAATTATATGGTCCCCCTTTTTCAAAAAAATTTGTTAATTTCATTATAATTGAATACATCTTAAGAGTAATCTAGAACACCTTTAAAGCAATTCTACTACACAAGAATACATAATCTAATTGAAAACACAAATTACGATTAAAAAAAATCCCATAGAATTTGAAGTTCTATTGTATGGTAATTTCAATTAAACATTAACGACTTTTTCTTATGATCCCCAAAAAAAACCCCCGAAAATTATCATTTAATCAAATCAAAAAATGTACAGTCTACAAATAGTTTTGAAAAATAATTAAGGTTTGTTGTATAGTTATTAAAGACCCAAAACTATCACAAGTATTATTCAAAATTCTTAAATGTTAAATTCAAATTAATATTAAGTATGGAAGGCATTAGTCTGGGCATCAAACTCAAAGCACGTATATACGTATATAAATTTTATTTTTAAAAATGAATCAAAGATAGGAAAGATATATAATCACCTCACCTTACCTTACCTTACCTTACCATATATTCAACTCGTGTAGTAAATCTTCCTTTTTTCCAGGTATTTTTTTTTTGAAACCCTCATTAGAGTTTGCTACTCTATTTTTATTAACTATACATTCAAAATTATTTTTTATATTCAAATTTGAAAAAATTCTAATCAACATCACCATCGGACATTACCGACCAGTCATTAAAGGTAAAATTATTATATTCCAACCTAACCTAATAGAAATTAATAAAGAAAAACATGGGAAAAGAGGCAACAAATAAATAAAATTTGATTTCCTGGTCAGAAAAAATATTTCCTTTCATTTTTTATGGTACGCACAAAATCTAGAACTCAATAAGAATCAGAATGGAATGGTCAGTATACATTGACATTAAAATAATCAACGACCAACGAACTTAACTGACGACAACTTGTGTCAATTCATATTAGAAATGCTACACCTTAAAAAATACCAAAAGGGAGCAAGAAAAAACAAACCAAAATTAAAATGTTCTATAAATCATAGGAGCAATTAAAGTGATAATATAATAAGTATCATAAAGTAAAAAATAGGAGGGGACTCTTGAAATATAAAATGGAATATGAAACGCATAACAATGGAAGGATATGAATCTAACATTTTTTCCATTGTCACACGGTTCCTTTCTTTTTTTTAACAAAATATTAGATACTTATAGCATGTTTTTAAAAGAATCTCTCTTTCTCTTTTGGAAAATTCGAAATTATGATTTTCATTATTTGATTTTAATTATTTCTTGTTTACACTTGAAAGAACACCCCTTGTTACACAAACAGGAAGTTATCCTTCTTGTTTTTATGATTTTCTAGATAAATTGTTCTAGAAGTGATCACCTAAACCAAAAAATAGGGTAAAATTTTATATTAAAAATTTATTAAAATTAAAGATTTTTTATTTAAATTCAAAAGAAATTAAATTTTTTAAAATGTTGGTACTTACGACACTCTTAAGCATAGAACTTATCAGATACTATAATTTAAATTTTTACCTGAAAATTTAAAAATCCGCGTTTTTAAAGGATTGTAAAAATCATAAAAGTTAGAAGTTAAAATTTTTCTTTATACAGAAAACTTGACATGTGTATCTGATCAATAGCTCAGTGGTAAAGTGCCGGCTTTTCAATCGAAAAGTCCCGGGTTCAAACCCTGGTAGGATAATCTCAAATAAAAAAATATAAGGATTTATATTATTAGGCAATATTTAATAATGTCTAGGTACTACAAATAAATAAATAAATAAATTAACATGTGTAAGATGTGGTTCTTCTTCATAATATGTCTTCAGGGACTATTTACTCATTTGTATTGGTTTTTGTGTGGCTGTTCTAATCCAATATACACTTAACTAATGGAATTCATAAACTTCTGCCATACGAGCATATTTTTAAGCCCCAAATTCAAAGGGATCGCTAAATCAATTTTATGATAAACATTTATTTAGAAATAAATGTCCAATATCTACTTTTCCCGTCTGAAGCATAAAACAATCTTCAGATTCTCATAACTCTGATGTTACATGCGATGCGATAAAAAAATTTTCAATGTCATCTCATTTATAATATATTTACTCACTTAATAATAAATTATTTACTTAATATCAATTTCATGTTTAATACATTTTAATATTTAATTCAAAATTAAATTATTTTGATATAATAAACGAAATGGCCAATGTTCATGGTGTAATCGAGCGAAATTCATTAAAATCTAATTAGAAATAATGAAATGACCAAAAATGGTTATAATTACACATATTTTTACAATCTAATAAAAAATCTCAAAATAATTAAATGAAATATAATATACATTTTAATTTTCTAACCACAAAACCATACTAAATTACAAAAATATAAACCTTAGGTACACACATATATATAAACTTTTTATTAAATTATTTTCATTCTTTTACTTATAGTTGTGTTTGTTTGTTTTACATACAATTACACAATTTTTAATAAAAATTATTCAAAAAAAAAAAAACAAAAACCAAATAACCTGTCCAATAGATTTGAATATTTCTTTTGCAAAACTAAATTTGGGAAACCCTGTAAATCGTTCGCTCTATTAACGTTCACCTTGCACTGACATAATATGTATAGTGTGGTCTGTTTGGCAATTTATACAAATAAAAAAAGTCACATAAGTACTTACCACAAATTTCATATACTGTACAGAAAATTAATAAACAAATATAAATTTTGTTTTAATAAACATCATTTAGGGATTCGGTATCGGTATTTCGGTATTAGTTAAACTTTTGAAGAACTTTGGTGTAACAGTTAAAAAGATTTTTTTAGAATAGAGAAATTTTTGGCACCAGCACTGTTTTGACCTTTATAATTACCATAGGTTCAAAAATTAGTTTAGAGTTAGCTATGTCTTCTTCATACTTAAGGCTTTAAATTCGTGCTCTTGCTTAAAATATTTTCAAAGTAGTAATAATTTCATACATGTCCTAATAATGTATAGAGAACCAGAGTTTGACAAAAAAAGGTGATTAAAAATAAAATTTAAGTGTAAGTATTATATTTACAAGATATTTAGAATGTCAGGAAACAGGGGAGTTACGCCCCTGCTACAACAAAATTAGTTATTTCTTAATTGAAGTATGTCTAAGTTCATCACTTACATATATATTACAATACTTATAGTTACATAGTATTATAATATGTACATAAATATATACATATTTCTTAACTGAAGTGCGTCTAGTTTTTTTAACATTCTATATAGCATAAATATATTAAATTAAATGCAATTCTAGATACCCACGTACCGAATCCCTATTTATAACATATTTTTTCTAACATTTAGTCAAAGGTTAATAGACACGATATACGATATAAGTACACTAAAAACAAAAAAACGATTAAAATATTGGAACTAACTGAGGGTAACATGTGCATTTGGATGGGTATGGGATTGGAAACATGTGCTTAAAATACATAATAACTAAACACATTTTTCTCTATTATATATGGTGTCACTAACCTACAAATAATTTTTGGTTTTGTGTTGTCTTTTATATACTTACATACATACTTATATGCATATATTTACTGGTTTCATTACCATACCATTACTAATTTTTGTTAACTGAAATTTAACTTTTATGTTTGTAAGTAAGTACTTATGTATATAAAAGGTAAGTATGTAAAAACACGTAAAAATTATTTTATTACAAAATACAGTTATCAAAATTTTCATATCTATAAAATTTCCATTAGAGTTTTTATAACAGAAAGTAATTGTGTGTTGTATATCAAATCATAATGATTCTTTTTCTTATATACTTAAGTACATATATATTTATTTATGAACATTTATTTGTACATTATAGTAATGGAGATGATAAGAACCGATAAACAAACATTAGAGTGCGGTAATGGTAAACTAATAATTTTTTTTTTTTACTATTCATATTTATTCCAGAATGGGTGAAGTAATTATGGAACTGTAAAAGGCTAAATAATGATTACTACAGTTATACGTTAGAATTTCCCACCAATTTTTATTATG
Organism: Dolichopus griseipennis; assembly: GCA_963082915.1. NCBI lineage: Eukaryota > Metazoa > Arthropoda > Insecta > Diptera > Dolichopodidae > Dolichopus > Dolichopus griseipennis. The sequence continues at coordinate 369,059,189 of OY720441.1, forward strand.
TTACAACGTTAAATTAAAAAATATCTGGGATTGTTTGGTTTTTTACCTTCACTTTTTTATTAAATATACTTAACTATTGATAAAAAAATGTTATCGAATTTTAATAATATTTATTCAAATATTTATTTTGAGAGTCATATAAAAATCTAAACGCAATGAAATACTTGACCTAATTTATGACGAATTAAATATTCGTCATAAAAAAAAAAACGTAAAAGGTGCAAAATGACTCAATCTTTTTTAATAGTTATTTTTTATTAGTTTCTTTTTTCAATATTTCAAGGAAATTGTAAAAAACTTTAAGTAACTAAGTACTTGTATTTATTTTAGATTTTAGATTTTACAAATTACTTATTTCTTGTATATTTTATAATAAATATACAATTACTTACTTAACAAATTTTTATACACATATATGTACTTAAGTATGTAAATAAGTAGATATAAGTATATTAATATATCATATATACTTACCATAGACTTAATATTGTAAAATTTTATTAAGTATAAAGCGAGAAAACAGAAACCTACACCTATTATACGCCTCGCCGTTACTTTAAAAAGTATTGAATGTCTATTTTTACCTTCAAAAATTTTAGCGCGCAAATTTTTTGGCATCTTTTCCTATTTCCGCGTCAAAATGTTTTATCAATTAATAGGTTAAAAAGTGTAATATTTTAAAAAATTATTCTGAGTATAATATTGAGCGAATTTGCAGTATAAATAAATATAAATATAAGTAAAATAAAAATTAGAAGTCTTAACTATATAAATTTCTAATGCCATTGCTTTTGATTACTTTTCTTTGCGATCTGAATAAATTTTAACTTCGAATATATATTCCCAAGAGGTAATAACTGCTTCATAGGTGTTTTTAATCTAACAAATTCCTATATGAAAAACACTGAAATACTTAATTATATTAAATCCAAAAATCCTAAGTAATTACTTAAGGAAGTACTTATAGTTACTTATACTTTATGTGTCTAAATTTTTAAATACTTTACTTAAAACTTTAATTTACGAAAAAATGTAAATTTTAAAAAAAAATTTATACCCAACCCAATAGAATTAAAATTCTTTTCAAATAAATTAATGATATTATCATAAGTAAAAAGTCCCGAAAATCTAATAATAGGCTTATCAATAGTTTATTATTAAAATATTTTTAAAATTGAAAATTTGTATCTTAAGTTCTTTCACAAAAAAATATTTATAACATTTAAAACTTTAAAATTGTTCTTAACAAAATAATTTGTTAAAGAATTTCTAAGTGGGCGTCTTTTAAAACACTATTTGGGAGTTCTAGTTTTGGTATTATTATGCAACTGTTATATTATAAAAACAATAATATATAAAATTTAATTCATTTTAATTTTTTATTATGCAAAACATATTGAAAATCACCTCCAACAGTAAAGAATAACAAGAATAAGAATAAGTAATAAAAACTAATAAAATAAATAACAAAAGTTATGCCACCTTAAAGTTAGACAAATTTTTGTTCGATCCATTTTCAGATTTCTAGATTACCATGATTATATTCATATATACTTACTTATATAATACAAGTATAGTAGTTATAGACAAGTTTCTTACTCAAACCACCAACTCACTGAAACACAATATACTTACTTATTAATAAAATCTTTATTAAATTTTCATATTTTCAGTAGAATAAAAAAAGACCAGCCTTGTTTTTATATTTTATTTTTTATAAGATATGACAACTCCCCTAATAATATGCAAATTAACTTTTGCATTTAATAAATGGTATTATAATACAACATGTCTATAATTCTCAATGTTTCATTAATCGTTGATCCAATCTTGAAAAATTGGAAGTAAAATATTAAGAGATCTCTCATTTGCATCTTCCGAATTCATTTTTTATTATTTTGGATTGTTGCTTTTCATTTTTGAGGTTAATGTTACCAAAGCCAGAACACAGTTAAGACCTACGTTTTAAAATAAATAAAGTAAAGTATTCAAGGTGAGGCAAAAAAAGTAATTTAATATTTATGAAATAATATACTAATAGAAAATACAATCGGATCAAATGATTTTATTTTATTTTTTTCTTGTAACACTGCATCAACATCAGCAGCAACAGCAGTAACAGTCAGAATTCAGTAATAACGCTCTCATATATGAAACAAAGCTATTGAATTTTTTGAAGAAATATTTAACAAAATAAAATTAAATAATGTGGAAAAAAGATTGATCCCTCAAGATTAAAATATTTTTTTTTCTCTTTTTTTTTTAATATTTAATAAATTGCCTTTTCTACCAAAATTGGATATATTTGAAGTCAAAGTGAAGTTTTACTTACAAAGTGAAGTTTTGAAGCTGTTTAGCATCATTTGATTGAATTTCAGTTTTAAATTTTCAATGAAAAATTTGTTTTTTATATTGCAGAGGAAAATATAAGTTTTTGGGAACACAAATAAAAACCAAAAAAAAAAAAAAAAAAGAAACAAAAAAAAAGAGTTATTTACAATGACAAAACATTCAAAGCAGGTTTAAGGTCGTTGGTCTTATTTTGGAGTGGAGTTGTGTACAATTCACTTACTATGGAAATATAAAAACAAAAACAAAAATGTTGGGAAGGGAAGTTTTCATATTATAAAAATGTTCTTACTATGTTTGGGAATTTTAGTTTTATTGAAAAATCAATAATAGTACTGTTATAAGGTGAAGGTTTAGATTTCAAAGTACTTAGTTAACTACAAAAATATTTTTAAATTAATATTTGAAGTTTTTAAAAAAAATAGTTGTTCGGAAGAAAGAAATACTGAAATTAATGGTGGTTTTTTTATATTAACATTGAATTTGTTAATTTGGCAAGTTTTTTTTCAAAAGTTTGGATAGGAGAACTCAAATATAATTTATAAAGACATCAAAACATATTAGAAAATTGACGAATTAAACTCAATAAATGTTAAAAATATTAATTAAAATTTGCATTACTTACTTATTGGATTAAGTAAACTTATTAAAATGAAAGGTCATAATAGTGGACTACACCAACGATTTTATAGATTTAAATAACTTATACTTAAAATTAATTAATAAATTAAGTACTTGAATTTAGCAAATTTAACTATGTCATAAGGTCATAATATATTTGAAAGTAACTTGTTAATCTTTAATAATTGATTAAAGTTTCAACTTCCAAACGTCTTAGTGTTCAAGTTGAAGTTGACACATACATCTGAAGATGGGGAATTTTAGGGGAATTTCCGGTGTGAATGTGAGATTTACTTAAGCAGTTAATTACTTAAGTAAGTACTTACTTACTTTAGTAATCACATAATTTAATTTGTGTATTTCATTAGTTTAGTAAAATAAATAATCAAACTGCATTTAATTTAAAATAAATCTTGAATAAATCCTGATTAAATATCCTGAAAGTATAGCTTTTTTTAAATTAGTCACTAAATAAATTCAATAATAATTTTTTAATTAGGATTGAATACTTAATTTTATTTATTCAAGATTGAAACTGAATGCTTACGATATTTACGTACGTACATATAAGTTTTTGAATCAAATTGTCTCCCTTCCAAAATATTCAATTTGTCATTAACACAATTTTTTTAAATACACAAATCCTACATTAAAATAAAAGACGAAAGAAGTGATAAAAATAAATAATTTTAAAAATTCTTAACGAAAAATAAATAAAAATATTTTCAATTTAAAATTAAAAAAAACAATAATTTTGTCATAAATGATTTCATTCTATAAACTCTTAAGTAAAAGAATTTTTTAACAATTTTTACAAATATTGGTAACAATAACACTTTTGTCCAATAAATAAATTAGCACTTAAGTCGTCATTCTGATTTGTTTATAACTATATTCAATCATCCTGACTTGAATTCTTCACTTTTTTAAAAACAAAATAACAATTTTTTTAATTCATAACTTTTTATGACTAAAGTTTTTAATCTTATAAGTAGGTATTGCGATTCTAAAAATGGCTGTTAAAATAAAACTTTTTTTTATTATTAATATTTAATTTACTTAACTAAGTATACATATATTTTATAAATTACTAGATGACATTGAAAATCATTGAAATACAAAATTGGAAGTAAAAAAAAAATCGCGTAAAAAGTTTTTAACAACAGGTAAAAACAGTAAGTATTGAAAAAAAGTTTGTAATTATAAAATATTTGAATAGGGTGTTTTACTTATACGTGTTTATTCAAATGAATCATTGCTTATTATTGTTATCCCAACTATTTACCTATTCGAAAAAAAGGATCAGATTTGATTTAACAAGCAAATATGACTGACTAGTCTTTTACAAAATTAGTCATAAAACTTATTCAACAAACCCGACTTTTAAATTTAAAAATCCCAAAAATTGATTAGCTTATCTTACCTTAATTTTTAAAAAGTCATAAAAACAACTATAGATTAATTTAACATTTCAAATTAATGTAAAAAGTAAATATTCTAAAGAGATCTTTCATACATATTTTATAGCCGAATATAATTAATCACCCTGTCAGATTGGAATGTAAATAAACAAATACAAAACAAAAAAGGGTAGAGTTTATTAAAACTAACTAAAAATAAAATTACTATGTGATTGATCGTAAGTATTGATGTACAATTAAATAAGTTAGTTTTTATAATAAAAATTTTAGAATTTGTTTTTTCTCATTTTTTTGTCAACTTTAAAAAAATTAAGAGACGTAGATTTGAAATTGAGATGAACTTTACAATTAAAATTATATATATATATATAGCTAACAAATTTTTATATATATATATAGTAAGAACGATTAAATACACTTATTTAGTTACTTAGTTAACATATTTAATATTTATTGAATTTATTTTTATACTTATGTTAAGTAATATAATTTATAAATAAATAATTTGAAAAACGTTTTCTAAACGGTCAGACTAGCTTCAGACTTGATTAAAAATGTTTCCTTGAAAATTTATATTTGATAGTAAAAGTTTTATGAAAATTTAAATAAGTAGTTATTCAGTAGACCGGGAGTTATACTTATAATGATTACATAAAACAAATATTCCCATTTCTGAACTTATGTAACTAAAACAGTTAAAAAACAAAATATCAAAAAGTGCAAAATATGAAAGTGCAAAATTTGGGACCGTAACTAGCATATGTCAATTTTTTGACAGTTAAAATGCACGATTTTTTGTTAAAAGTTTAAAAGTGCAAAATTTTGTAAGACTATGCAAAACCTAAACCCCATTGCATATATTTATGCAAGGCCATTGCAAAATTTATTTATATATATGTATGTATAATTATTTTGTATTACATGAAAGCAAAAATTAAAATTTTTATGTAAACAAAACAACCACATAAACAATATTTGACAATTTAATAAAGAACCATGGTAGGATCGTTCACGAATGGGTGCAAATATAGTGCTACGGTGCAAAAAAAAAAATTGCACTTACTAACTTGTTAATACCCTTATTAAAAATTTATTTTATACACAAAAAATGAATTTGCTTGATTCATCCCTTAAGTTTGACATACTAAGTGTGAAAGTGTGAAAATCGTATGGTAAGTAATATTTTGTAAATGTTTTAAATATTAATTCATTTCTAATAAATTAAAAATGACTTTTTTATCAGCATTTTTTTAAGTATCTAATTTATAATTTATGAATTTTTAATAATCATACTTTTCATGTTTTAATTGACAAAATTATTTCATTAATTTTTAAATAGCAATGATAAAATAAATAATAAACCATTGAATATAATTAGTTACATAAGTAAGTAAATATGAGCTTTGGAAAAATAATTATTTGTTCAATAAGATTTGAAAAACAGTTAACACTTAAATAAAGTTCACATCATCCTAAAAACGAAAGTATGAGAAAATCATAGAAAAATCTTAGAAGAAAATTAAGGTGGAAAATTTAAAGTTTAATATAAATACTTATCTAAAATGAATTCTTAACTTTAGTAGCACGCAAAAAAAACCTAAGGCTTCAAATTCAAAAATAATAATAACGTAAAAAAGGTTCAACGACTTGATTAGTAAGAAGAAAACATAATGAGTGTCAAATGCCATAATGAGCTTTTTTTTCTATTTAATCTGCCTTTACAAAATAAAATTTTTTGGATTAATATTGTTATTATTTAAAGCGTCACACATAAACTTGAACTAGAAGAGACTTAACAATAAACAAGAAGTAAAAATTAAAATATATAAAAAAGAAAGAGATAGAAAAACCCGAAAAACATGATTTTTGACATCATGCCAGCCAAAAACTCTTATACCGTAATAGGAAATTCTTTATAATTAAAAATGCGCAAACAATTGGCGTGGTATAATTAAAATATATGTATATATATATATACGCTTATATAGTTACTTGGTTACTCATAATCGAGCACCTTGATTGAATTTTTATTAATACCGTTTTATTCTTCAAAATAAAAAACAAATATGAATGTGATCATTGTTTTTCGACAACTTTAAAGAAACCCAGATGGAGTTTCAATTTAAATTTTATGCGAAAAATTGAAGTTGATAAAAAAAAACAAAATTAATTTCCTCTTTTTTGTTTTTGTTTTTTAAGGCAATTAATTTGTTCACAGCTTTAATAAATTAAACACACATACAAAAAAAAACGGAACTAACTAGTTACTTACTAAAAAAAATTTCAAAACAATGAAAGTTAAAATAGTAATTAAGATTACTAACATAACAAAAGTAAGTTAATTTATTTTCCAGTCTTAATTCACTTTTTAAGTATTTCTTGTTTTCCACACAATTGGCCCGATACTAATTAAGAATAAATTCAAACACGTTCACATATTTTTAGAAAATTAAAATAAGTAAAAGTCTTTAGTGAAAACTTTTTAGGCTTAATTAACTTTAACTTTAATAATTAAGTTAATTTTATACTTGTACTTATAATTAATAGAAATGTTAACTTTAAGAGTTTATTTCAAACTAAACTTAATAAATTTGTACATTAATAATAATATTCAAAATACAATGAAAAAGAATTAAAACATTACTGTAAATAAACATGTGATCCAAAAGAAATTACAATAGTAATATTACATGTACATACACTACTGTAAGATAACACAAAACTATATAGAATACAGTCTTGTATAAAATTATTTTAACAGTCTAACATGAAAGTATTTTAACACTCCCCCTTTCGATATTGTTTTTGTTTTCTTTAATTTTAAAGTTCTGCAGCATGTCAATACAGCTTCCTTGTTTAATTTTATCTAGTGGCTTAGTTAGAAAATCTGCAATCATGTTAGAAGACTCAACATATGAAAATATGACGCTGCCATCCTGTTGTTTTTCTCTACAATAGTGATACTTGATATCAATATGTTTGGATCTGCCGTGGTTTATGCTATTACTGCTCAGCTTTATCGCACTTTGATTGTCGCAGTTTATGACTGTTGGTTCTTTAAAGTACGTTGTAAATGAGAGTTCTTCAAATAATTTCCTTAAGTAAATTACTTCTTTAGTTGCTTCACACATGGCAATATATTCTGCCTCCATTGTTGAAAGTGCTACGCATTTCTGTTGCTTTGATCTCCAAATGACTGGTGCATCTGCAATCATTATTATGTAACCTATTCGTGATCTTCTATTTGAAATGTCACCTGCCCAATCCGAATCGACATAACAGTTTAATTTTTCATTTGATTTCTTATAAGTAATTTTAAAGTCTGGATTATATTTGAGGTATCTGATTACTCTTTTTGCCGCATTCCAATGAGTTTTTCCTGGGTTTTTGCAAAAAATGCTCAGCGTACTGGCTGCGAATGCTATATCCGGCCGTGTTGTATTGGCTAAGTATATCAATCCTCCTACAAGTTCTCTATAAGGTTTTTCTTTCATTTCTAAAATTTCTTCTTTTGATGTAGGGCATTGATCATTTGTTAATTTAATACTGTTATCCATGGGAGAAGTCACAGGCTTTGAATCCACCATATGGTATTTTTCAATAAGTTTTTCAACGTATTTTCTTTGTGTGATTTCAATACTTCCAGTATCAGATGTTCGACGAACAGATATCCCCAAAATTTGGTTAACATTTCCCAGATCCTTCATTTTGAATTTACTAGCTAATAATCGTTTTGTTTCGGTCAATAAGTTTAAACATGTTGAAGCTACAAGTAAGTCATCAACATAGACTATTATTATAACCATCTTATTTTGTTTGTTCATGAAGTATAAACATGAATCGGCAGAAGATTGACACATTCCAATATCTTTCAAATAACTATCTAGTTTTAAATGCCATTGATGGCTGGCTTGTTTTAGCCCATACAGCGGTTTTAGCAGTTTACAAACTTTGTTGCTCAATAATTTATTACCAGGAGCTTTTGGTTCTTCCATGTAGATTTCATCATGCAAGTCGCCCTGGACGAAGGCTGTTATAACGTCCATTTGGTGTAAATGCATCTCTTTGTTTGCACAAATCGCAAAAATTGTTCTAATCGTCTCGTAACGAGCAACTGGAGCATATATTTCACTGAAATCGAATCCATCCCTTTGCTCGCATCCTCTCACAACTAATCTCGCTTTGTATTTATCGACAATTCCATCATCTTTATATTTAATACAATATACCCATTTATTCGATAAAACTTTCTTATCTTTTGGACGTTCAACCAGTATCCAAGATTTATTTTCATTTAAGGATGATAGTTCATTTTCCATAGCTTGTATCCACTTCTCACGATCAGTACTTTTAATTGCTTCCTCAAAAGAACCCGGATTAGTATCATTTTCAATAGCTAAATTTACCTTTTGAATTTTGCATTTCCGAGGTCTTCCTCTCTTTCCAGTCCTGAGAAGTTTTGGTCTTCCTCTTTTTTCCACCCTTTCAGTATTCTTTCCTTCATCTGATACTTCATTAATTTTCGCTCCATAGTCTAAACCTTCTTCATCCAATTCATCAGCACAATCCGAAAAATATTCATCAGCACTTTCGAATGACACCTCTTCCTCATCTTGAAATTCATCTTTAGCATTTAGTTTGTCTGTTTTTTCATTATTATCTTGGTCCATATTGTTATTTTGTTTTTCCATCTTAGTCAAATTATTTTCAGGCTCGTTTATTACCCCAGTTTGGATATGAACAAAATTTTTTTCATTAACAACTTCTAAGAATTTTACATCTCTACTTTTTATTATGGTGTTATTATGTTTATTCCATAATCTGTAACCTTTCGATTCCTTGCAGTATCCAACAAATATGTACTTATCTCCGCGTGCATTCAATTTTGAGAAATTTGTCCCTTTCCTTAGAGCTATAGCTGTACAACCAAATGTTTTCATAAAGCTAACGTTCGGTTTTCTTCCTGTCCAGATCTCATAAGGAGTTTTTCCTTTTATAAAACTTGTTGGGCACATGTTTCTAATAACTGCAGCTGTATTTATGGCCTCGGCCCATAAACATTTCGGTAAGCCTGTTTCCATTAGCATGCACCTACACATGTCAAGCAAAGTTCGGTTAAAACGCTCCGCTATGCCATTCTGTTGTGGCGTGTACGCAATTGTAAGTTGATGTTTGATTCCATGTTTTTCTAAATAGTATTTGAATTGATTTGACAAGTATTCTTTCGCATTGTCCGTTCGTAATTTTATTATTTTGCTACCAGTTTCACGTTCTGAATATGTTTGAAACTTTTTAAAGGCATCAAATGCTTCACTTCTAGATTTTAGAAACATAACTTCTACGTATCTGGATTTTTCATCTATAAATGTGATGAAGTATCTGCAACCACTTAGTGATTTTTCTGCAAAAGGGCCACAGATGTCAGAATGTATGGTACCTAGTAATTTTGTTTCTAAATTCCTTGCTTGATGATATGGTTGCTGAGTTATTTTTCCCTTTTCGCAAATTAAACATTTTAAATCATCCTTTTGAAATTTTAAGTCAAGTCCTTTCACTAATTCTTCATTATTTAATTTACGCAAATCATGAAAGTTTAAATGACCAAACCTTTGGTGCCATTTCTTTACGTCGCTTTTATGATGATTTGAGTACAATGATACATCTGATATATTTTTCACTATATACAATCTGTCTTGTTTTTGAGCTCGTAAAATTTCCAATCCAGTGTTGTTTTCTATAGAAGCATATTTATTTCGAAAAATAACCTTGAACCCATTTTCTACTACTCTGGAGACTGAAATTAAATTATATTTTAATTTTGGGGCATATATTACATTTTTCAACAAAATTCTGTTACTATCATATTTATTTAATTTTAACAAAACATTTCCACAACCAATTGAATTTATTATATCACCATTAGCAGTTTCAATAGCGAAATTATTTTTATTATCCCAATTTACAAACATATTTTTATTGTTACACATATGAGAGCTAGCTCCGCTGTCTACACACCATGTATTATTGTTTAGTAAAGTTTCTTCAGGAGCACACAACATTGCAGTATCTTTGAATTTCCTTACATTTTTCTTATTTCTGCATTCATTTGCCTTATGACCCCTTTTGTTGCAAATAAAACAAGTTCCCATAAATTTTAATTGTTGCTTTTGATGGAAATTTTCCTTTTGAAATTTATTATAATTGTTGTGTTGAGTATACTGCTTATCTTGACCTTTAGAAATTAAAGCGTTTTCCATTTCGCCAACATTACCACTTTCTTCGCCTCTACGTTGATCTTCTTCAATGATTTTTATTTTTAAAGATTGTAAATCTGGAAGATCATCTCGTGCCTCAACCGCTATACGGAAACTTTCATATCTTTCAGGCAACGTGTTAAGTAGCATAATCGATACAAGTTCCTCAGGTATTTTAATATTTAAATCTTCCATTTTGTCCACTGTTGTTTCAAAATTTCTAATATGCTCTTGCATAGGTTCTTCAGGATTCTTTTTCATTAAAAATAATCTTTTGTATAGCATAATTTTCTTAGCTGGTCCTTTCGACTTATATAATTTTTCCAAAATCGCCCACGCTTCTTTAGATGTTTGAACTTTCTTGATATGATGAAGTTGACTTTCTCTTACATATAGAAATATTAAGGCTAAAGCCTTTGCGTCCTTTGAATTATATTCCTCTTCCTTTGATGCTTCCTTTTTAACTTTTCCATTTACGTAATCCCACAACTCATTACAAATCAGCACACTCCGCATTTGCAGATGCCATGTTTCATAATTTTCGTTATTTAATTTTTCCATGTTTACACCAACTTTATCCATAATTTTTATTTCCAAAATTTGAAAAATAATTTCCAAAATATTTTATTGATCCAATTTTTGTTTCCAAAATATTTTATTAATCCAAATTAAAATTAACCACGTGTTTGTATTCCAGAATGATCTATTTAAATTCTTGCTGTGAGCATCCTGGGCCCATAACCTGTTAACTTTAAGAGTTTATTTCAAACTAAACTTAATAAATTTGTACATTAATAATAATATTCAAAATACAATGAAAAAGAATTAAAACATTACTGTAAATAAACATGTGATCCAAAAGAAATTACAATAGTAATATTACATGTACATACACTACTGTAAGATAACACAAAACTATATAGAATACAGTCTTGTATAAAATTATTTTAACAGTCTAACATGAAAGTATTTTAACAAGAAAATAAAGCAATTTTTATTAAGTAGTTAAGTAGTAATAAGTATTTGTTTGTATAAAACACATTACACATTTTTTGTAAGATTAGATATCAAAAACACGAGACTTCTTGAAATCTTATGCCTGAAGTACTTAATGCACTTGTAAATTAAATATTTAAATAATTAATACTCAGCTTGAATCAATACTTGATATTTCAATTTCAAATTAAAAAGCACACTAAAATAACTTCAAAATCTCTGAACACATGTAGAACTGGAAGCTCCAAACTATAAAGTCTAAAAGATTTTTCCAAGCAGACAATATTTTAAAAATTAGTTTTTTTCATAAATCGTATATTCAACTTAACCCTTGCGTAGTGATGCGCACTGTTTTATTTTATAAAAATTTTAGGTAAGTACTTGTGTCAACAATATTTTGATTCGCGGTTTTATTAAGCGGCTTTTTAAGTACTTAACACATGAATTCATCAACATCATTCGCAAAGCCGAATTTTGAGATACTCATATAAGTCATATATCCCCTCTCATCATGCAAACCCTTTTTATTAAATTGCTTCAAAGTTTACAAAAATTAGTAACTTCGAAACGTTGATCTGCCCAAAAATCTAATAAAAACAACATATGGATGAACCTACCGAACCAAAGATTTTTTCAAAGTAACTACTTACTTAATGATTTTAAAACATTTTAATTTAATTTAAATATTTCAATTTCTAGAGCCAAACATTTTTATTTGTAAAAAAATATATAAAATGAAATTATGTTATACATTAATAATAAGTAAGGTGATCCTATAGAATTCAATAAAATTTTAAAATTCTACTAAATCGAATTATGAGCTATTCAGTAGTTAACTCACTAATTAAAAAAAAATTTATTACTTGTTTAAAAATATTTTAGTTTTTCAAATTATAAATTTCAAATGCATAACAAATTTAGAATTTCCGGAGATAAAATATGTGGAAGCTTTGTCGGGTCCCAATGGCACATAAAAATTAAAAATTACTTGTTAATAATATTTTTTTGTTAATAAAATTCTTTTCTTATTAACAAAAAAATCCATAAATTTTCAAATGAATGTTAAAAAAACACATCAAAAATCAAAAGAAAAACATAACCTAAATATTTATTATTAAACCCGAATTCAACTCTCAATCACCAAATGACTCATAAAAAATCGCTAAAAAAAAAATGGTTATTGTTTTTAAAAATGTTGTGCAAAAATCATATACTTATAAAACGCGACAAATCAACTGGGTATAAACAACTGAAGTTTGTAGTGTTGTAAATATCTGGTGTGCAATGCAGTTAATTTTAAAATACAAAATTCAATGAAATTACTAAAGAAAATACAAGTTATAACAGTATGATATTTAACATTTTTATTCAACTGTGTATTGGAACTGAATATTTAACAGCGATTCATACTGTTACTATGGTATTGTGGTCTTTTACTGTTGTATTGTAAAATTTCGTGCATATTGCGCACAAAAATGAATAAATAGTTGAAAAAAAAATATTTAATTGAAATAAAAATATTTTATAAAACAAATACAGGTATGCTAGTAGTAGTGTAGTATAATAGTAGAATGTAGTAATAAGAGTTACTATAGTAATAGAAGTAGTGGTTGATAATAAAATAATGACATGTGATGTGGTGTATTGTAATACCTCATGTGAAAAAAATTAAAAAAATAACCGGAAAAGACAAAAAAAAGTTTAGGTAATTTGTTCTATTAAAAAACATGTATGTTAATTATAAATATATTTTTTAATGAAGTTATAAACAAATTATTATTAATTAATTTATTTAATAATATACTTACTTAAAGTTTATTTTGCAATTATTTTTGATTTTTATGTAGCTTTTTTAAATATTGTATAGTTTTATCACCAATCACTTTTACAAATAAATCACTTTAACTTTTCGAGAATTTAAAATATTTTAATTAAATTTAAACAAATTTGTATATATCGGAAATGTTTGAATTAATGAGCTAGATATTAACAAATGGTATTTTAAATCATTTAACCATTGATAAGTATATGGAATTACTAAATAGATATTCATTAAAAACTAATTTTAAAGTAATCGATATAATACAGTTTCCAAGACATTGTTAAGGCTATTAATAAATTTTTAAGTTTATTATTAATAAATCAGTATATAGGTAACTCGTTCTGTCTGTCTAAGGTCGTTCTGTCTGAAATATTTCTTAAAAAACCAGACAGGCTACAATTTTTTTTCTAATTAAAACAAAAACCTAAATAAGCCAACATACGGTTTAAGTACATGTTGTTCTTTGGGTTTAGTTGACAACATGCTTGAGTTGAAAAATATCCTGCTCTGAAAAGCCAAAATTCATTACAAGCTTTGCATTGACCTAGTATGAATCACATTGTGATTGTAAAAATATATTATGAGTGCTTCATGTGTTACTAATTTAAATTTATATTATAAACGAGGAAGAGTGTGTTAGAGTAGACTGTGTCAACTCTGGGATACCCGTATGACCGTTATATAAACATTATATCATTATTATTATAAACATTAAATACTTTTGGGAAAATTTCAAACATCTCAGCTTTATTAGGTGTAGTGTAATGCCACTATGAAGATTCACTCAATTAATTTGCCTGTCTCAGAATGAAGTTGTTTTACATCCTGATCGAAAGTAAAGCTAAATAACGTTAGATTGCGAATTGTTTAAACGTTTAACAAAGGTTTATATAGTTAAAATGAGAACTAAACAAATTTTGGATTTCTTACAACAAGAAAAATTTGCATAAAAAACTGTAAAGTGTTAGATTCCATATTTTTCATACACCATAATATGAACACCTGACCAAAAACAAAACACTTAATCGGTTTTATCATAAACATTTAACAAAATCAAAACAAAATCATAAAAAATTCTTAAAAACCAATAAATTTATAAATTAAATTTAGTGTCTTTGATTAACAATACCATGACCGTGTAAATATAGATGGATAACCAATAACTAAATATATGTATATTTACTTATATACTTAGTAAAAAAAATATAAGGTTCGTTTCTTGGTGCAAAGAACTTACATATTATATTACAATATCAGTATATATATAATATATGTATATATATATATATATATATATAAACGTATACTTATAAGTTATAATTAGCTGTATGTATATATAAAAAGGTTTATAATACAAAAAAATATACAGTTACATCATAAATAACTATATAGGTATACATGTACTTTTAATATCACAAAAAATATTGAATATATGTATATATATATACCTAAGTATATATATAAGTTCAAATATAAATGGAATCGATTATATTCAATCAGTGTTATAATAACGCCTGTTATTTACTTTATTGTTTAATAAAATCCAAATTTTTTTTTTTTTAACTTGGATTCAAAATTTCATGCTTCATCGAATCATTTGCAATTTTATATTTTTCTCATACTTTTTTTTACATTTTTGATTTTTACGTGAGTAAACTCGGGGGCATAATAAATTTAACCTCAACGAGATTTGCATAAATATTGCTTAAATTTTTTAGTTGTAAGTAGTTTTAATATTAAAAAATTCAAAATGTAAAAAAAAGAAATATTGACTTGTTGGATGTCACAAGAATTGCAATTAGGAAAAAAGAAAATTTAAATTCAATTTGTATATTTTAAGAGTTTCAGACTTACAGCTGAAGAATTTTATCTCAAAATTATGATAAGTCAGTAATGCAATGTAATTTTAAAGATAAAATGAATAAGTAATAAAAAAGTAATTGGTTAAAATTAAAAATAAAATATTAAGTAGTATAAGTACTTATTGCATTATTGTTAGTGAAATATATTAAAATAAAGCTAAAATATTAATTTATTTCCTTTTGTCTTCGACATTTCAGGTTCTTATAACTGTGTTCTTTATACTTAAGAACTAACTCTTAAATAGTTATTATAAGCACTAGTTCAAAAGCGAACCTATTGATTTTTATAAATATATATATTTTTTTATGCGCTAACTGTTCAACTGTTAGGCTAATAAGCCTGTCTATACCATAGGTACATATTGGAACAAGTGGTCACATTATATTCGTGTTATTAGAATTGACCTTAATGAATTCCACATATAATTTAAACATGAGATAGTACTAGGCCTTATAACATGTAGAAACGTCTTAGATTTTCGATATTTACAATTCTATTTTGGTTTATATTGTAATAATTTTGTATATGAGTTATATGATATTCTATATCTGTGAGTTATATTATTCAATTAAATTATTTTTTTATAGTTTGCATTTGTTTATATTGTTAAATTAATTAATTTTTTATTAAAGATATATAATTATTAATTATTGATTAAGCCATTAATTTGAACCCAATGGCGAATGGTAGCTGAATCGAGTCGAAAACCAGAAAACTTTTTTTACTTTCACTGGGATTCGAACCGGGACCTTTCACAAAAAAAAGTCGGCACTTAACCACTGTGCCAACCAGTCATTATATATATATAATAAGTATGTGAATCCTTTGGTTTCCAATAGAATGAGTTCTGTAGCATTCTTAATATAAGTATTTGCTATATTCTTATGATCTTGCTTAAATAATTAAATTTATTAAAAGAAATAGATAAAGTTGATTCCATAATGAAGTAGAGCTTTGATTTGTTCTACAAATTAATTTTAAGTATATATATATATTATATAATAAACACCTATGAACAATTTCAATAAATTTATTCATAATCAATAAGTATAACAAAAAATACAGTAATTACTAGTTACAGTAATTAAACGGTTTTATTATAAAATTTAAAAAATTGCGGCTAAGACCGGAAATGCCAAATCCGGAATATACAAAATTTAGTACACAAAATTTTAATTAAACTTCAATTATTCGATCACTTCCATAATACGAAAATTAACCGAAAAAAAATGAATTACAGCAATATACAACGACATGAATTAATAATTAGTTAAGTACTTACTTTATTACTTTTTCATATAAACAATTTGGTACTACAACCAAATGTTTAACAATTTTAATATTTCAACTTTAAATTTAAAATTTATCAATTCTCGTACCTATTATAAAATAACATTTGAATAACACCGGTTTCTTAAGACAAATTTTAACTACATTATAAGGGTTTTATATTAAGGTGAATAAATTCAGGTGAATTGCACAATTTATTCATTTAATTTTATTCATTTATTTTGCATGGACAAGAAAATAAAAAAAAAAAAAAACAACGATTAGATTATTAATTCGATTGAAGTAGCTTATAGTTTACTTAAAAATTCTCCCACGTTCGAGTTCTTTTCTTCGGTAAGTTATTTAATAACTATAGATTAAATTGAAGAAATACTTATACACATTCCCCAGTTGGTAAGTGAATTAATTTTTATTGAACTTAAGTTATTTTTATTTTTATTATGTCTTACTATTAGTTTAATTTCAAAAAGTTAACAATCATCGAGTTCAATACTATACCCGTATATATATATAGTTATATATTCAACCTTGAAGTCTATAATGTATTTAATTTATTTTTGTATAAATTTTTAATTAAAATGTTTAAAATGCCATTAATTGCCTACTTTAATTTTTTCCATTTTTACAAATTTTTTAAAAATTAGTTAAAAAAAACGTTAAGTTAAATTTTTTTTTTATATTTTTTTTTATAGCTATACTTAATCAAGGCGACAATATATCAAACGCCAACAACAAAATAAATTACACCCCCAATTTTCTTGTCTTGATTACAATTTGATGGACTCATCAATTCGATTATTGTTTTATTCCATTTGTTATACGTATCAGAAAATATTTTTATTTTTTTTTTGAAAATCATTCATTTTTAATTTTTAGGAATATTTTTATTAACTCGTTGCGTTTAAATATTTTAAAGACAAATTAATTATTGTTAAATACTTATTGGAAAATACCTGTTGAAGTTATATTGATAGGAGAAGTAATTATATAGTTATATATAAGTAAATATCAATAGCATATTTTATTAAAAGTTAAATATAGTAAATATTTTTAAAGGTAAGTAAATAAATAAGTAATTCATAAATCGATAAGTTAATCATAATTAAAATTTTAAAAAAACATGATGAATAATTACTTAAACTGAACTTTTTTAAGTATTTGTATAAGTAAGTACCTATAGTACCTAGCTATAGTATTTATTATTGACAACTTTAACGAACACAAATTACTGATTACATTAACTGTCAATATTTAGTGGAATACGTTTTCTTATGGAGTATCTTTTCATCTATAATTTTTTAAACCGATTTAAATACTAAATCTTAAGTTTTTAAGTACTTAACTATAAGTATTTACTCAGTACAATTTTTACAGTTTTTTAATTTATATAGATTTGTTATTCGCATTTACTTAGTATCACGATTGCTCATCTACATGCATCGTATAAGCACAACTTAATTAGTCACATAGAATTTTTAATACCTTTTGCTACAGTATCATCATTAGTTATTCTTGATCATGATAAGTATTTCTTAACTATTGCTTATTTAAATTTAACTAAATACTTATTAAATTTTAACTCTTAGCAAAAATTATTTTCCCTCTGAGTACAGGATACAAAATTTAAAGCGTTGTACTTATTTCTTATTTTTTTCAAATTACAAAATTCACACTGCCACTTTTAATAGAAATTGTGTGGCCCTTATTTTTTTTTGAAATAAGAGTTTTGCCAAATAATTTTCTTATTCTTAAATAATTTATTACTTATAAAGTTCCGAAACTGGGTATACCTAAGTAATTAGAAACAAATACTTTTGAGTACTTTACGAAATTTGAAAAATAAAATTAACTAACTTACTCATAAGTAGCTAAAGTTCCTATAATATAGTTATACGTAATTCAAATTCGTGAGAATATTTGTCACGTTTGTATTTTAATCAAAAACCTATTTAAAATGTCAACCAATTACTTACTTATCAATGAATTCTAGATAAATATTATAATTATTCTTTCTATTATTGAATTCTAGTGGACAAACTATACATAATTACATTCACGATTTTTAGTAACAATTACAATATAATTAAAGCAACTGTAAGTTACAATGAAATCGCGGAAATATCATTACAAAACAATACAATATATAATAAAAACACTTGGTTGTAATTTAAAAAACAAACAATTATATTAGATATGCCTAAGATAGAAATCGTGTATTAGTCACTTTTTTTTTATTATTAAGTGCTCGTATTCTAACAATTTAACTTTAAACAAAGCCTATAATATTTCTATTATTTGATTAATAAAAAACTAAACTTTAAATATTCCATATATGAAAGAACAAGGAAGGGTTAAAATTTTAAATTAAAGTACAATTAAGTATAATATATATATATATATATATGTACACCATTGTTATTCTTTAAATCGATTGACCTGTCGTACAAAGAAGTCTGTATAATGTTAATATAAAAGTGACATTTTTAACAATTACAAAGCCTCAAATTAATTTTATAAAATATATAAAATTTGCACCTGAATGGAACGGAACCTTCAATTAAATATTTTATTACCAACATGTTTCTTTAATTTTTTAACAAAAAAAAAAAAAATTTTCAATTTTAAGGCTTTGTATAACATATAATTACAATATATATTTATTTTAAATAAATCTTAAACCATGATCTCAATTTGTAACCCAACTAAATAGTTAATTCTCTGTTTATTTATTTTTGTGGAGGCAAAAACAAAAACAAGAAGAATTCATTGAACAAAGAAAATATTTATTTAATTTGTCACTACAGTTGGATTATTAACAATCAAATTGGATTAATCGGCTTTCCCCATTATTCTTTCAATTCAAATTTTATACCATTTTTTATTGTAAATATTATACCACAATCTATACTGTAATTGCTTGCAGAGAGGTTTCTTTATTTTTTTTTTTCCTTTTAAAATATCATGTGCTGCCTAAAAAAAAAATCATCTAACAGATAACTACTTGGTTTGAACTTTTCTTTTCAGTTCTCTCTTCAATATACCACAACATCAGCCTTTACTGTGTATCATAGAATATGCGGTACAATTAACGCGCGCCACTGAATTCCAATATTAACTTTAAATACTTAACTATTAGAAAAGATAATTATAAGAAATACAAAATAAAATAAAACTCACTTTTAAATGATATTTTCTAGAAATATATATATATATATATATATATGTATACAAGATACGAGTTTAATATAGTGAAAATTGCTTTAAAAATTAGTAGTTTTGATCATACTGGCATGCATTTTCTATTAAAATAATGATAAAAATAAACATCAGTGATAATACATTGAAGTTTTTATGCTTCTTTGGTTAACTTTCACGCGTTCATTACATTTTTTTCACTTAATTTATTTTATTAACAAATGACAAGTTAATGAATGTTGCATTCATTTGTAGTTATTGGGGCCTTTTATTAAAAATTATTATTAAGAATTGAAAATTTTATTGCAAATAGACCACGAATAAAAGTCATTGTTAATTTAATACTGTATATATGTATATATATATATATATATAAATATATATTTATTTATTTTATACATTAACTATCATTATAACAATAATAATCAAATGAAATTTTAATGCCATTACTCACGATTATTTTTGTCCCTCATGGGATTAACTTATAAATGTTTATATGTATGTAAGTAAGTAATTAAATTAAGAAAACCTATTACTTCTTTTAGACTTTATAAATCTTTTATTATTGTTTCTAAGAAATTTTGTCTATTTATGGTAGGGATTCGAGGAAAAAATTAAAAATTAAAATGATAAAATTATAATAAAAGCGTGAATCCATTTTAGAAATTCTTAACAGAATCTAATAGGTATATAAGTATGAAAGTAATTACTATAAGTAAACTTTAAAATATTCATGAATCTATAGATACAATAAATGTTATAAATCGAAATCGTTTTAAGAACTCCCAAAATGGTAAACAAATTTAAATATTTGATAAGTAACTGAATCACTTTAAATGGTGAACAATCACAAGTGATTTAAAAATATAATTTTAATATATATATTCTTTTAATGCCATTTTAATTATTTGTTTAAAAAACAGTAGTAAAATACAAGATTGTGACGTGAATGTGTTATGTAGGAGTTTGCGTAGGGGGCAAGGACTCAAATGAAAAACTAATACGTACTTATGCACATTGGTATATAATAAAATTCATAAATATTAAATTTTCAATTAAAAGTTTTTGAACTTAACAATGCTTCATGAATGTAAAAGAAGAGGCTAAAATTTAATTAAATATGTAATTATAAATTACTTATAGCACCTTTTGATTTTAAAAAATAAGTATAAATTAAAACTCTAAAAAAATTAATCAAAAAATGAGAAAAAAGAACAGTAATAAACCCAGCTGCATTCATTGAAAGATTTTTACCTAACATCTGGTTTACATGAATGTAAATTAAGTATATAGTTAATTTAAAATGAATTTACTTTATTAACATTATATTTACCTTTCCTGCTGCCTTTTTATATCTTCTTGTAGCTTCGTTAATTAAATCCTTTACCAATAAATCACCATTTCCACATGGAACCACCACACGAATGGTACCAAAACAAACAGTCACTTTCATTTTATTAAATTAAATATAAATTTTTATAATTTATAATTATATGTATTTAAGTACCTATATATATTTTTTTTATTTAACTTTTTTTTTTAATGTACCTAATTTAATTTTTATTGAATTATACACTAATTTACATATTATTACATTATTTATATAATTATTATATAATTTTTTATTTTGTTTTAAATAATCAATAAAACACCCTGTATTAAAATATAATTTTAAAATTAAATGCATTAAACATATAATTAATTTTTCAAAACAGCATTTATTTATTTTTATATTTAAATATGGAATGCAATTATACGAATATATATAAATTATATATTTATTGGTATATTATGTATATATTTTTAATTATTATAATTTTTTTTTTAATTTATTGCACAATATTCAATAATTGAGAATAATATTTTTAGAACACCCTCTCTTTTTTTTTTTTAAATAAAAATTGTAATTTATTTCTAAACAAAATCTCACCTGTGATATTTTTTCTTTTTTTTTGTTGTCACAAATATTTTTATATTAAGTATATAAAATATAATTTACAAAACTCTTATATACTTTTATGTAACGTAATCGGTTACTTAATATATAAAGCACACGTTTACAAGTAAAACAAAAAAAAAAAAACAGAATACAAAATTCTAAACAATTATTTTAATGCACTCGAAATTTAAACACATTTTTTTGGAGGGTCCTTTATTCATATAGTGTGTTGCTTATGAATCGTTATGTACAGGAAAATAAACCAGCTGCTCCTCATACATAAATAAAAAAAACAGCAATAAAAAAAAAACGTTGAAATTTAAAAATAGACACCAGAATAAATGCATAAGGACATTTATAATCATTTACCAGTTGGTTAATGTTCAAAAAATAGAAACCGACACAAGGATAACACTACAACGGATATAAAATAATGCTAACTTATTTTTTTTTTTTGTTATTATTTTTGTTGTTGTTTTTGTGTTATCAGTTACCCTCGATTAAATTCTTTTTTTGTTTTTTTAATTTAATAATTTTTGTAAACCATAACAGCAATTTTTTATATTCACTATTCGTAATTTCGTACTCGACTCGCAACAAAATTCGTACTCAATATCAATTTCTCGTTATTTTTGTATGGTATAACAAATGTCAAAAACTATTCTTCTTTGTTTACATCCAAAAAACATTTGAAAAAATTGTTATGGCAACGCAGCAAATTCTATTTGCCTTGTGGTGCCTTAAAATTAATACACAGGTAAAGGTAAGTTAAATAGGTAAATAACGCAAATACACGTTTAAATTGCAAAAAAAAAAAATATTATAAAACACTAAATTGTATTTATTTTTATTATTAATAACTTTTTATTCTTTAATTTTCTTAGAATTTCTTTTTGAATTAATATAATTTTAATATTAATATTAATTAAAATTTTTTTAATATTTTTTTTTTTTTCAAATTAATAACTATTTTTCAATTATAACTTTATAAAAAAAAAAAAACTGGTTACTCTCTTTATACATTCCAATTTAAGATTTTGTTTCTAAACACTTGATTATTTTTATTTAATTCGATTTTTTTTATTAATTTCGTTGTTTTCGCTTTTGATTTAATTAAATTTATCTTCAATTTATTTTATAATTAAATTATTTTTAATATTAATACGGTTACATTTATTTATAATTTATTAAAAAAATTTATAAAAATAAAAAAAAAACATTGAATTCGCGACGCGATTCTTCCACCACTCATCTTAATTCAACCGATCTCATCCTCGCTCAAACGTAGATTAAATTAAAATAAAAAATTCTCACAAAATCAAAAAAAAAAATTAAAAACAATTTGAAAAGAGGTTTTAAAAATTGAACTAAAGTTTATTTTTACTTAAAAATATTTCTCATTTTTGTTATATTTATTTTTAAGTGTTATACAAGTTATTAAAAGGTTTACATCTTGACTAAGTTCTGTTCCATTCCATTTCATATCCAGAAATAACCATTGAAGAATTGTTGTATTTTTGTTTGTTGGTTAAAGCACATTTAAGAGAAATGTCAAAAATTATATTTGTTTATAAATTAAAAACATTTTCAATTTTAACTTAATTAATAAGTTTACACTCTTACATTGATTTTACATTTTTAAAATAATTGTTAATATAATATTTGTATAATGAAGAAAAGAAGATCAAATTTTTCAGATAGTTGGGTAGAAGAAGAAGTTCAAGATGAAATATCTCCTGAAAAAACACCTAAAACCAAACAGGTTTGTTTGGAAAATGGCAAAACGTGTTCTGCTAAAAAAGAAAAACAATTGAAAAAAATAACTAATAATGGACATACGAATGGAAATGTAGAAATTGATAAAAACCAATCTTTGGATGCAGAAAATAACTCTAAAAATGATGAAGCTGATAAAGAAGAAACGAAAGTTGCAAAAACGGAAAGTGATAGTGAAATAACAAATGAAGCAAACTCTGAAGATTTAGAAGAAAATAATGAAAATTTAGAAGACAATAATAATAATAATTCAGAGGAATGTGTTAAGAATGAAGAAAATGATGAAAAATCAAATGATAAATCTAAAAAAAAGAAGCATAAGAAAAGAAAAAAAGGATTAATTTATGTTTCAAATTTACCAAAGCATATGAATGTTACTCGAATTCGAGAATATCTTGGACAATATGGTAACATAGGAAGAGTATATTTGCAACCGGATAGAACCGCAATGTGTAAGTAAATAATATAAAGTGACATGTATATACAACAATAAGTTTTTAATGCTTTAGGTCGATCTAAAAAACGAAAAAATATGGCAAGACATTTTTCTGAAGGTTGGGTTGAATTTTTAAGCAAAACAATTGCAAAACAAGTTGCAGCTAAATTAAATAACACGCAAATTGGTACAAGGAAAAAATCCAAATTCTACGGTACGAAATTTTTATTCTCAATAAATTTTTAGTATGTTTAAAATATTTTAAATTTTCTTAGACTCATTGTGGTGTATGAAATACTTACCTAGTTTTAAATGGGTTCACCTTAGTGAACGATTAGCATATGAACAAGCAGTTTACAAGAAACGTTTAATGGCTGAAATTTCACAAGCACGAAAAGAAACAGATTTCTTCCAACAGAATTTGGATAAAAGTGAATCAATTAAAAAATTAGAAAAAAAGAAAAATAAAAAAAATAAAACTTAATATTTGATTGAACTTAGTTGAATTTCAAAAAAAAAATCTTTTATTTTAAAATATAGTAATTATTTCAATTAAAATAGGTTTGAATTCAGTACTGTTATTCATATTGCGCTGGATTTTTTATGTTGTAAAATTATACATAACTTGTAATAAATCTTTTATTTTGAATTCATTTCATTTGTGTGTTTGAGTTTTTTGGCTCTTCATTTTGATTCTTCAAGAAAGGTGGTACTGGATTATTGGAGAATTTTTTTTAGGTGTTTATCCTTTAAACTTAAAGAAATTCGTAACTTTAGGTTTTTGTATATAAAATGAACATAGCTATAAATCGTTATTTGTATAACAGATTAATGCAGTAAACTTAAATTGCCGTTAAAAATCAAACTTAAATATAAAAGTAATTCAATGGAAGAATTAAATTCCACTGGTTCATATAATTTAGAAAATAACTTTATAAATAATTTATTAATATATTTTAAAAATATAAATTTCATTGAAAAAATTCATCAGCAAGTGAAAGAATTAAAAAAAATAAGTAAAACTCAAGAACGGTGTTATTTACCACTGATTTTTGAAATAGAATTTGAATATCAATATATACGACAGTGTTTGTCAGAGATATTTAATTTTTTGTGGCAAGAACCATTATCATTCGTGCAACTTTTACAAAAAATTATTTCTATTTTAATTAAAAATTTTTATAATAATTTTTTATTCCACCAAAATCAAATTCACATTAATATAAAATTTTTAAATCTTCCTATCGATTTGTACAAATTTGATTTTGAATCATTTTCTCTTAAATCACAATTACAAATTTTCAATTGTGTATTAGTTGGATACAGTTTTCCAAAAGTTTATATGTAAGATCCAAAAAAATTTTTTTTTTCTTAACAATTCAGTTTTTTAGATTTTTTTGCTTCTTTTAGAATTCAAACATCCTGGGTTTGTACGAATAGTTGTATTAGAACATTCATAACAAATGAACATCAGAAATGTGGTAACTAACATTTGTGATTTAAATAATTATTATATACTATTAATATTTTTCTTTTATTTTAAGCTCCACAGTGTTCAGTTTGTAATACCAATATGTCTGAAGTAACAAAACTACGTTTTTTGGGCAATTCAGTACAAATTAAAGTAATACCAGTCGAGACTTTTCAAACTTCATTTAAAATTGAGAAAATTTTTAGAAGTATTAATATCGAAATAAAAGGTTTGCATCATTATCTTCAATATTTTTAGTTTATTATTTATTTTTTTTTTATTTTAGAGCATTTATTAAATTTAAAATTTATTCTGGGTCAGTCTTATTTAGTGACACTATTTTTCAATAGGCTACAGCAGAATTTCGAAGCATGGAACATAACAACGCATTATTCCATTTAAATCCATATAAATTTATTTCGGAATCAGAAGTGAATAATTTGTTAGGTGTTGATAGTAATGTTAGTCTTAATGCATATGACGGAGATGTTACACAGAATAATGTGAAAATCTGTAAAAAACCAACATTTTCCTTAAACTCAGGATTTAACTTAAATTTTAACGAACCATCAAAGGAAGTTAATTTAAATTTGACAACAGACACGTTAAATTTCAAAACTTGTTTAATTAATACTTCCTGTAATTCAGAAAACACAAAACAATGTGACAGCTCCAACAATATAAGAGTTAAAAAGAATTTAGCAAATTTAAATAACCTAAAATTTCCATTCAATAATTTTGAAGTTTCAAATAATGAAAACCAATTTAATAATGCTTTTACAAATACCCCATTCAATTTTCAATACAATCAAACATCCACTCAAAAATCCTATGCACTAATTAAAAATTTAGATAATGATAGTAGTTCCTTTCCAAACTTTGAAAATATTCCGGTTTCTATACAAAAACTTTACACTTCGATTAGACGCTTATATTCAGATTTTGCTTTTATTTATGCCGTATCGGCTCAAATGTGTCAAGATATTGTTCCAATGAATTGTTTTATCAATCTTAAGATTGCTTTAATGCTCAGTTTAGCATCTACAAATGATCTTAATGAAGATGGTGTAATGCCTATTCCAATTATAGCAATTGCTAAAGAAACTTCATTCATTAATCTGATCATGACAAAATTTAGAAATGTTAGTAAACGCTTTGTTAGTGAATTTCAAACTAAAACATCCATGATTGAAGTTCAATTTACTAAGAATAAAATGGTAGAAGCAGGATCATTATTTTTAGCTCGAGGTGGAGTTTGTTATTTTGGAAATTGGTGCAGTACCAGACATTTCAATGAAGATAAAATTTTTAAAATTATTGAAGATGGAAAAATAACAGTAGAAGGTTTAGATTTCAATGTACACTGTGCGATTTGGACCTATTGGGTTGGAATCCCAAAGAAATGCAACGAAAACCGAAAAATTATAAATTTTTTAGAGTATGTACTTTAATCATATTAATTAGAAATATTTTACCACAAATCATTTTATTTTAGAATATTTGGTATTCCAATTATAATGGAAGAAGATCAACCAATAAATTTAATTCAATTTTTATTAGAAAAAGAAACAGGGACATTGGAGCAATATGGGAGTGATGATTTGTCGTTGCCAGAATATGATATTAAAATTTTTTTAACTGAAATATCAAGACGTACAGTTCATATGACAGAAGTTGCGGGGGAATTATTGCAGAAATATTTTGTTAAACGCAGAAGAGATAAATCAAGTTAATTTGCAACTTGTTTAATTACATTTACTTTTATTTATTCATTTATTTATTTATTTTTTTAGGATTTCTTTCGCAAAAGGCTTTAACTGTATTGTTTCAATTTTCAGAATCATTTGCAAAATTATGTTTTCGTACTGAAATCTTAAAAATAGATGTAATTGCTGCTATTTTTGTTGTGGAAAATTCACTAAACTTATTATTTGGACCTGGTTATCAACCTTCTCCAAAGTTTCAGATAACAGATAATTTTATTGCAACCATTGAATTATTTATCAAAACCTTTGAAATTTGGTTGGACAATTATTTAAACACAGTTTAAAATTAAAAATATAAATTAACATTTGGTTAGAAAACTTAGAATTTAATTAATTTAAATAAATAAATATAAACAATAAATTAAATGTTCTTAAACAAAATTAAAAACATAATTTTATTCTAAATGAAAATTATATATAATCTAAGATTGATTTTATTATTTCAAATGCATCTCTAGATGTTGATTCAATATTTGATCCTGGTAATAAGTACCCATGTACGCCATTATCCCCTAAATGAATTGTATAACTAAATGGTATTGACGCTTCGTAAGTTGCAAAATAATTCGATGAGCCTGTACAGTTTAAAAAATATAAATTTGTATAAAAGTCAATTATTTAAAAATTTTTAAATTTAAGTACCTGATAGGGTAGTCAATAGATCATTGTTAGAGTCTACTTTATAACGCGATTCACTTCCAGATTTTCTTAAACCATCATTACCAACCATCGCAACATCTAAAAGTTCATCAAGCTTTTGTGAATTTAAAATCGTACTAAACTTGTTTGGAAAAGAAATAACTTGCCCATATGATTTCAAAGAAATGAAAAGCTATAAATGAAAATATACAAGTTACAACTAAAATTCCGCTTCAATCTTATTTGTAAATACATATACATATATTCAAATTCATACCTTGATTCTTTTCCTGTGATCCATTATAAATTTTGACAAAGCTCTTGTTTCTGGTTCAGAAAAAGCCACAGGTCCAGCATAAAATTCATTACAAGGTAATTTTGAGCTTCCTTTTTCTCCCCATCCGGATTCCCAATTTTGATCTAAATCAACACCATAACAAATTTTCCCAGGCTTAGTTTCTTGAAACCATTCCATAGCAGTACTGATAATGCCATTTGGTTTTGAAAGATATTTTGATCTTGATTTTTTCCACATTCTGTCATATTTCTGAGTATACTTATAGCCATCAGGATTCAACACAGGTAGAATATACCATGTAGCTTTTTTAATAAATTCATTGTCTTTACCAGTTTCTAAAAAAACACACAAAATTAATTAAATAAATTTCGTATGTATTTTTACTTACGATTATTTTTCATAATTTTCACTATTTCATTTATCATCCAAGTAGCTGCGGCCGGAGTTATCCATTCTCTACCTTGAATTCCAGCTTCGATAAAAACACCGGTACTTTGATTTCTTTTTTTTTCTTTTAATTTGTTTTTGATTTTTGGTTGGTCTCCCTTCTGCGAAATTTTGATTACAATTAAAGGACGTCCTTCAAAGGATCTTCCAATATGAAAGAGTTCTACAATTCCAGGATTACGAGCTTGTAAATTTTCGACATATCTTACAATATCGTCATAATTGTGGTACTTATTCCATGTTAAATGAGCAGAATTTAAACCAACTCTCTTCGAAGAGTTTGTACGAATTAAATTTTCTTTTCCACTTTCGTAAACTATAGCCTTGCCAACATCATATATTAAAACTTCATGATTTATTTCCTCATAATTCAAAGTTCCTTGTAAATTGGTTAATAATTCAGGTGGTATCAGTACATCCGTTAAACCTCTATTATATTTTAATTGAAATAAAAATGTATTTAATTTAGTTGTTTTGTGTAAAGTTCTTGAAAATTACCGTAGTGTTGGACCTTGTAGCCATTGCATTCTCATACCATCACTTGATCTTTTTAGTCGTTTTAAAGCTTTTAGATGGGACTCATCAGTTGGTTTGAGTCGCCATATTTGATATTTTTCATAAGATTTGTGTTTTGGTTCTTCGTCATCAACAACAGAAGGTAAGGTGGAACTAGTTGAATCAACTATATGCTGAGCTAAAATACCGATCCATTTTTGTGGGTTTTTCATTGGATTTTCTATTGTTAGAATTGGTGGAGATGCCGATAATGTACTGGAAATTGTTGTCGTTGCCCCGGAAATTTTCTTTTTAGTAGATTTGTCAAACCAATTCATGAACCAACCTTTGTTTTTAAATTTAAATTGCAAAAAGATGAAATTATTAAATTTTAACCTAATAATAAGTAATTTTTTTACTCTAATTTAATACAAAAACGTATCTTCATTGGAAAAAGCCCCCGACAGTTCAAGGAAACTAATCTAATAAGAATACGATATTGGAAAGACAAGTCTAAAGCCCTACGCATGTATAAAATTTCAAACTTATTGTTTTTAAAAAATTCTTTATAAATAAAGAATCTTTTTTATTCATCCCTAGTCTGAAGCGAAAACAACCCATAGATAGAAAATCATTAACAAATTATCTGATACAATCAGAGAAATCTGGGGAATGAAATTTAATTGCTAATATGTAATATGTATTTATATATATTTGAGAGATTGAAGCAAAAGCTCTAGCTTTTATAATGTTTAACTTCTGGGCTAGCAAGATTTTCTATACCTTGAGTACATGTTAGAACTGCAGGGAAAGTATAATGTCCAGTTCAGTGGGAATTATATCTCAATTATATTTTAGAAAACACTAAATGTGGGTGAGGGGATTTATTTACCACGTTTGAATTATAAAACAACGCTTCTGTTTTTAATTTAAAATTTATTAAATTAGTTCTAAATCTTACAAATAAATTAAAAAACACCATTAGATCTTAGAAATTACTTACTTCCATAATCATAATCACTATGAACAACGGTGGGTGGCGTTGGTTTCTTTTCATCATCTTCATCACCAAACAAATAATCAAACCATCCTGATACAGAATTTGTTTCATCATTTGAAGCGATTGTAGGATCACTATCCCAAAAATTAAAATAAGAGCTAAACCAATTCCCACCAGCGCCTACATTAGGATTAATATTTTCGTTATTGTTATTATTATATTTAGTATATTGAGGGTATTTTGGTTTTCTGAGATCAGCAACAGTATCATAATCATCATTTATTGAATCTGTGCTATCAGTTTTTGAATTATAACCGGCATAATTTGCAACTTTTTCAAAAAATTTCTTTAAAACAACTCGAAAGGGAAATGTAAAAGCATCCATCAGATCAGATATTTCAATATCATCTTCATTCTCATCAAATTCATTGGCTTTGTCATCATTTGAATAACTTTTATATTTAATTTTTTTCCTCTTTTTATTAATTGTTTTTTTCTTACGATATGGTAAATTTTCATTTGAATCCAAATAATAATCTGCAGTATCTTTAATATCATTATCGTCTGTATCAAGGTTTTCCAAAATTTCCTCTTCATTTTCACTCGCATCTGAATAATCACTGTTATCTTCATTAAATTTATTCTCAGAATATGATAAAGACGCATTATCATCATCATCCTCTTCGTCTTCTTCATCCAGACCAAGTAAGTTGTCAAAATCATAATAATCATCGTCGTAATCATCATCTTTATCATCATAATTCGTGTTCTTATTTTTTGATTTTAAAGTATGGTTACAAAGAGGCATCATTTTGTTATCAGGAGAATCGATAAGCGTTCCTGAAGTTTTTAAGTTTTCCTTAGAAGTTCTGTGATGTTCGGTATTTGCATCAAATTGACTGGTAACTTGAATTTGAGTGGTTAAGACATTGTTGTTTGGTTTATTCATTTGTAGTGACTTCTTATTAGGCAAAGTTTTTATTTCGTTGGAAAATTTCATATCTTTGGAATAAGGAGCACGTGAATTTGATTTTGATGAATTTTTTTTTAATTTGTTATCTCCAATTACAACAGAAGCGATTTTATTCAATTTTTCTAACAAATCGCTATTCGATGATATTGATTTTTGATTCCTTGATTGTAAATTCGATTGATTTTTTGCATTTTGATTAATTTTGTCATAATTCATTGTGGTTTCATTTTGTTTTCCAAATCTTATACCAGATCTATTATTAATCATAAATATCTGCCTTGGATTATCTTGATTTTCTTTATACTGAATATTTTTTTTATAACTGATATGAGTTTCCGATGAGCCCGTGGGCATTAAACGAGGTTTTTTGTGTAAAAAATTATTCAAAAAATTTTTCTTTACACCCTTCTTTACTCTTGAAGAGTTCACTAATTCTTCCTCATTTTTAAGGTCTTTATTAGTATTTATTGATCGTTTTTTCAGCTTTCTTCTTTTGCCATGGATTGGAGAATTTACTTGGATTTCTTTTGATAATCCAACCAAAACATTTAATGGAGAAGAGTCATAAGGTTCTAATTGTTTAATTTTAAGGAGTTGTGTTGGTGGAGCTTCAAAAAAATTGAGGGATCCGTATATGGAGTGTGTAAAATTTTTACTATCTTTATTGAATGGCGGTCGTTCTAAATTAGATGTTGATATGTTATTAAGATTTTCGTTTATTGAAATTGTTTTGTCTTTATCACGTTTTAAAACTAAAATTCCAGCCTTGTGTAAATATTTATCATCATAAATAGGATTTTCTGGTGTTTCATTTCCTTCAAAGATAATTCCAGTTGTAAGAGGTTTAACCCTTTCAGTAGTTGGGTTAAAATAGTGTTCACTTTTATTAACGTTTCTCGAATGATTTTCAATAAATGAAGAATAGGGTTTAAAGTTTCCATGATTTAAGTTATGTCTTGAAAAAATTGTACTGCTGTATTTATTGATTGGTTTTGTAATTACGAAAGTGTTATTTTGTTTTTTGTATTTCTCGTTCTTTTTTATTTGGGGAATGTGAATAAATGAAGCTAAAGTGGTTGTAACCAATGGTATTGGTTTGAAATTTTCATACATTGAATTTAAATTTGTAGATTGCGACGGAGTAAGTTTATCTACATCAGGTATTCCAAATGGTAATTTATTATGAAATTTATTTGGAAAATTAAAATTACCAGGACTTAGACTAGGATTTAATTCAAATATTGGTCCTGCAACAATTTTATCTTTATCCTTTAATAGATTGTTGTTTTGATTAATCGTTGGTATTTCTTCAGATTCTTCACTTGATGATTCTTCATTGTTACCAACAGTATCGTAAATATCATTAAATATTTCACCAACTGTTTCGGCCGGATTTGGAAAAGGTGAACTTTCATCATCCTCATCATCTTCTTCCGAACTTTCATTAATAGAATTTTCAATTGGTTTAATTTTATTTCCAACTAATGTTTGAATTGTTGATGATGCAAATAATTGAGGTGTTGCTGTTGATTGAATTTTTATTTTATGAGAGTTTTGTAGTTTATTAAAATCATTTAATGTTAAAATATTTGTATTAGGTTTAATTTTTTTAGGATTTTTATTAGAACTATTACTAATTAAGTTACTGTTTAATAAATTACTATGATGATTAAATATTGATTTTGTTGTATTTTTTTCAACTTCAAGTTTTTGTGAAACCAATAATTGACTACATTGATATTTTAATTTTAATTTTAATTTTGCAATATCATTATCATATTTTTCTTTTGGTATATAAATTGGAACTTTTAAATTATCACTTAATTTATTTTCATCATTTTTATTACTAAAATTATTATTAAGATCATTATTATTAAATGAATTTAATATTGAAAAATTATGACCAACTTCAGTTATTGCATATACAATACCAGTGGTTGGATTTGTAAAATATATTGGAAATCTGGGTATTGCATGAGTCTCATTTACAAATGTATTTTGTATACTTATCACTGAATTTGAATTATTTTGTATTTCTAATCTATTAATTTCTGTTAATTTAAGTGGTAATGGTAATGGTTGTCCTGGTATATCAAATTTTGAATCAATAACTGTTTCATCAAAATTGAATTTATCTGTATCCAAATACGAATAACTAACATTTTTTATTTTATTATTATTATCTTCACTATTATAATTATATTTAATATTATTATGATTATTATTGGTATAATATAAATGAAATTTTGGTAAATAACCATTTTTATGATAATTAAAATCAGAACGTCTTGAGATCAAATTTGGCCGATTCGAAATTGAATTATGCATTAACATTTTATCAAATTCTCTCGATTCCGGAACATATCGATGTTCGTATGAAAAACCACTCTTAAAATTATTAAATAATATTATTAAAATATTTGTTATAATTAAATTATTTGTTTCCATTATAAAATATTTGTATTAATTTTTTTAATAAAATTTAAAATAAATATAAATAATTTATATATATTATGTGCAGAACGATGGGATTCCTTGTTATATTACTACTGTTACGATCGATCGACATAAATTGACTGATTTAAATTTTTAATCGTTTTTTAATGGTAAATAATATATCATTCAAAATTTTTTCAAAGAGAAATTAGAACTTATCAAAAGATCAATTCAAACGGGAAGAAATATTGTTCCAAGTTAAAAAAATAAATTACTGATTTAGTAAAGTACATTTTCTTAATATTAATGCTTATAATAAGATGGTTAAAATGATTCACGTTTATAAATAAAGATTGTAAGATAATTTCATTTTATAAACTTCACTATCTTTTGTCAGTTAAGTTAGATTTTACTCCTTAATTTAATATGGTGATATCTTCCAGTATTGAGAATTTTTTATTGACCAATTTATCTTGGCCTTTATGGATATTTATTGAATTACACTAAAACGCTGACATTAAGCCTTATAAGTACTTTCTTTATCCAATACGAATTAAAAAAATTTTAATAAGGGTTTCCGTTTGTATTTCTATTGAATTTTAATGAATTTTGTAAGGTTTCTTAAATAAATCAAGTAGGCTTCAGATATAAGTTATTAATTTCAACTCCTAAAATAAATGAATATTTTACCATTATATTTATTATTCAACAGTAGCAAAAACGTAAAAAAAATACGTGTAGTAAAGGAAATTTTCTGAGAAGACTACTACAGTTCGGCAGACAAATTCCGTTAATTTTTTTAAAAATATGCTAAATAAACGTTCTAGTGGGTGACTTTCTTCTTATAATTTTGTCGTACATGGATCATAGCAAGATAATTTGCGTGATGATCTGATAATAAGTGAACCATTAAAAAAATGGCAAAATAACATATAATTTATATTTTTTTATTAAAACTGTCTCTTTTTTTCGTATTCAGTTCTAGGTTTTATTATTTTTTTTATTAAATTTTTTTTCTAGTTATTGACGTTTTTTTGTATTTTAGATTTTTATCGATTTACTTGGATTTGTAATATATGCAATTTCCTACCTTGAATCTATATATATATTTTTTTTAAAACCACAGACGTGATCAATTTGTTCGTTTATTTCTTATAACTTTTAACCGTTTTAGTCTAGGTTAGAGCGTGGATTATTAGGGATCGCAAAGGCGAAGTGGTTAGTTAACTCAGTTATATAGAACTTTGACCAAGACCTACAGATTTTCTTTTGAAAACAATAATTAAACTAAAAAACTATTTATTCTATTTATAAACCAAAATAGGACACAAGGGCAATTAAATTAACAATAAAATTAATTGGGGCTTATTTAAATAAAAGTTATCGACTAAAGGTTTTAAACAACGTTAAAAACTTTAACAATAAAAAAGCATAAAGAATTTTATAATTACATTACTAAACAGCTGAAACTTAGTTGATATTATTTAGTTTTCAACAAATGAAGGCACTTTATTAAATAAAACATAAATCTAATCTTCATCAATATATATATATATATTCAACTATATTCAACTTAAGCAGATCCGGTACCATTTGAAATTGACCTCACTAACAATTGACTAGTCAGTAAAAAATTTTACCACGTCCACATGCATTTACCACAGAAATATTAGTTAATATTAACCTTTAATTTTAAAAATGGTGAATAAATACTACTCTCATGTATAAACAGAGTAGAAATGTAACCGATATGTGAATTCATGTTTACTATTATTATAATTATTATAAATAAACAAGTACACTAACAAATTATAATAAATAATAAGTGATAAAAAAATATGAAAAAATGTTGTCGAAACTTTAACCCGACATTGAAACTTTTAATTTTTTTTTGGTACATTCAAATAAACACTCATTTTTATTAAGACATATATAATTAGAGAATTCCACTTAAATTCATGATAAAAAGATAAATGTTTTTATTAAAAACAAAAGAAACTATTTAATTGTTGTGTATTATCAAATTTAAAACATCTAAGTCATTTGTATACATTACATGCAGATTAAAAACTTATTTTTAGAAAGTAAAATTAAAAGCTGCAAAATGAAAACTGAAGATGGGAAAAAAAAATTAAAACGCTAATGACGTTAATTATATACAAGATTTACAAACTAAAGACGTTCAAAACTTATATTGGAATATTAAATATAATTTTAGTATTTTAAATTAAGGAGACATACATTTTTAAAAGGAAAATAATTTAATTAAAAAGTCAGAAGATTACTTTTCTAGTTCTTTGTTTTTGATTTAATAAAAATTGATCAAACTTTATTTAATCTGTAAATTTATTAAACACTGTTAAATATTTTAAATAAATTATATATAAAGATAAATTTTTAACATTATCATATTACATTAAATTTTATTCATGCATGCTGTTATATAAATATTTAAAACGTATTACTTAGTTATTTTTTTATTCTATATTTTCAGAAGACAATGCTTGAAACTTTTCATAGAAAATATCTTTAGCTTTTGTATTTGTCATTGAATTAACAAATTTTTTAACATCTTTAATTAAATCTTCTTCAATAGGTTCAACTTTTTCAAATACATCTAATAAAATTGCATGAAAATTCATAAATATTTCACTATAAATGTCAGTTGGTGATGAATCAATAATATTTAATATTTTAAAACCTAAGTCCCTAACTTGAATATGAGAATCTTTTGTTAATTTTGGCAATAAAAATTTCTTAACAATATTAATATAATTTAAAATACAATAGCGATAGTGTGAAAAAACTCCATCTTCTCCCATTTCTGTTACAATACCATTAAGCAGTAGAATAACATCTGATATATGACTTAAAAGACGTTCATTTTTGGCCAACCACTCGGTTTCTTTCGTTGTGCATCTAACATACGTCTAAATGAAATTTAGTTGATAAAAATAATTTTAGTTGATTATTAGAGTAAATTTTAGTTCCTTCAAAACTATATTATTGGACTTACACTTATTAAAAATTTCTCAATATCAGCACTGGTTTCAAATTTATCTGGATGTAAAAATCGATCAAAGTATTTGGGATTTTCACCAGCACTTAATGTGAATTTTTGAAAATAATACTGTGTTAAGGGTCTATATGATTTTCGAATCGTTTTGCTAATCCACTGTTTGTCTAAAATTAACCAAATAAAAAATATTATATTCCTTAGAAATAAAATTTTATATCTGTACCTTTATCTGTGGCAATAGGTAAAAATTTTTTTGAAACACTTGTAATAAATTCTATACAACTTCTAACAATTTCATCTTTGACATCTGAATAAGTTATCAAATCCCAACGACATTTTTCCATAATTTGCCCTGCCATTATTAAGACCGGAGCAGTAACTTCTCCGAATATTAGAGTATTTTGTCCAAATTGATTTATATTTCTGTTAGCAATTATATTTAGTGCTTTTAATATTGGTATTAAATCAATATATTCTTCGGAATTCAGTATATCTGCACAGTTTTTGTTAATAAACTGTTTAAAGAATTCCCATTTCTTTTCATAGTATATTTGAAAATAGGCTTCTGCTATAAGATTTGGATAAAATTTCTCTTCAGATTTATTAGAATGAAATGATGATTTGAATAAATTTTCAAAATAAATATTGGAATATTTTAAAGTTTTTTTAACTGTATAACAAAAATTTTCAATTTGTTTATCAGAGCTACAAGCTTTGTCAAAAAATTTTGTCCAAACATATTCGGGATTTTCAAAGGTGAAACGTAAAAATTGTTGTAAATCAAAATTTTGTATATATTTATTAAAGAATTCAGTGCATCTTTCGTCAAGATGTTCCTGTTCAAATAATGTATGTGATGAACCAAATTTTTTTCGCGAATAAAGACAAATTTGCAAAAGTTGCTCCTCATTAAAATTATCTAATGATTTAATAATAATTTTAATTAATTCATCACTAATGCCATTTTGGTTTTCATCCACTTCCATTTCTTGCTCTGATGTCGTTTGAATTTCTAGTTTTAGAAAATCAATCATTTGAAGAATATTATCAACAGTTATAAGTTTTGAATTGGAACGAATCGTTTCTAAACACTCATCATTTCCAAAAGAAATTGAACGAGATAAAAGTTCATCAAACCTAAAATTAAATTAGTTTTAAAATTTTTCTGGATTTAAAAACAAATAAAAATTACCATGCTTTCTTCTCATTATATTCAAGAAATTCATCAAGTTTACATAAGACTTCACCTATTGTAGCTTCTTTAATTATCTCGGCAAACGTTTTTGGGCGAATTGCAATAAATTGTAATTGATCTTGAACATCATGACCAAAAATTTTATTATTTTTCATTCTTTCTAATACAAGATAAGCTTTTCCTCCAATAACAGACTGCAAAGTTGAAGATTCCGTCAAATCGATTTCAACCCAATACATAAAAATATCAATGGTCACTAACATTACATTGTACTGTAAAGTGTTAAGCAGAGATGTAACAATTTTCGTTTGAATTTCAACAACAAGTTTAGAATAATTATTAGATTTTTCTTTAATAACTGGACAGAATTCTTTACAAATTTCATAAATTTCATTAGATTTGTCTTGATTTTTTTCTAGCTTAATTTCAATTCCATCAAACACAAAAATTATTATATCAAGCAAATGTTTTAATGCAAAACCGGAGTATTTATAAAATTGTTTTTTGGTATATTGAGTAAATTTTTCAGCATCAGGTGTATAAAATTGTCTTAATAAGTCCATTGTATAATCATAAAATTTGTTAAAAATTATTTTTTTATCTACTGAATCCATTTGACGAAAATCGGATCGGCATAAGTTTTCATAAATGGCTTTAACAAGGTTTTCAACCTTATCTAGAACTTCATAAGGCTCGTTAATATATTTTAGGCATTGAACAGTTTGTTCCAGAAATTGTACAATAAACCATGATGGCGAATGTCTTATAATTTCATAGTAATATTTTTCCAATTTAATTCCCATTATAATATTGAGAAGCAGGCACTTTGATAGTTGAGGTGTTACTTCCAATAAATGTCCTATATTTTGATCATCTTTAATGTTATATTTGAAAGTTGAGTCTGTATTTAGGACCAAAAAAAAACAAATTTTTCGTAATATAAAATCGCTGTTTTTTTTTGGAAAAAAATCATGGTCAATATAAGATTTTTCTACAAAATAACGTTGCATGCGATTAATTATTTCCTCAATTATTTTATCGTTACCTAAAAAGTAAGTGTGATATTTTCTGTTTTACATTGAGACAATTAAAACTTAAAAGCGGTTATTTACCTCCTCTAAATTGAACTTTTTCGAATTTCTTAACATGTTCATTACAATATTCAAGAATTCCTTTGATAACATCAAAATCTTCACAATAATTCATGATATACTCTTTAGTGAATAAATTTAAAATCAGATTGATATCACGCATTTGTTTAATTTTTTTTAATATTTTTTTAAAACAATTTTTGAAATTTCAACTTTAGGTGTTTGAAGTTGAATTCGATTTGTTTTTATTTCTATCTGTTAAAACTTGGAGAGAGCCCAGAAATATGTCAAAACAAAGTATTATACTTTTATTCTACAGTACTTTAAATGCAGATGTCGCTTTTGAATATTTTGTATGGGGTAAAGAAAATGGCCAATAAATTAAATTTGTGTTGAAAGTGTGCCCTCAACCACTATATAAATATTTGTATGAAATATGAAAATATGGAAAAGTTTTCGAAAACAATTTTCAATAAGATCTCGATGTGTATCGGACAAGGAAATCTAAATAAATTTTGGTAGTATAATGTATAAAAAATGATCTTATAATTTTATTTAAAAAAAAATTTATTTTAATTTTATACATTATTTATGCTTGTTGCACACTGCAATTATAATTAATTAAATTAAATGAATTGGAATATTTTTTATTTTTATATATAACAAAGTTAACTTTGATAAGAATTTTTTGAAATTTTGAAGACTTTGTTTTCTTTTTGACAAAATATAGTTGCGAGAATGTTTAAAAATAATGTTGTTTGTAAATAATTATTAATAAATCAATAATTATATTAAATCAAAATAAATAATTAAACAGAAGATAGAAATATAAATTTTATTAAAAAGTTTATAATTATTCAATTTAAAAAATAACATTTTTAACAAATATTATTATTATTGCAATACAGTTTTTTGAAACATTGAAATAATTGTTGACATGAAATCAAAACTTTTAAAATTTGGATAAAATTCCTAATGAGAAATTTACATTTCATATTACCTTATATAATTTCTCTTCCTTTGACCAATACATATGATTTTGGAGACCTAATTCTTTTAATTATGGCAATACTGTAACTTGAAAGTAAATTGACAAATTAAAAAGAGATCGCAGTATATGTATTTAATTTTATCTTTCATTTCTGCATTTGACATGGCGTCGGAGAATAAATTCAGAAATTAGAAATTCTTCTATAATTTAAATAGTTTTCATCCATTTTTATTTAAGTAAATCTTAATAAAATACTATAGAAGTTTAACTGAATATACCAGAAATTGTTTTTTATAAAAATTTTCAAATCATATGCAAGGTTTAGATGGAAAATTTATGACCGAAAAATCATTCAACAGAAAAATTTCTTGGGAGACCCATAAGAAATATAAAAAAAATTTTGAAAAGAAAATTTTCATAAAAAATTGCATATTCGACGAAAATTCAGTTTTAATTTTATCATTTTAACAGAAATTTTATAACAATTTTAAAATTTCTGTAAAATAATAATTGCATTGATGGTAATGCATGCTAGAAAACCGCAACGTATGAGCGATGGGTAAAAATATTTTTAAAGTTCTTCATAACTTTTTATGAATTATTAAAACAAAAAAAAAGTTTAATTTAAAAAATTAAAAATTAACTTTAGAACATATTTTTTATTTTTAATTTCAGGTTTTTTGAAAAGCACCAGGCCCATCCTTATCAGGTAATCAAATTAAAATTTTTTTTTCAGCCCAAAAAATTTATGTACTTAGAAAATTTTTTTTTTTTGATGGGTCAAAAGTACGGGATGGGGGCATGAGGTATTATCTTATTACCTATACGATTTGGGTAGAATGAAAAAAGGCAGAAGCAAAAAGAGATTGCTTAAAATTTTTATCGATCTGTACCCAAACATATTTAATGAATATTTTTTAAAAAATAATTTTTAATATTTAAATTTCTGAAATAATTTTGAAAAAATTTTTTCATACGAAGCAACTTTACTTAGGATAGGAATTAATGTATTTTGGATTTCAAGTGTTAATGTTTATTTTTTGGCACTTGAATTATTTTAAAACATATTTTTTTAAAAAAATGAAAATTAAAGTTTATGAAATAATATAAATGTTATTTCAAATACATTTTAGAATAAAATTAATTTTGAAAACGAATTCAACGAACAAAAGCCAAACTGAAAATATAGAACAAAATTTTGCATTAAAGTTTAGATTTTAATAATGCTCAAAAGAATTAAAATTATCTGCCAATACATTTACTATAATTTTATATTTCCAGAGTTCCAAATATTCTAAAAGAGACTATGAACGTGAAACATCCAGGTCATCAAATTACAGAGATAGAGGTGATTCTCCATCTTCATCAGGTGGTTTAGGCGGAAGTGGAAATGGTGGTAGTGCTTCAATGAATAATGGTTCATACCGTTCACAATCTAGAGAATTAGACTCTCCACCACGACACGATTTTCGTGATAGAGACCGTGGTGATCGACCTAGTTATTTACAGAAAATGCGAGACCGTGACAGAGATGTTTATAAAAAAGATAAATATTCAGGTATACTATAAAATTTTTGTTGCTTTGTAAACTTGTTTATCACTTAGTTTAATGAATTCATTGAATGGAAACTAAATTAATTACTTATAATTCAGTTACACAAAACCTTAGATTCTTTAAAACATTCTTTCTTCAAAATAATATAAATTTTTATTTTTTTCTTTCGTAATAATATAAATTTATAGTTTAAAAATAGTTTTTTTTTTCACTCTAAATAATTTTGCTAAACTTTTTAAAAACAATATAAATTCTATTAATATCTTTTAATGTTTACTACTATCATTGGTGTGTTCCAAAAGCATATTTTTTATAATTTTCTATACACATTTCAAATTTCAGATAAAAGAGATCGTCGGGGGAGTGACCGGGAATCAGAACATCGAACAAATCATGACAGGTTAGACAGACGATCTAAATTATGTTTAGCTGATAAACGATCTGGATCTGATGATCGGGATCGTGATCGTGACCGAGACAGAGATAGAGATATTAGAGAAAGTAAAAGAGATAGAGGTGGTAATGAACGTGATCGAAATGATAGGGATAGAGGTGATCGCGATCGGGATCGTGATAGAGGTGATCGTGATCGCGAAAGAGATAGAGATCGTAATGATCGTGCTACTGATAGAATTACCAGAATTGGTGACTGGAGCGAACATGTTAGCTCATCAGGTAAAACGTTTAATAAAGTAATTTGAATATTAATAAAAAATTAATTTTTAAATAGGCAAAATGTATTATTATAATTGCAAAACAGAAGTATCACAATGGGAAAAACCAAAGGAGTGGTTAGAAAAAGAAAGGTAAGTTAATTTTACTTTAATAAATACATAACTAATGTTTCTCAAATATTTCAGATCTTTAATTAAAGATCAACATAGAGAAAGAGAATATAGAGAAAAGGAACGGGAAAGAGATAGAGAAGATCGTTTTTCAAGGTCATGTAAGTTAACTTCCAATTATAATATTAAATGAAATTTAAGAAATAAGTTTCAACCAAAAAATTTAAAGACAAAATATTGCATTCAATAATTGTGAATAACAATATATAACAAAACGGGAGCTAATGGGAATGTAAATGTTACATACTTTTACGTTTTTTTCTTGTTTCAACTCTGCAATTTATTTTTATTTCAAATTGCCAGTGTTTAAACTCTTCTTGAAACTTTTGGGTACTAAACAAAATCTATATTCGTTTCAAAAAAACCTTAGTGTTCGCAATCTGATTAAATATTTGCAAACACTTTAAAAACCTCTATCGTCGAGAATTCCAAATTATAAAACTGAAATGTTGCCTGAAAGATTTAATTAACCATAGTAAAAAGTTCACAGTTTACTTTTTAGCGAATTTAGAAATATTTTAAGGTACTTTGTCTAAAATTGAAATATTAATGAAAATTATTTATATGAGTAGTAATTAATATAGTTATTATTATAATTATTGCAGCTGTAGCCTATACAAAACATTCCAGTTCCCGAGATAATTCGCGGCAAAGGTGGCAATATGAAAATGAAGCTCCTCATAGAAGGCGTCACGAAGGTAATTAACTCAAATTATTACATTAGAATTTCTATTCATGATTTTATCAAATTATACTGATCAAAGTTATTTTAGAAAATCCCGACATGGATATTAGTCCTGGAGATTCTACGCCAACTTCAGAAGCTAGTTATTCTTTAACGGGAACACCAACAACCCAATTAAATGACATAGCAGCAACTAATGTTGCTTCAGTTAATTCAGTGCAACAACAGCCACAACAGCCAGTTTTATTAGCTAATGCTCTTCCAAGAGTAGCATCGCATCCTCCGGTAGCATCTAATTCTCAAATGCATTTTACACAAAATCAACAAACTGTTGTTGGTAGCAATGCAAATAGTAGTGGCAGTAGCAGCAATAGTTCTGTTTGTGGTACGACAAATAGTAATTCCCATCGTAGTAAATTAGATTCAATTATGCAGCAATCTAATATTGCTTCTGTCTCATCGCCCACCCATGTTGTTTCCAATACATCTAGTAATCATTTAATTCATCATCAACAGCAACAACAACAACAGCATTTGCATCTTACACAAGTAGCACAACAGTCTTCAATAGCTGTAGGAAATTCAGGTGTAGATCATCATTTAAATTCAAATACACCAGGACCACCGCAATCTAAATTAGCTACTTTACCAACAATTATCAACAGTAATGTTAAATCTTTAGAACAAGTTGATTTAAATCCACAGAAAGTTTTATTGCGACAAGCACAACCACCACAATCTCATCATGGTATTTTGGGTTCAATGCAAATTTCCGGTCAAGATAACCAAATTTTAAATTCACCAGACCCAAACAACGTGGCTAATGTTGTAAATTTAAGGTACAAATTTTAATTTTATAATTGTTTTTTAATTATTATAAATTTTCAATACGACAACAGAGAAAATCCACTTAATTCACCGCTTTATAATTTAACACATGGTTTGACATCTGTAAATCATGCCAAAAATCAATCAAATGTTGTAAGTGGTGCATGTAGTACACAAATTTTATCAGCTAGTAG
The DNA here is from genome assembly GCA_963082915.1 of Dolichopus griseipennis. Taxonomy (NCBI): domain Eukaryota; kingdom Metazoa; phylum Arthropoda; class Insecta; order Diptera; family Dolichopodidae; genus Dolichopus; species Dolichopus griseipennis. The sequence continues at coordinate 369,103,079 of OY720441.1, forward strand.
TGGAAATACTCCTGGCCAATATACTTGTAATTCAGCATACGGATTAAAGACTGTTGAAAGTAGTGTTGGTACAACAACTGGATCTAATATTGGAATAACTGGAACAACATTAGGATCAATAACTAGTTTAGCAAATGTTTCTAGTGACATAAATAATGTATCAACTACGGCTGTAGGTGGTGGGGGTCCTCCAACACCAACCCAGGAGTTAGATATTAGTTCTAGCAGTACAGAACAAAGAAAAAGTAAATAGTTTAAAAAAATTTGTACAAACTATAGTTTTTAATTTTTAATTATTTTTAGTGGAACCAACTTCAGCGTCCTTAAGTAGCCTGCAAAGTTGTGTAACGTCTTGTGTTTCATCAGCTGCGGGTCGGTCACAGGGACCTGAAATATCACCAAAATTAGCGAAGTATTTTAGACCTGATCTTATTACACATGTTACCAATTGGCCAGCTGAAATGTTAGAGAAACAAGTAAGATTTGTGAGAATATGTCGAACCAATGAATTTTTATTAAGAAAAACATATGCTTTTTCTATTTGATTTAATAATTTCATACTTTTAGGCACAAGAGTGTTCAAAAGAGACGCATATGTATGGAGATTTACAGTGTACTAGGGTATCTGCTGAATTAAAATGTGCTAGAAGTTTAGTTAGAATTACTGAAATTCAAGCAACACTTCAGGAACAAAAGTTAGTAAAAAAATATTTTTATTATTAGCATTTATAGACTGAAAATTCAATTTTAGTAAAATTTCTCTTAATATTCATTATATTGTCAATATAATTTAACTTCTACCAGCAGAAATTAGTGAATAACCTAATAGAAAAACTCTAGAAAAATTATCCTACTGGGAAGATAAAAAACTAAATAAGTAAAGATTTTGGAAGTTTTTGAAAACATAATGTAATTTATACCCACTTGATTTTAACGTCATATGCAAATTTTCGGTTATTAAGCTTATTTTACTGGAAATTATTCATAATCACACATTTCAAACGAAAAATAATTTTTTGTCCATCTAAAATTAGATTTTACAAAGTGGATCGCCCATTTCCTTTTATACATTATCATGGAAATCAACTAAAACTTAAAATAACAAGATAATATAGTAATTTAAGTTTTAATGTTGTAAATACTTTTTCATTCTGAAGCTTAGCAATCTGTCAATTTTCATATAGAGATGTAGTTTTTGGTGTAGAAGAGCATATGTCGCAGCTAAGACATGTTTATAATAGCACTTTCAATTGTATGACTTTTTTAAGTATTAGACTTATAATTAGGTTTCAAGTTAAAACCAGAAATACCGATATACAAAATATTTAATGACATTTCGTGATTTGCTTAAATCATTATTTCTTATTACTTTTTAATATGTGTACCTTGATTTTATCTTATTTAATGTCTTAATTAATTTGGCTTTGTGATATATGTATCTGTTGTATATTTTGATGTTGAACGCAAATATTGATGAATTCAAATTTATTTAATATTTTATGAATAAATAATAACTTAATTTTTCAAGTGCGTAAAAGGAGAAAAGTGCTTTTGGTTCCAGATTATTCTATCTTTCATTTGTATAAAATTATGAAATATGTAAAGTAAATATTGTTGTAGAATTTTACATTCATTAGATATTTAGATATTTTTATATATAATTTTATGGATTGAACATATTAATATTATTAATTTACTATGCTTTTATTAAATCATCATGAAGTTGTTTTCAAAATTAATTTGGTTAAATTACAATTAATTATTTTTCTTAAATTTATCTTTCATTTTAGAATAATGTATCTGCGTCAACAAATACGACGACTAGAAGAGTTAAAATCACAAAATTCGTTTATGTCGGATGATCTTTAGCCAATATATTAAATTTTATAAAATTTAAATTAATATTAATTAAAACTACAAAACAAAAAATAATATATTATAAATAATAAATTATCAAAAAATAAAAAAAAAATAAAGAAATATATTGAAATAAATTTGAGAAATTACACATAAACACACACACACACACATACAATTAAAAAAATTAACAATTATTAAATTTAAAGGTAAAAAAAAAAAAGAAAAAATAAATATTATTAATTATTATTATTAATTAAATAATTATGAAATATAAAAAAAAAAATATATAAAAAATATTCAAAAAAAAAAAGAGACTAAAAAACTTGTTTTTTAGTTGGTTTTTTCTCTTTTTACAAAATTTGTAAGAAAACTTTTTAAAATATAATGTTGTTCAATAAAGGACAATTGATTTTTAATTTAAAATCAGTGAAAATTCAATTTAAAAAATTTTTTTATTGCTTTCTTTTATTTTTTTTTCACATTACGAAAAACTTCGAAACAGCATTTTAAAAAAAAAACGAACTTTTCGTTTTATGTTTGAACTATAGAAAGAAAAAATGCAATTATTATTTTCAAAAGTGATTGTGATCCTTGTTTATTTTTATAATTTTATGTTTATTTTTAAATGCATTCATCGTTGTTGTGTGGTTTTTGCTATTGCACTTTATTTAAAAATTTTAAAAGACAGTTTGACTTTTGAACTAAATATCTGGTATCTTAACTAAGGATATTTAAAGCATTGAATAGTTTAAAACGTTCTTGCATACCTAAAAAAGACTTTGTTATAGCGGACTAGTATTGAAATCACAATCAATTTAAAACTTCGAATTAAAAAATCAAAAGAAATTTAAGATAAATAGAAGAATTTAGGGTTTTTTGGATTTGATAAAAATCTGAATATAATATTTAGAACATTTTTGCGACGTACTGAAAATTGAGTTGTAAGTTATTCACTCGAATTTTATAAAATTTATCGAAGTTTTAGATTCAAACTTTTGTAATTTGTAAGAAATTAATACAAAAAAAAAAAGCTTTAATAAAAACCATGCAAGTCTTTTTTTTTCATATAAAGAATTAAAAACAAAATTGGCTAAAAAATATAATATTTCTAATATATATTTTTAATTCTACTTTTAACTTTCTTGGGAACATAACTAATCCTTTTAAAATAAAATTAATTAAATAGTAAAGCATAGTTGTCCTATATTGTTTAGGACATCGGGTTAAAGTTTAATTTTTTTTAAATGTTTCAAACTTTTTGTAATTTTAAACAAAACCTAACTTAGGTACTGATTAGCTATATATATATTTATATACAATTATTGCATACACAAATACATTACATACTTACATTATTAAAAGAGTAGTTAAAAAATTTTTGTTTTATTTTTTTTATATTTTGATTTTTATAAAAAAAAAGATTAAATATCTTAGGAGAATACGTAAACTACACGTATTTTAAAAATATAAATTGAAATTTTCGCCATTTTTGATACTAGAAATGTTCAAAAAGAAAAAAAAAAACTAGAAAAATAAAATATTTTTAAATTAATAATTAATAAAATAGAATCATTTCTTGTTTTTCATTTTTATTTCCTTAAATTATAGCAAAATAAAAACAAACTAAAGGCTAACTAAAATTTAAATAAAAAAAAATTAAGAAAAAATGTAATTTTAAAATTCTTTTAATAAGAAATAAAAATGCAGTGTAGGACTTATTTATAAATATAAAAACAAAAAATTAAATTAAAAAAAAAAGATTAATAAAAAGTAAGAATAGAAAATTTAAAGTCTGTTATGTGTACTATAATGTATCACTTTTCGAAATAAACCTAATCTATGATGAATCAAATATTAGAACACAAGATGTTTCATTTATGTGTGCTATAAAAATTAAAATGTATTTTTTGGCTTATATATTACTATAATCGAGAAATTTAAGGAAATCGATCCAATGTCATCTGGTAAAAGTTTGGTACTAGTATTAACTAGGCATTTTTAAATAGGCGTTAGTTGTGGATTTAGATGAAGATTCGAACTAATTGAATCCTTAATTAGATTTCAATTGGTTTATTAAATACATACCGTAATATATGATTCGAAAATTTTAGTTAAACATGCATACTTACTAAAAAAACTCAATTTGCAAACTCTTTAATCCATTCGTTTTAAATTTTCCTTTATATTCATCTTTAAACACCATTTCTTCTAAATCTTAATATTTGCATTTGATTCATTAAAAATTTTGTATATTCAATTATTTTTTTTTTAATATTATGCATGACTGGTAATGTGGAAAAATTACCAGCTACAGAGTTTTCACACACACCTCATAGTTCCCCATTAAATATTTAAATTATGGACATTAAATGTTTGTATGAGGAGTAAAATTTTTTAACATTTGAAATCTTATATATTATAAAAAGTTTATTGAATAACAGAAATTATATTTGTTTTTGTATATGTATTTCTATGGAAGTTTGTTCGACACTCAGGATCTACTAAAATACAAGACATTAAAATAATGTATTTTTTGCTTGTTTTTTATTTTTATTATTTATTAATTAATATTACATTAAATATTTAAGAATTAAAATAACAAAAAAACATTCAATATATTTCAATTTTTCTTTTTATTTTTATTAGCTTTATTTTATGACGCAACTGAGAAAAGTTTTAAATTGTTAAATACCCAAAAATTGAATAATATATTACAATTTAAATTTTTATAAACTTAAACATTTAAACTTTCTATGGCAATTTATTCAAGACATATTATGTTGCATTTCTTCACATTTGAAAAATGATGAACACATTACTCGTCTAAATGACATATGTTCATATAATTATTAGTTTGTTTAATGTTTATTGTTTATAAAATTATAGATGTTGTTGTATATTATGATATGAAAAACTGTCGTATTTTACAATATTTACACCAAGCTAAATAGCCTTAAAGTTTATGTAATTTTTAAGCTTTAAAAATAAGAGTTTAAATTACAAAAAAATAGAAAAAAAAGTTAAAGATAGAAAATTAAATTATTCTTTCTTTTTTTTTTTTTTTTAATTTTTGAATAATAATTGCAAACTACATTATAGTTATAATAAAAAAATTCATATAAATATTTGTATAAGTTAAGAAATAACTTTGATTTCTATTTATTTTTTAGTTAAAATCAAAAACCAATTTAAAATAAAATTAAAAATAATTCAAAACAAAATCTTATTTTTTAAGTTATTTTTTTCTAAATATTTGTAATTTTTAAATAAAATTGATGAATAACTAAATGTATATTATGCTATTTTTTATTGAAAACAAAAAATATATATACAATAAATATAAATAATTATATAGAAATCGTAAAAACTTTATATAGAAAGTAAAAAAAATTAAGATTTTTTTAAAGATTAAAATAAAAAAGTTCTTTAACAACTCTTGATTTTATGAATGGAAAATAAATTAAAAATCTATAAAAATTATAAATATAATTTATTTTATTTTTTAATTAAAAATCCAATCTTTTATGCCAGAGAAAATAGGATTAAAAAAGAAACAACTTAAACAACATGATGAAGATGACTATTTTATCGTAAAAAAATATTTGAATTATAAAAGTCGTAACAAGTGAACTGATTAAACTTGACATATAATTTTGGTTTTGGAACCGACTTCAATTGTAAATTTTAATTGGTATAAAGTATGAATTTACCATACATTATTAAATAACGAAATTGAAGTATTTATTTAATCAACAAACTGCTGGATCTAAAAACTTAAATATTAAAATATTACGTGATTAGTCTACATGCATAAGGTTAATGATGAACTAAACTAGCATAATGTTGTATTATAAGTACAAATGTTTATGTACATATATTATTTAAATTATTTAATATATGCTTATTCCATTTGTGATCCAAGATGGCAAATAGAAAATTATTATTTTAATCATAGTTTGTGCTAACAATATTTCTGCTTTCAAAAAGCCTTTATAAAATTCTTAAAATCCAATAATATGAGGTAGGAATATTTTTTCCAATATATACAACTATAAAAATAAATAATTTTAATTACAAAAATAAGAAAAAAAAGTAACATGTGAATTCTAATAAAATTCAAAAAACTATTAAATTCCATATTCTAGTGCATTATAAATAAATTCATATCAATTTCTATATTAAAATTTTCAAAATTAACAAATTGTTGTTTGACTACGTGACTTTTGTGTTGTAGTTTTGTTAGTATCTAATCAATTAGTATTAATTATTAAATATTAAATAACATTACGTTACGACAACGATACATTTCTTAATTAATGAATAACGAATACTTCATTTCCTGACACAACGCTAAAACTACAATGGCAGCTCTTTTCATATAATTTCATACAGTTTTTTATTAAGCTCTTATGGTTTGTGATTTTGCTAAAATTTATGCTGAATGGTAGATATTTTAATAGAATGTGTCTATGAAAATTCCCAGTTCCACAAATTACATAATAATGGTATTTAATTATTTACATTTAATTTTTAAATAAACACATTTTTATTGCGACTACTTTATTTATAACATTTTAATTTTGTTCGAAATATAAATTTTTTCACAATTGTAAAATAAATTTTTCCAATTATGTCCCACGATATGTAGAATATCCAAATGGATTTAATAATAACGGTATATGATAATGTTGTTTTGTTGAACAGTCAAATGCGATTTCAACAAATGGATATAAAGATCTTGTATTAGAACGTTTAAAATAAGCACCTGTATCAAAATTTAATTTATATAAACCAGGTTCAAATTCTTCAGCTAGTATTAATTGAGGACAACGACCATCGGCATTTGTTACAGATTCACTGATTTTTCTCCAATCACTGGTTGCGTTATCATATCTATATAATAAGACTGATACATTGTCAGCAGCTATTCCTTTTGATGTATCCAAAATATGCGTTGATATTGTTGCTTTTTTTGACATTCTTGCTGCAGTGTTTTTAAGTTCTGGAACCTGTAGAATTATTAGAATAATTGTTATCATTTTAGTATAAAATTTCATTTTGAATTTATTAAAATTTTTGACAAAGAAGAGAAAAGTTAAAAAATTTATATAAAATAAAGCTGTTTGCTTGGGCTTTTTATAAATAACTGATTAAAACCTTACCTCTTCTATTTGTAATTTGTAACGAGCGTGGGTGATGCAACTCATAACTATTGCTTGCCCCCTCTTTAAAACAATACTAATACTGAAAAACTATTGTTTTTAAAAGTATCTGCAATATTAAATGAAATTCTTCTTTTTTTTTCTTGAATGTAAACATTTTTATCATGACAATTTATCTTTTTATTTAAGTAAATCTGAGATGTGATAAGCTTTAGAATTTTTGAATTTTAATAAAATATAATTAAAATGTAATATGTATGTAGGTACTATAATTTGTTTGTTAATATAACAATCATATTTTGATAAATATTTCATATATTTATAAAAAAAATAAAAAGATAAGCAATAATAATGGTATTCGTTATTAATCAGCAATCAGCACATATATAAACTTTTCATGAATATTATACTCTAAGTTTCTTTTTCAACTTAAAATTATTATCTTAATTAAAATTTAAATGAAGAACTAAAAATTTTAACTAACTTACGTTATTTTTTATCTTACTTAATTTTATATTGCAGCACACTTTAATGTATTACCACAAACTATAGGCTATTTTTTTTTAATTAACTAAGTATTAATTTTTAAAAATAAAATAATTTGTTAAGTATAAAGCGTGAAGTGAAGTCTAGAAGGCAAAATATATAAATATATCCCATTTTAATACAAACTCTGGCAGCACATCCGGATAAGTGGTGGTTCAAATTTAGAAAGATTATAAGCCGGAATCTTTCCTTTGAAAATTGTGCATATAACTTTATTTGATCATAAAACTCTACCAAGAAGTGTGAAGAAACTTCAATATAAGCGCAAAATAAATCAATCGGAGAAAATAATTTTCTTATACCGTAAAATTATATATAAATTATATATCGTAAAATTATATCGCAATTAAGTATTTGTTGATCGCAAACATCAGCAGTACAGAAGAGAAAAAATTACGGCACAAAGGTATATAAAACGAGGAAGAGTAGTAGAGTAAACTGTGTCAACTCTGGGATACCCGCAAATATTATTTTTTAAAGTTAATTCAAAAATTAGTGAATAAGAACAATTATTTTATAAAACTTTTTAAATTGTAATTTAAACGAATGAAATATATAAAAAAAAGTTTAAAAAAAAAAAAAAAAAAAAAAAAATGACCGTAACATATACATTATATCATCCGGTTAATTACTTTTGGCAAACTTTCAAACATTCAGCTTTATTAGGTGTAGAGTAATGCTCATGTAAAAGAAGGAGTTGTATGGCAGCTACTCGAACCCTTTGCAGTAGACAAAGCAAATTTTGCAGTAACTTTGGTCATTACACTAAACTATTTTTGGCAAAATTTCAGACACCCACCTTCATTTGGTGTAGTGTAATCCTCATATAAATGAAGGAATTGTATGGCAGCTACTCGAACCCTCAGCAGTAGACCAACCAAATTTTGCAGTAAATTTGGCCATTACACTAAACTATTTTTTGCAAAATTTCAGACACCCAGCTTCATCAGGTGAAGTGTAAAGTTCATATAAAAGAAAGAGTTGTATGGCAGCTACTCGAATCCTCTGCAGTAGACCAACCAAATTTTGCGGTAACTTTGACCATTATACTAAACTATTTTTGGCAAAATTTCAGACACGCAGCTTCGATAGATATAGAGTAATGCTCATATAAAATTAGAAGTTGTATGGCAGGTACTCGAACCCGTGGACCAAAATGGCTGGATTTAAATAGCGATTCCGGTTTTTGCATGAAAACGAATTTGTGAAAATTTCATAATCCTAGCTCCTTTATTTTTTGAGTTATCGTGATGACGGACGGACGGACATACATAGCTAAATCGATTTATTTTGCGATTTTGATCCAATCCATACACTTGAGTCTATATCTACCCCCCTTCTTCTCTGCGTCACAAACGTAATGGCAAATTTATTATACCCTTTGACCATATAGTTATACGGGTATAAAAAGTTTTATATCTACTTAAATTGTATAAAATGGGGGTAGCAACAACAACAACTTTAAAAAGTTAACTTGGTATTACAATACGTTTATGCTTTTAGATAACAGGCTTATAGATCGTATTGTATACTGCGCCCTTACAGAAAACGTTTACTGTTAACTTATGAATGGAATTGTGGAAAGTAGTCCCACAAATAATTAACTTAAAAAATAAGCTAAAAGTTCCTGGCCTAAATAAGCCTAAAATTCTTGAAAATTTATAACTTCAAAACTTTGATATTTTGTTGGCTTTGTTGAAAAGTTTTGAAACATGTTGCAGTCTATGATCACAAGAACACTTTCTTTTAAATTTAACTTTTAATTTTCCGTACTGAATCAACAAATTTGATCTCATTGACATTCTACAGTTATTTTGAACAGGTTTTCCTTCTAATTATAAAGAAAAGCTAAAATTTTAGTTTATAAGTACATATTATAACTTTATTGAAATCAAAAGAACTCAATTTAATTATGTTAATTTTGCAATAAAAATTTTTTAGTTCTCATAGATTTGAATTACAAGATAAATTTTGTAAGAACTCTTTGAACATTTTCAATTACAAAGTAATTTTTTTTCAAAATATACTTATGTATATTTTTATAATATATTATATAAATATATATATATATATATATATATATTTTACTTTCTGATTTTAATAAATTTTTAATTGCAATTACAACTTTTTCAACTAAAATAAAAATTTTTATAATTTGTTTTCAAAGCACTCACAATATCTAAAAATCAAGATATGAATTTAAAAAAAAGTGGAGGGAAATGAAAATATTTATAAGAATAAACATTTAATAGTATTTGTGAATTGAATCATTGAAACACTTACAAAAATTTTACTCGTATAATAAATCAAATTAATAGTTTCGTTCATTTAACTTAAAACTTATTACTTTTGTTAGAGTTGTTTTGAATTAATTCTAATTTTGTTTATGAGACGCCTAAAAGTATGTAATATTACAATCCGACTATATATGGACGAAACATTTTTGGAACTACAATTTAATACAAGTTTAGGGTATATTCGTATTATTTTGGATATTATTAATTATATAATCAAATATTAAAGTTTTTTTTTCTTTGTAACACATAATTGAGTAGTTTTAGATGATAGAATACCCCCAGCATTTCAAGGGCCTATCTTATAAATACATGTTTTTTTTTTTCAAATTTTAGGTGCCTAAAGGAAACATAACAAAAATATTTTCCTTTGGTTTAAAGGTATTTTCTTTGGTAATATATATACAATCTTTGCTATTTTTGCTACTTAATATCTTCTTTCTTTCGTCACCTGTATAAATTTCATCAAGCTGCATTGTTACCGAGTTGTCGTTCGAACGGTTTGAAAAACGGACTTTTGTTAAAGCAATTCAGGAGATGACATTAACCAAATATTTAATTTGCAGATGTCCATATTTTACATATTTTGTGTCTACAAATATTGTACGAAACTAATATATCATCGCTACATTTAGGTGTAGGGTATAATAAGGCACAGTATGTCTCACTGGCCAAAACATTAAGCTCATGATGTGTTAACAAAGAAAGTCCGGGTTCAATTGATGTAAAGATTCCAAAAATTTTGACATAAAAATTAAAAAAAATAAAATTTGTAAAAAAATAATAGATCGATTTAACCCATTAGAGTTTAGGAGTCGATAATAGTTTTAGAAGTATTCTGTAATTTTAGCTGTGATTTGTAATTTACATATAGATTAAATAAATAAATAATAAAATTGCAACCCAAATACTAAATTATGGCTAAGATTGGATTGAAATTAAAAATTTTAATATTTTTTATAAAGATTGTTTTATTACAAAACAATAAATATATATATATATATATCTGTATAAGTCGTGTACGACTTAGCATTATCAAACATATTTAGTTTGGCTTCTGAATTTAGCAAGTGTAGTCAAAATCGAAACCAAGCCATTACCAAACCAAGTACAGTTTGCTTGTAAAACTGTTCAAGTTTCCATAGTTTTTCAAGTCCTAGGAAACTCGAAGAAGCTTTATTTCCAAATGCACATATAATTTCTAATCTAAAAACATATAAATGAAATGATTTCTAAAACAAGTTCATAATAATGTGAAATTTATTAAAAGATTTCAACTCTATTCTTTTCTACATTCTACAGCAGAAAGGGAACTGAATTGTATATGTATTACTTTAGAACAGTTTGTACCTCTAATATTCAGTTAGATTAACAGTTCTTTTTACCTTTATTTGGATTTTCTTATGGTAAATAATAATTTGTAAAAAGAAAACTTACATATTTATGCTATTTTAGATTTGGTTTTGTTTGTAAAATAAAAATTATTTAAAAAAAAAACCTTAAGTGTTTTTTTGGTAAGCTTTCGGTACTTATTTTTCCAAAAAAAAAGTAAAAAATACAAAAAAAAAAATAAAACAGGAAAATTTAAAACATATTTTCAACATTTTGGTTTTATAAAACTGACAAAGTGTAGTTTGAACATTGTTGTAGCTAGTGCTTTTGTTCTTATGGTATCAAATAATGTTCTTTACAAATAAAATACTTGTCTTTTAAAGTTTTGCTTATAGATTTTTTACTAAAAAATGTTACATTTGTAGTTTATTAAAATTTAAATTTATTGTTTATGGTAGCGTTGAGATTTCAACATAATTGGGATTTTATCAACATAAAAAAGTTTTTTGCTTTATACCCAATGTTGTCCAAACAACTTCAGCTTTTTTTTAAAGTTGTAATGCTTAAAGTCAATGTTTTATTTCTTTATGAATGATGTATTCTAAATTAGTTAAGGTTTTTAAGCTCGCTTAGATTGAAATATATTTCAGTCGGATAAATCAACTTTGACTTGGGTATACCAAAACCTATAGCTGTTTTAAAACCTAGCGTTAAGATTTTTTTTTAATTTTTGAAATTCACTTTGCTTCCAATAGTATCCTATATTTTGAATTAGAATCTTCTGTATACAAACATATAAATATACTTGAAAAAAACGTAAATTCCTGATTTAATTATTAACTTTAAAATCCCTTCTCATTATTATTTTTTAATTACACATATTCAATTTAAAGAAACCTACTATGTACTTTGTTTACTTAAAAATGGGGTTTATTGAGATTTTTAAAAAAAAAATCAAAATTTAAAGAAACGCGATTTTAAAAATGCAAGAGTTCTTAGCGCTGCCAACCTGTACATTAATCCTGTGATTTATAAAACTGACTTGGTTGTTTATATTATAATATCTAGATACCTTTTAAATGTCATGGGTTACATTAAATTTTCTTAATTTTCTTTGTTTTCAGATTATTAAAGAGTGTCGTGCCTTAAAAGATTTTAGAAACTTTTATTTATTTATACAAAAATACTGAAATTTTCTTTTAATTTTTATTTTTTTTTTATTATTTTAAGAAAAACAACCACAATTTCCTTTTTTTTTTAACTAGGTTTTAGTTATTATTGAAAAACGTTTTGTTTTGTTTTAATATAATTCACAGACAGGATTTGTAATGGTCTGATGGTTTTTGGACATTGTTAAAATATAAATAAAGGAAAATAGCTAAAAAAATATATATTTAAGGGCTTATGTTGTTAATGTAAGTATATTGTTATTTTAAATCAAAAATCAATTTTTAAATATATATACACACACACACAACATATTATTATATATTAAGAGAACCCCCTTTTAAAGCGTTTTAAATTTATGCAACAGGGTTTCCCTAGAATAACTTAAAATATAACATATAAGTTATTATTATTCAAGTGGAAATTCTATTAAATTATTTTGTATAGTCTTACTCCACTCTTGTTTCCCTGATAATATTATCATATTAAGTGTCCCCGAAAGGTCATAAATTTTTTTTTGTATCGGGTTAACATTTTCTGTGGAAATTTTATATTTAGTTTTGGTTAATTGGGTTTTTGTATAAATATTTGTTTCCAATTTTTTTCGTATATAAAACTGAATTTAATTTTAAAGTGTTATGTGGTTATCTGTAGGTACAAATACGATTACAATTGTTTAATGACCACTTTTATTTTAAAAAATGTCTATTTAAAAAAATGCAAAAGAATAATTTTAATAAAACTGAAAAATTAATATGTTTTATTTTCATAATTTCAAAATTTTAAGAATTATCACTGAATTCTTGAACACGCTTGCATGACCAGATGCTTTAGACGAATGTCTTTAGTACACAACAAATTCTACCATCTACAAGATTATCTTTTATTATATACTAGCTAATACCCGGTGCGCGTTGCTGCGCCTCTCAATGGAGGTTTAATTGAATTTGATGTTACTGCAAAAAGTTAACACAAAACTTACACACGGTTTACACATGTAAATTTTAAAATGTGTGAAAGCAATCTTTTTAAAACGATTTTTCTAGGATTATTCTAGTAATTTTTGAAACTTTCTGTAATTCAAAGCAGTACGAACTACTTTCCAAATTTTGACGTAATTTACTTCCAAAAAATTTTTTGAAAAATAGTAGGACCGACTGTTAACAGACTCAACTCCATTTTCAAGTTGTTTCACACATATAAAATTTGAGGTAAACCGGTCAAATCGTTTCTAATTTAGAGTTAAGTAACGCAAAAATCTATTAAAAGCCACTGTGTCCCACTGGGTTAACGGAACTACACTTTCTCTTTGGGCAAAGCAGTATTGCGCAAAATTGGACGTAATTTGCTTCCAAATCACTCAACAAAATTTTTTTGAGGTTTTCTTTTTAGCCAAAGCAGTACTTCGCAAATTTTGACAATATTAGCTTCCAAAATTATTTTGACCAACCATTATTTTGTCAAACCGTTTTTATTTAGAGTTAAGTATTGAAAAAACCTATAAAAAGCTATTGGCCCCAATGGGTTAATGCAAGTCAATAAATTTTTTTTGTGGGTTTTCTTTTTAGCCAAAGCAGAATTTCATAAAATCGGACAATATTTGGACCCAAAATTTTTTTTGACCACCCGTCGGCTCGACATGGGTTTACAAATTCCAAAACTGTTAATAGTGTCTACTCAATTCTCAAAGACGTATACAAAATTTGAAGTCAATCGGTCAAACCGTTTTCATTTTAGAACAAAGAAGTTTAAATACTTGCACCACAGCCCCAACTTGGCGGTCCGTTAGAACAAATTTTCATGAAAATCGGCTGGGCAGTTTAGGAGTCTATTCGCTACATACAAACAAACAAACAAACAAACAAACAAACATACAAACAAACTTTCCCTTTTATATATATAGATAGATAGATAGATTTGTTTTTTTTTTTTTTATATGTTGTTTTTCCTGCTTTCATTAAAACCTTTTATTTTAAAATTTTATTAAGAACTAGCTAATACCCGGTGCGCGTTGCTGCGCCTCTCAATGGAGGTTTAATTGAAGTTGATGTTACTGCAAAAAGTTAACACAAAAATTACACTCGGTTTACACATGTAAATTTTAAAATGTATGAAAGCAATCTTTTTAAAAACAATTTTCTAGGATTGTTCTAGTAATTATTGAAACTTTCTGTAACTCAAAGCAGTACAAACGACTTTCCAAATTTTGACGTAATTTACTTCCAAAAATTTTTTTTTGAAAAATCGTAGGACCGACTGTTAACAGACTCAACTCCATTTTCAAGTTGCTTCACACATATAAAATTTGAGGTAAACCGGTCAAATCGTTTCTAATTTAGAGTTAAGTAACGCAAAAATCTATTAAAAGCCACTGTCTTAACGGAACTACACTTTCTCTTTGGGCAAAGCAGTATTGCAAAAAATTGGACGTAATTTACTTCCCAATCACTCAACAAAATTTTTTGAGGCTTTCTTTTTAGCCAAAGCAGTACTTCGCAAATTTTGACAATATTATCTTCCAAAATTATTTTGACCAACCGTCGGGCCGACATGGGTTAACAAATTCCAAATCTGTTAATAGTGTCAACTCAATTCTCACAGGGGAGCACGTATACAAAATTTGAAATCAATTGGTCAAACCGTTTCGAATTTAGAGTAAAGTATTGAAAAAACCTATAAAAAGCTGTTGGGCCGCAATGGGTTAATGGAACTCAACAAAATTTTTTTGGGGCTTTCTTTAAAGCCAAAGCAGAATTTCGTAAGATCGGACAAAATTTGGACCCAAAATTTTTTTTTACCACCCGTCGGCCCGACATGGGTTAACAAATTCCAAAACTGTTAATAGCGTTTACTCAATTCTCAAAGAGCATCACGTATACAAAATTTGAAGTCAATCGGTCAAACCGTTTTCATTTTAGAACAAAGAAGTTTAAATACTTGCACCACAGCCCCAACTTGGCGGTCCGTTAGAGCAAAATTTTCGGGCCACGATTTCTTTCCGTACCCAAAAACCCCTATATACAAATTTTCATGAAAATCGGCTGGGCAGTTTAGGAGTCTATTCGCTACAAACAAACAAACAAACAAACAAACATACAAACAAACAAACAAACAAATAAACAAACTTTCGCTTTTATATATATAGATATGTTAAAATTTTATTTATTATAATTTATTTTATTTTGCAGACCATCTAGTGGTCGAAAAATGCATTGCAAAATTTTTCCAACGTTTTCCAGTATTTTAATTAAACCATTATATTTTTCCTGTAAGATAGTAAACTGGAACTATTATCTACAACATTTTAGGGCATAATGCTTTCTTTAATATACCTCCTGTTTTATTTGAATCGCTGCTACCGTTTTTGAGATATTGAAGTTTCAAGTAGAAACTTAAAAAACAAAAAAAAATAAATTAAAACTTTCAAAGAACCACTATAAGTGTGAAATTTCGATATGTAATAAGTATGGGATATGTTGATAAATAGCCCTGCCGCACCAGAGAACATAAATGCAAAACTGAAACAACAACTTTATTAAAAAAATACATTTTCAAACTTTATTTTTCATACATTTATTTTGCCTTTTTGTTTTCTAGTAGAAATATGTATGCAAAAATATAAGTAGGATGCACTTTAGAGTTGGTTACAGTTAGTTGGGTTTTGGTAATTTGTTTAGGGGGATTTTGTAGGTGGCAACCCTATAGTTTTAAAAGTTTTGTCGTTGCAGTATGTATTTAAAAATATAATTAGAAAGGACCTTAGAGTTGGCTACAAAATTAGAATTATGCGCTTTTTCCAGAATATTTATATACGTATATATACACAAGAATCTAAATTAGGAGTGATTTTAGAGTTGGATTCAAAATCAGGACTTCCGCTTTTTCCAGAATATTTACCGTTATATAATAACGTCATCTTAATAGCTCGTAATCCCTCTGCGGAAGTTTACCAATACCTAATATTACAAGTTTGCCCAATATTTTTAGATAGAGTAGAGATTCTTAATAAAAATTTTATTGAATTAATTATAAGATAAAATAAATTTTTAATATTTGTAATTTTTTTTTAATTTTATAAAATTCGTTTTTTATTATTTCAATTTTCCAGTTCAATAATAATATTAATAAAATGAAATAATTTTTACCTTAGGTTTTTACGTATTCAATTTTTTATTACTTTATACATGTATGTGAGTGTTTATGTATAATGTAAATGTAGATTATTAGTTGTATCGCGTACTTATTGCTTTTTTTTTCAATTGATTATTCTCAAAGGTATTATCATGTATGTATGTATGTAATATGTTCCGTTTATTTATTTCTTTGCTTTATTCATGCCATTTTCTGCATCATAAATTTGATCTGACAGTGCAGAAAAGAGAAAAAAGAAATAAAAAGAGAGACAAATGATGAACAAAAAAAAACAAAATAAAATTTTAAATTTTTTTTTTATGAATTACTATAAAACTGTTTTATTTTCATTTTTGTGGTGCTGTTGCGTTCTTTTTCTGTCAATGCGTGATGAGCTGTTTCCTGTTCATCCTACAGGATAATAAAAATTATGATAAAAAAGCAAAATAAAAAAAAAAAACAAGAATCTCACGCTGTAAACCTATTTATATGGAAATGAGCTTTTATTATTATTAAGATTGTTATTATAAAATAAGAACGTATATACTGGAAGGATTTCATATTGAAAATTCAAAAAAGATGAAAGAAAATTGAAAAGTTGATGAAAGCAGCAGAACAATACAAAATTATATTATCATGTTGTTGTTATTGTTGTTGCTGTTGTTGTGTTTCTTATATAAATAAAAAGAGAACAAAAGAAAGGTATAGAGAGATTGTAAAGAAATAAAATAAAAAATAAATAAAAAATTATTAAAATTCATCAGGTTTAAATCCAGCGTTAGCTGTAAATTTACTTTAAAAATGCAAAAAAAAAAAACAAAATGTAAAGTAATCAAATAAGTAATAAGTTATTTGATGAAAGTAATCGATTGTATAAATTAAATTTGAATTTTAAATATAAGAAAAGGAAAAAAAAAAATGTTAATGTTCTATGCACCCAAATGAATTGGATAATATAATTCAATAAAACTAAAATTAAATACTCACCAGATGAATTGAATCTTGATTTTATTGAAAACTTTTAAAGATTTTTAATGGATGATTTAATTTTTGATTTATTAATTTGTTAATTAGAAAGCAAAAACTAAAGATACAATTATGCAAAATTTCCTTGACCACTATTACATTACTAACCGATTTGCAACCTAATAGTCCTAATAGTTTAAAAATATATTTTCTGATTCTAGAAATCTTTCAACCTTTGTAAATGTTTTTGCCTTATTAACTTCTCTTATCTATTTATAATATTTTGATGTAATTAATAATAACAAGTACGGTTCAAAAATTTTTATGACAGCTACTCCAAAGTGAAGGACAAGCAATTTGAAAAATTACAAAAGTGCTTGCGGTATTATAACTTTCCATATTGATTTTTATGGCTCCAGACATTTTCAAAAAAAATTTGTAAGGCAACTTCAAACGTAGTGATCCAATTTGAAGACTTACGCTCTTCTTGTTTTGATATACGATGTTGGCGGACTAACGGATTTTTGAAGCTAATCTGACTCATACACTTGAATTGACATCTGTCACAGAGATTCAGTAATATTAATATACCCGTGACTATTGTTCGTAATATCCTTAATATTGATTAAAAAAAAATCATCCTAAAACTATGCAAAATTTGTAAATTTAAAGCAATGTTTAAAAGAGACAAAAGACTTAGTTAATATTGAATTAGCACCTACTAGCTCACTAGTTTATAGAGAAGTTGGTTAAAAATCGACTTGTGCAGAAGACAGAATAGAGAAAGAAGGAGGACGCGATATTAAATCTATTTTTACTCAAGTTTTCTTGCAAATTAGTCTGCCTTTACAAATATATATCTTATATGTTTTGAAAACAACAGTTATAATTAAAAAGGTATGTTTTTAGTTAATGAGTTATAAAGATTATTAAGTAAATATAGTTATGATAATTTTACAGTGTTTTTCTATTAATAGAAGATCATTGTATTTGTAAACTTTCTTCTAAATTCTTCGTTTCTAAAATGAAATTAAATTTTTAAAAGATATGTCATTTATTTTGAAATACAAACTAATTGTAAAGAATTTAACATAATTGAATTAGAATCCAAATGATTTCAAATTATGTAAATCTAACAATGCATAAAACAAAAACATATAAATTTAAATAATCTGATTAAAAGTCTACGTGCTACATACAAAACCAATTTATATAATATTAAATTTATTTAAGAGGGGATAATACTATTTATATAATAATGTATATTGTTCGTTTCCCAAAAATAAAAAAATTTAAATTCATACAATTTAATTCTAGTTACAAAAGATATTCTATTTAAAATTTAAAGAAAATATTAGAAAATATCAAGAGGCCTTCCAAGGAATTTATTTTTTCATTTATTTTTAAATGAAAACAAAAAAGAGGGATTTTTAAACAAAAAAAGGCTCAACAAAGAAAAAGACAATCATTTTGGATATGTGTCATACATGGAAAAGAACAAAAAATTGGCATAAACAATGAAGATTCCTTTACAAATACATATGGTATGGGTAACACATATGAGCTGATAAGGAAAATATCACATTGACATAAGTATAAGGATAAGGATTATTGATTAATTTACAATAGAACATAAGATTACAGTTTGAAATGATACTCTAGTAAAGAAGTGCTGAATTTAAAAATAATTTTGAATACAATCAACAGCAAAGAATAACAGTTCCACAGAACCTTTCCAAGTTCAATCCTTTGTACAAGTTATAGTAGTTAAATACTTAATCATAATAAGCATTCTGTTAACTCTCTTAATACAATATGTGAAAAAGTTATCACGTGTGCTCCTGCGCTACAAATGCACAAAATAACATCTAGTATGTATCTACAAAGTAATCTGTATGATTTTACTTGTCCTCTACCAGAAGAATTCGAAGAAACTCAATTCTTTGAAAATTAAATTCTATTTTAAATTAAATTTAACTCAACAATTTATTTTGTGATTTATAATAATGAAACAAAATTATTACATACTTGTTTAGAATATATATACTGCTTAATTCCTACTACTGTTAGGTTAACTTTCAAGGATCACTTTTAAGCCCCCGGCTCATAAAAAATACTTTAAACTTCCATCAGAGCTCTAATATTGTTCTATTGCTTTATGTTAAGACATTGTTGTCACATTTCTGCTTTCACACGCCTGTTGAATTAAATACACTGCCTTGTCTTCAATTTTAACATATTGTTACTTCATGACATTTTATTTTTTGATATTTTAGTATGGATGCCATTGTAATGTGCGTACATCAGTCAGTTTTTCTTTATTAAATTCAAACAAAAAACGAATGGAAAGAAATAATATAAGAATTTTTTCCATTTTTATATTTTATTTCTGTTCCCTTATTTGATTTTTTATTATTTTCTTCCTTAATAATATTTCTTTTGTTAAATTTCTTTTTTTAATACACGTATATTGATGCACGTATATGTACACATGAACGTGTATGTTAAGCTTACTGAATTTTTGTTTTGTTCAACCAATTTTATAAACCGCAGGTTCTGTCTTTGTTATATATTCTATATATGTATATGATGTGCCATTTTTAAATATTGTTTCCATCCATCCAAGTTGGAGGAAAGTTGGAGGAGGCAACAAAAAAAAAAGGATTTATATGTTGTAAAAATTGGGTCTTTTATTGAATTTTAATGTTATTGATTATTTCTGTTTGTACTATAAATACATATGTATTTATAAATTGTATATATATATATATAATTTAAATTTAATAGTGATAAAATTTTATTTTTCAACTTTTCTCTTAAATCAAAAATGATGGCATGGTTATTACAAAAAAAAAAAAACATAATAAAATATGAAAAATTAATATGTAATATATGTATTTACATTCAATTCTTATTATTCAGGATATCATTTTTTTAAATTAAATTACATACATACATACACATATTAAAAGAAATTAATTCTTTACTCCGTGAGGATTTAAAAGAAAATTATTAAAAAAAAAAAAATGTTTTGAAAAGAAAATGGGTCGCATTCTTTAGATACTTTTTCTTTAAAAGAGAATTTAATAATCAAGGAATAATAAAGAATTACCGTAGTTTATTTATTTAAGGAATTGTATTTTAATACGTTTTAATATTACTCTCATTTTGGTGTTTGAATTTTTTGCATCTTTGGTCAATTTTACAGTTAATTTATGTACTGAGGTATTATTGAGGAATTTTTAAATAAAGTAATTCTAAAAATTCATAAATAATCTTATTAATATTAATGCGGTTATTGATGAACTGGTAATAAATGGTGCATTAAATAAATTTGGTAGATTTTTTAGTAAAAATGAGAAAAACTACTAAAATGTGTAAATATTATTCTGCATAGGACACATGCACAACAACACAATCGCATGAGAAAATTGCAATGCTCTGTTACATTCTGTGTACTTCTTCACACGCTTCCCAAATACATCAAAACTATAATATCTGATAATTAACATTCAATATTCATCAATTTCTTTAACTATTTAGAAGTGCATCACCCTGTTGTAAAAGAGATAAGAAAGGCAAGTAAAACTATGTACCTGAGTTTCATTGCACCCACAACTTATTACTATTAAAATAATCAAATAATCAATTTTTTGATAAATTTTTATTGCACCAAGGGAAATTTGACAACAAACCAAACTTCATGATTATTCACTACACTCGAACAAACAGATAAATGATAAGAAGTTAGTAAAATAGGCTTCTGGTGTTTCTAATGCTAAGGATTCGAAACATATAGTTATCCTTTTTAATTGGAATTAAAATATAACAACTCGTTTTTCCATAAAACAAAAATGTCTATACCATAGGTATTGGTATTATTAGAATTGGTATTATGCAATTCCACATACAATTTAAACATGAGATAGTACTAGGCCTTATAACATTTAGAACGTCTTAGATTTCCAATATTTACAATTCTATTTTTTGTTTATATTGTAATATTTTGTATTAGAGTTATATGGTATTTTATGTCTGTGAGTTATATTATTCAATTAAATTATTTTTTTAGTTTTTGCATTTGTTTATATTGTTATATTAGTGAATTTTTTATTAAAGATATATAATTATTAATTATTGATTATGCCATTAATTTGAACCCAATGGCGAATAGTAGCTGAGTCGAGTGGAGAAAAGTTTTTTTACTTTCACTAGAATTCGAACCCGGGCCCTTCCGCATGAAAGGTCGGCACTGAACCAATATGCCACCCAGCCGTTAAAATCGTTTCACTAAAACGCTCAAAAGCAATAATTTTTTTCAATTAACACACGTTGAAACATATAATTATTTAGTTTAAATTATAATTCTTACATGTTTTAGGTATTTGATTACGAATGCATTTCTAATTTTTCAAGCTCATAAATAAAACAAAATTTAGGAATTTTTTTACTAATTTATAGGCATACTTTAAGTACAACAAATTTTTGTCATTTAATGTCAGATGAAAAAAATATTTAAAATTTTTTTAAGATCAAGATTCATTTATTGTTTCTTTTTTTATTATAATATGTTAATTTTATTACAGTAACATTCCATTTATGTTATTTTATGTTGTTATCATTTGTAATATGTTAAAGAAACAAAATAAACAAAAATTTATTGTTGGCGCACATCTGTCATTTTGAGAAAAAATTCTTCGCACGAATAACTATAAAAAAAAAAAAATTAAATAAATTCAAAGGAATTTTTTTCAAAATTTTATATGGAATTGTTATTTCTCCCGCTGATTTTTATTGTTTATTTGCCGTTATTTTCTTTACACTTTTCATTTTATTTTTATTCTAATTTTAACAAATTTTTTGTAAAATAAAAAAGATTTTATTAAACTCTTGCTTTTATATTGTTATATAGGATGTTACATACTCGTATGTTGTTATAAAAATATGTTGTAAGTTTTTTTTAACAAAAGGTGAATAGTATCTTACAAGTTGTGTGTTTCTTTTGTTTATAAAAGGAAAATCATTGTAAAATATCAAAAAAAACAACAAAAAAAAAAAAAACAAATGAATTTTCAGATATCATTTATCAGAAGTTAAAGTGTGGTTTTTTTGTTTTTTTTTTTTATTTTAAATATTTGCGTAACATCAAATTGTCATGACAGTCGCAGAAAGCCATTTATTTATTTATGCATTACAAATGTTAAGATACTTGTGTTTTTACCGTTACCTTTTGTGCTGAAACAAAAAAAATAAATTTGAAATTTTTTTAAAAATTTTTTTAACTCACTCAGAATGACGCATAGAAATCATAAAAATTTATTCTACATAAAAAGAAAAGTAGATATATATACAGACATGTATATATATATAGAAAATTATAAAGAGGATAATGTAATACGAATTTAATGTTATAGAATATATTAGAACCATTTTTGTTAACTGAAATTTAATTGATTTGTGGTTATTTATAGCGCAAAGTTTAAAAAAAATTTTAATTTTATTTTAATGAATCGAAATAATAGAAAATTTTGTGAAATTTTATTTTTAAACTGAAATTTTGGAAATTATTTTTAATTTCTTTTTATTCTTTCGAAATTTTTGTTCATGAAATATTTTTTGTATAAATTTAAAAAAAATCGCCTAAAAGTATGCACTGTTAATATAAAAAACCACTTACTGTCATTAACATTTACCATTTTAATAGACAGGCTACATTTTATATTATAGAATATAATCCGGGCGATATAAACGGGGAATAACTGAGATACGATATGTCAATACTAGGCGTAGATAAATTATTGGTGGTTGGAAAACGCTTAAAATTAGTTCAAAATAAAAAAATTATTAGCATTTACTATTTGATACAATTTGTTTTTAATTAGGGTAGGTTAGTTAAGTTAGGTCAAGTTTTAATTAAAAAAATGAATAATTATTGGTTTTTTATGTTCCTAGTTTTTCCAATATTTATAAGAATAGTATTAAGTTTATAAATCAAATTAATTCTAAATATAAAAATAAAATACCGATTTACATTAACATAAAAATTAAACTAATAATTTAAATAGTTAAATAGTTTTTGTGAAATTTTGCTAGGTTAAGATATTTGTAAGATTTATTAAGGCATAAATAAAATTTAAAGTTAAAAGAAAAAAAAAATCATTAACATTTTATATTTAGGTTGAATGCATTATGATTAATAAACATTGCTTTGTTTCCGTAAAAATTTATGTTGTAATAAAAATTGTGGTGGGATGGCAATATTTAATATTTATTTATTTAATTATGTTAATAAAATTATAAAATTGTGCTTGTTTTTTTAATATCCGAATTATTGTGTAGAATTTAAAAACCAGAAGACTTAAATAGGTAGATTCCCTTTCAATATATTTGATTTTGATGTTGACTGCTAATATCATAATTTTCTGTTTAATTTGGTTGTGTAAATTCAATTATCCAGACAATTTTCTTACCTTATTGTTTTAAAATTTTTTTTATTAATATTTTAACAGCTGTGTTCGTTATTCGGTTTTATTGAGTAATATTTTAAGAATAGCGTTTTTAGAACTTTGTTAACCTTAATGACACGTAATAAATAAAAATTTATTGAATGATTCACGGTAATCTTTATTATTATTAGGGAATTCAAGGGAATTAATCGAAAGAAATCTTAGTTTAAATAAAAAAGTATGTCACAATTATTTTCAAATGCATTTCCGCAAAAGCGAATAATTTAAAACACTTATGTGGTCTAACAAAATGTTCCATGTTTCTTTTATTTATACATTTGTGAAACTCAGACAATTTCAGAGTTAATAAAATTAATTAACTAAAGCTACAATTAAAAAAAGTTTCAATTCTGGAATATTAAGATTATGTAGTTCATTAATAAATAGTATATAATAGTGTTCATTTGTTAATGGATTCATATGTCAACTTTAATTTTAATAGTTGTTTCTTTGATGTGTATAGTTATGAGTTATTCACATTATAAAATACCTTTAACATCTATTTGTAACTGCTATTTTTAGAAATTAGTTATTTCAACTACTCTTTTTCATTTTTAACTAGATCAAGTAAAAAAAATTTACCTAGTGCAATATTAATAAAACTTATGATGCCAAATGTATTTTACGGCATTCCAATAAATTTATTTTAACTAATCCTGTTAAAAATGTTATTTGATAAGAATAACTTCTATTACAGATTTAAAATCTATCAGGAGTTAGAATTTGGATATTTACACTTATGCAAACACATAGGGATACACTGTATCATATTATTTAAAATCTTTTGTTAAATAACCACTTAATGACGTTATGATTACCACTGGAGGTCAATAAATGATATAGAATAAAAACTAAATTAAATATTTCATTAAACATTGGAATTTTAAATGAATTTTTAACTTTAGTAAGTGAATCTAATTTTTAAATAAGGATTCCCTTTGCGGTAAATCGTCCAATTCTGTTTAATTTTTTTTCATAATTTATAATTCATGGAATATTTAATTTCAAGATACGTTAAACGCATTATAAGATTTATGGTAAGTTGGAAAATTCAAGTTTATTTTAAAAATTATGTCCTTAAGAATAACTTCAAGTTTTTTGAGCAAAACTCGTCGTTACAAAATACTTCCTTGATTAAACTTTTATAACTGATTTCGGTAAAAAAAAACGAAGAAATGTTTATCTTTTTTTTTGCAGCGAAATACAGAAAAAAACTTCAGATCCGTATATTTTAAGGACACTTAAAAAAAAAAGAAATTGCTTACTGACCGGAAAACTTTTTACAAACTATACTCGTATTTATAATAGAAAATAAAAAGTTTTTTTAAATTTTTTGAAAGGAAAGTTTTTTCGCACTACAAATATCTAAAGTTGTATTGTTGATTTTGAAAAAAAAATTTTTTTTTTCTTTTATTTAATGTCACAGAATTTTTTATTTTCCATTAAATTGAATCACGGTAGCCATTACTTTGGAGACGCAATAAGATTTATTCTTAGATTTGAAAGATTTTCCGAAATACTGACTTAAAAATGGATATGACTTTTCTTATTTTACCCTCATATAATTTTACTCTGAAACTGAAAAGCAGTAACTTTTTGTATACATGATATTAAATTTAAAAGCGAGCTGTGCATTAGTTTCTGGTTAGCTCGCGGTATTTTGGCAAAACCTTTAACATATCATTGCAATATTTTGGATCATTTCAAATGTTTATATTAAAACATTGGATTTCAATTTGAAGGTTGGGTTTATTTCTATATTAGTAGAAATTGAAATAACCAGTTTTTTTTTCCAATTCATGAAAGGACAAAAAGTACTTATGAAGTCCAAACAGAGTCTTTGTATTGTAAACTATTGAGATTTTATATTCTCAAATATAATATTAGAAAAAAAAATCTGTTATTGTTAAAACTTTTCACAATGAAAATGTTGAAAATTTTTATTTTGAAACAAAAAAAAAATGTGAAAAAAAATAATAAGAATGTTTATATAAAAGATTGAATAAACTTTAAGTTTCATTTAATCACCTACAACTCCATCAATAATACGTTATTTAAGAATAAGTGAAATTTAAGAATATTAAGGCAGGTCTTAAATTTGAATTTAAATTTAAAGCTGAAATTTTATTATTTTTTGAAGTTTGTATACTAAATTATAGTTTTAATTATATTTTAACTATTTTTATTAACATTAGATTCTAAATTTGTTATTCTAAGTAAGTTAAAAAAAATTGTGTATGAGTTTAAGAAATTATACTTAATTTTATTTAACATGTTTTTTTTTTTTTGATGGCATGTGCCAACCAAACACATAGACCTTGCGGCCCCTTGTGCGCCAGTTTCAATACTTTATATCATTTTATAAGTAATATTATTTATTTGCTTTATAATGATATATTTGTATATTATAAATTATATTTCGTCGCCATGGAGATTTGTAAAGAAAACTTATTTAAAGAAAACCGTACGGGAATCGAAGCTACAGAAGGTTCATAATTTTGGTTTTACAGTAATTTAAAATATCAATTTTGAAAAGAATAAAAATACATTAATTTTGCCATTCATAAGTCTAAGACATCTGCTTACGTGTTCAAATTAAAAATGTTCAATGAAATTTTGGATGTAAACATTTTATAATAGGAACACGTGAATAATTCCACCCATTTTTCATCATTCCCTTAATACCACACTCCTTTATTTTCCAAACTCGATCCAAAAAATTCTTTCACAAACCTATCCTCGAAACCAAGCTGTACATTTGTTTATCACAGGGCGCATCCTTAAGTTTTTAGGGTCAAAGATTAAAAGAACATTGAGATCCAATGGTGTGTTATAGTCGCACATTACGTATAGAAACTACACTCCTCCAATAGGTGGCTTAAATTTTCAAAAGATTTAAACTTCAATCCTATTGAGCGAAATTTCTCGCATACATTATAAAACTCATGATTATAATTTATTCCTAATTTGCTCCAAAGAAAATTCAGCACAAAATGCACAATAAAAACTTTTAAACAATTTTTGAATTAATTAAAATAATTGAAAATAAAAAATTTAGATATTTTTCGATTTTATAAAGGTGTGAATTTTCAATATTTAGATTTTAAGGTGTATAAGTAATATTTTGATAAGTTCAATTAGCATTTTGTAACGAATACGGAATAGAATGAAAGTTTAAAACTTTTTCTAAATTAAAAACGTGATATAAAAGTTTTTTTGAAGCTTTAAAATGCAATATAAAAGCATTAATTTTTATCATTAGTAAAAGTTATAAAAACTTACTAATAATATTTTATTTATTGTTTTTATATTTTAGTTTAAATTTATTAAAATAGTTTAAATTTTCAAAACTTTTATACTTTTTATGAATTAGAAAGTAAAAAAGTTGAAATTAAAGGGAAATGATAATTTTTTATTTTTTTGAAAATAATAAAAGATGGGAATAATTAGTATAATTGATAAGAAAAGTTCGTTATAAAGTGATAAGTTTTTTTGGTAAAAAAGTTAGCAATTAGAATACAATTAGGTAATAATGAAATAAACTTTCTTTTTAATTATTAGCAGTGACGGCGATATGACAAAACTCCCCCGGGGACTTATGTTTTAAAAACTAACCCAATGTCCCCGAGTGATTAAAATTCCGATAAGTGAGCCATATGTCCACTATTGAAATGTTAACAAAGCCGAATTATCATCAGTGACGAAGATATGAAAAAACTCCCTCGGGGACTTATACATATTTTAAAAAATAACCCAATGTCCCCGAGAGTTAAAACTCCCATAAGTGCCATATGTCCACTATTGAAAATCTAACAAAGCCAAATTTTATACATATATATTGTGAAAAAGTTAAAACATAATAAATGATAAACAATTATAGGATTCCTATACTTATCAATGCGAGATTTTATATTAGGAAGAATTGTAAATTTGGTTACAAAATCAAAGTTTTCCCATTTTCTGGATTATTTATAAATTCCGTTACGGAAAATTTTGGATTAGAAGAAATTTTTAAGTTGGTTACAAAATTTGACATAAGGTTCGAATTTCTATAAAAACTTGGGTCCAAAATTTATTATGTTTAGTTAATGGTTAAATTTTTATAAATTTTAGAAATACTTAATTTTAAATACCTTAGTTTATGAAGTCAAAAGTCTCATGGGAACCTTTGGCTCCCTCTTTAGAGGATAATCTCCCGAAGAAGGTTTATTTTTCGAGTATTAAATCCTCGAAGGACTTTTTACTCTGGAATTTTGTCATATCGCCTTATTACCTTAAAGTATTAAAAAATAATTTTTTAAATTTAAATGTTGGATTTGAAAACTATTGTGTATAATATTAATACAATATAAATTATAAATTTTTATCTTCTTTCATTTTAACATTTACAATCAAATTATAGTTGTTTTACTTTATTTTGATGATTTCTTAAAGGATTTAGTGTATCGGTCCACTGTTTTAAAGTTTCTTAATTTTTCTTAAAAAACTTTTTCTTAAGATTTTTTTTTCTATATTAGTCTATTATATTAGTTTTTAGACCAAGTAAACTTAAAGGTTTTGTGAGACAAATTAACTGTAAGTTAACATAGCTAGAAACCCATCGCCTTCGGTGTTTTGCAGCCGTGCATCTTGCATTAAGATTAAATTAAGAATTTACTACAATTAATTTAATGCTACGATGTCTTAATTCTTTTAATTAAAAATAAATAGTTATTTAAACACACACAAAATTTAAAAAAAAAATTTAAATAAAAATTTTTATTTAAAAAACATTTTAAAGTAATAAATTCTAAGAATTTTTATTATTAAAGTTTTTATGACAAGTCATTTTTGTAATATTTTTTGTTGATTTTTTTTATTGAATAATTTTTTAATAGCAAAAAATTATTTAATAATGGAAAATAAAAATTATTGAACAGTTATTGAAGGTATTCGGTTTGTTTAGGTTCTAAAGAGTTCTAAAGACTAAAGTGAAAGCTTTTTACGAAATATTTTATTTAATTTAAATTAAAATTAAAAATTTTAAAAATTTTTCCAAAATTCTTTACACTTTTTTTTTAAAATTATTATTTTATTTCCTTTGGTGAGTTTATATTTTTAAATTTTTTTATATAATATTTAATATTACATTTTTTTTTTAATTTGTTTTTAAAATATAATTTTATTATAATTTATGATTTAATTAATTTTTAAATAATCTTAAATCATTACCTTTAATTATTTTAATAAAATAAATTTCTGTATTAAGTTTTTTTAATAACAATTTTTAATATAATATTGTTAATATTATAATGCGACACAATAGATTACAGTGGGAGATACGTACAATAAGTATTTAAAGTTATCATGTATGGAATGTTGTCTTAAAAAATTTCCAAGTCAAGTTCTCAAACGGTATTGAAGACAGAATTTCGATTGATATAAGTTCGATTTTAGATGGTTAAGTTGATGGTACATCAGTTTCTAAATGGGAAATTAATTCAAAGCATTGGTTTAGAAATGATCTCTCAAAAATTATAGTAGTCGTTTGCTACATGTATGGTTGAATTGAAGCTTATACTCAACTTCAAGGATTATTACGGTTATGATTAATCTATTTATATAAAGACGCTTGTTGAAAAATCCCATTTAATAATCCAATTGAGAAGAACCTAGCTCCTTTTCATTACAATTTTACTACATCGAACTAAAATTCAATATTTTCAAAAATCCATATTAGTAGTTAATAGTTAATTATAACAAAACATTTTGAAACACTGGATTAAATAAATTGATACATCATTGAAGTTGAGTTTAATCTAAATATTAAACTCCATTTATATTTAAAAATTTATATATATATGTAGAAATAATTGCTTGCATAAATCATATCTTAAAGAGTTCAATAAAATATTAAAACGTTTTTATTTTTAGCTATTAATTTTTTAAAAAACTTTTTATTTATATGAAATATTTAATATATTTATATTTTACATTTTTTTTAAAAGTCTGGTTTTCATATAAGTTTATTTTTTTTTAAAAATATTATAAAACAAACAAAGAAAAAATTGAAAAATTATCAGAGGACAGGAAAGTCCCACATAATTCAAAATTAATGTCAACATGAAATATTTCGTAGGTTACATTCGTTTTATTTAAAAAATTGATTATTGATATGATTTTCACGTTTTTAATACCATAATATATAGAAAGAGGGCGATTTTAAACTCTCTTACTTATTTCACCAATTACTTAAATACAGAATGTTCTGAGATAATATTATTTTTTGAATTGGTTAATGGAGTCTCTTCTATATATGGATTGGAGTTAAAGAAGCACTTAATGTCAATTAAGATCATTTCAAGAAACTTACATCAACTCTATTATTTTCGGTGTTAAACAATAATAATTTTAATAAATTGGGTCCGATCTCAATGGCTTATTGAAGAGCAGTTAAAAATGCATTTGCTATGAGTCTCAAGAATGAAAGGATCAACTGTGTTGGTATTAAATTCGATGAGCATGTATTGAAATGAAAATACTTTTTTTATTAACAGCTTTAAAAATAAAAACAAAAATAACTGCATATTAAAAAAGTACCACTCGACTGTGATTACATTCATTTATCTGTGTAAAATATATGATTTGCTTGGATGACTTGTTTCTGATTCCATTTAGCTCAGGAAGTATCAGCATGATATCTTTTTTTAATTAAAACACTGAAAAAATATACAGTGGGCCACTCTATTCTAGGATAATCTGATCCTTTCAACTAGTTTTTGTTAAAAAAATAGCAAAACATAAAATTCAAAAAATTTTATACAAGTTTTGTGTAGCCCTGTTCTGTTAATAGGTTCGTTTTCAGAATTTCATAAACAGCGATTGTTGTTCAACTGGGTCGAATGTTTAAAGTAGGAAAAATTTTAGAATGCATAATATAAGATAGTCAAATCCATAATATGTTTACATTTTCTAATATTAAAAAAAATATTTAATCATTATTAATACTCGGTCAATGAAACAAAAACATCATTTACCTCTTATCCATCCACAAACATAAATTTAAAAATTTAATATAGCAGAAAAACCATAGTTGCAGGTGTTTTAAACAAGTAGTGAAAAAAATTGTGTTGGAATTAATAAAAGAAGGGTAATTTCCATGATGGTGCATTTACTGAATTTATATAAACGGTTTTGCCTATTATTTATAAAATATTTTGGAGTTGTGGTTAATAATTAAAGTTTAAAAAGCAATACAGGGTTTTCGAAAAAAAATTTAAACAAATTTTCCATGTTAACAATAAGAGATCACGTTTGTACAATTTTTTTTTAAACTTAATAGGCATTAAACTGTTTAGCTTATCTTTATATTTTCTGGCAAATCACGATATCCCATAAAATTAAAATTTTGATAAACATAAACTTTTTAAATACTATCGCTTAAGTTTAGGTCGTGATTCAAAACGGTCATATCTAGAACGTAATCTAAGTAATAAGTTTATTATTTACTAGAGCTTTTTTTCTAAGTCTTGTAGTAAAATATTTTACGAATTAAATATATTATTAGTTTTATAAAAAATTTAACATTGGCAAAAATCTCCAAGTCCAGCCTGCTTGAGCAGCACAATGGCTGAAGAGTCAAGATGAGACATAAATGCTTATCAAGGGTTGAATGGTAAACTCAGATGGAATAAGTTAATTTATTTCTTGAATTTTTCTAAATCATTAGTATTGGGAAACACATGTAAGGGTAATGTGTTCCACAATTATGTACGCCTTATAAATGGGTTTCTATATTTCATAGTCCTAGTTCAAAAAAGTTCTACATAAGGATATAAAAGAAGTTGAAATACTAAACGTGTATTGTATCGGAAGTGTTGGACTTCTGGCGTAATATATTCAATATACCTGGCACATATTTATAGACCAGATAAAAGTTCCTTACATTTCAATGAGGGACGTTATTATGATTGATAATACGATGAGCTCTTTTTTGTATCTTATTCATATGTTGGAGAGTAGGTTTGGGTGCTCCAGAAATTGTTACATAAGTTTGCGTTGCCGATTTTTTTCTAGATAGTGAAAAAAATCGTGAATTTTCATTACACGATTTATCCCCAAATGATTCCTTATTTAAATAGTCTCTTGTTTCTCTATTTAAGGTCAAAAGCTAAGGAGAACTTGATTGAACACAATTTTTTATATTTATTATTTGACACAGAAATCAGTCCCAAAAATAAGTACCTTTAATCCCACTGAACGTTCAAATTAAATGTCAAATAATTTTGACGAATATCGAATCTCATAATAAAATTACTTTTTTTAAGTAACACGTTTTCATAACAACACCAGACTAACAATTTAAAATGTAAAAATCTAAAAACTAAATGTTAAATTTTTCATATTACTAATATCACTTCTGAAGTCAATGCCACATAAATATAGTAAATGAGATATTCCTTACAACTGATCATTTTCAATATTAAATATTTAACTGAATTTGTTGATTTTTCAGTGTTATATGCTTCCAGTATATAAAACTTTCTATTTTTGGAAAAATTCTTCAAAATATACAGACGAAAGAAAGTAAAAAAAGTATTTCATCATTTCTACAAACAATTTCGGTGGTGACCTCAATTATCAAAAATGCCAAACACTATTAAGAAAATAATAATAAAATAATTTAAAGTGTTAGGAGGAAGACTATAAATCTAATCAAATCTATATTGGGATATAATTGTCTGTCTCGTAAATAATTTTGACTTTTGATTGCTTTCAAACTTTCAACATTGAATATAATGCTTTTAAATCCTCTTATTTAATTTTTGTTCGTATTTTATTTGATTTTTTCTTTATCATTTTTTCTAAATTGACAAAGACATCGAAATCAGATTCTCCGTTCTTCCATTAAAAAAGATAATTTTTTTATAAAACGTATTAATGGTTGAATGAGAGTCGATGCCGAGACAGTTTTTTCTGCTGCTTTTTCCATATGGATTTTCATATATATATATTTGTATACACATATCTAATCTTTGAATCTTTATAATTTAATACTAATGTAATACTTCGATTTCATATATTTGACAACAACTTAAATATAAAAATAAAAAATGAACGGTTACCTTGTAATTCCTTACAGTAACCGTATGGATTCGTAATGGAGAATGCTAATCAAAAATGAAAATAAACATTGGTTACAAAATATTTAAAGAATCCATTTTCTCTCCCTTAAATATAGTTATTCAATACTTTGTGTATACAGAAGTACTTTAACTTCTGGGTATACAAAACAAACCACAATAGAACTGATGCTTAAAGTACAAATGGTGGAATAGAGTACAAAAATGACTTATTATAACGATAGGATACGATGAAATAAAAATGGAGACTTAAATATCTTTCAATAAAATAAATGTATGAAACTGTTGAAGCAATTTACAGGAATTACATTGCCTCCATTCTCTATCATTTTCAAATATAATAAGACATCTATATTACACGTATATAGAGTTACAAATAAAAAAATAAAGGCGCTTCAATTGCCAGAGTGTTGCTTTTCTTATGATTGTAATGTATAAGTATACTTACACATATATATATATATATGCAATTGTATAAATTATACAGCATCAAGTTGGATTTACTTTACACTCGATTCTTTTTTTTTCAAAAGCAACCTGGCAACAAGAACTAAAATAAAAAAAATTTAACATTAGTGCATTGTGAGACGTGTTCTAATACTGCAGAATCCTGTATATTTAGAAACATATGTATTTTATTGTATGCTGATGGCAAAATGAATGTGGGCATTACATAAAAAGTAATAAAGCAGTTAACTACTACAAGAGAAGTAAATAGAAAAAATAGAACGCAGATGAAAAAAATAAAATGGAATAATTCTGTATCCGACTGATAACTCTATTTGCCCATTAAATTTATCACCCAAAGTGAGTTTTTACAATTTTGCTTTCATTTCTTAAGTTTATATAAATGAAATATCGAATAAAAATGATTGTACATACATATGTTTTACAAATGTATATACACTTGAACAAATAAATTTTCACGTGCTAGACCCTTTAACAGAAACATTACTGGTCATTTTCGAATATATTTTGTGGAGTATTACTAAAAAAAATCATATTGGAGAAATTATTTTTAATACAACTATTATGTGAGGGTTTTGTATGGGTCCTGCATGAACATATAAAATAATTGACAATCAAAATTTTTGGGTTTTTTTAGGGATTTTTTGATCTTTTATAAGAATTTATTGCAAATTAAAAGTCAGAAAAAGATCCCACCCTTCTTGTCCACTGTCTATTAGTGTTTATGTTCATTTTGACAACCGTATATAAAATACAGGATTTTACTTGAATTTTCTGTTTTTTTGATTGCATAAGTACATAAACAAACATATATACATAAATTTTTATTAAAAATATTTTATTTGTTATTCTTCAGATTTTTTTTTTAAAGTTGATGTGATACTTTAAAGATTCGGGTATTGCGGTACTTGTTGATTTATTCATTGCTATTAAATAATATGGTTTAATTTTTTTCTAAGCTTTTTAAATTCGAATAAAGATCATGTTATCTGCTTAAGTATAATAAGTATACATGTATGGCAAATGGGGTTTGATTTTAATTTTTTTTTTTAATTATATTATTCTTCGAAATTAGAGTTTTTGATTGTAAAGACTTTCATACAGTAAATTATCGTTTTAATATCGATGTCTTATGTTCATTTTGATCCTCGCCCTTGTGACCTAATTTTTATCTTTAAAATAAAAACTAAATGATTTAAAAATCAATTAATAACGGTTTTTGAATGGATCTAATTCGGCTTATGGACATTGTTGTGAAATGCGTTCAAAACCTTTTGGTTATATAATTATTTAATAATTATTTGTATTTAAAATCTATTCAGAGCTTCGTATAATCTGGATAATTCTCGGTGTTTTTTATGTACCCTTGTGAAAGAAAGTTTAAAAACAATTTTGGTACAACAAATAACTAAAACTTTAAACTTAAAATCATGAATTTTTCAATTTTTAGTTATTGTGTATAATAAAAAAAATGTTAAAACTCCAAAATTGTAATTTTTGAAATTATAAACATAAATGTGTTCGTTTGTTTATTCGGTGCCGTGATAAAA
Organism: Dolichopus griseipennis; assembly: GCA_963082915.1. NCBI lineage: Eukaryota > Metazoa > Arthropoda > Insecta > Diptera > Dolichopodidae > Dolichopus > Dolichopus griseipennis. The sequence goes on from OY720441.1 coordinate 369,138,183, forward strand.
CTCCTTATGTCATAAAACCATAATTTTTAAAAAAGCTTTAATACACGCTCAAGTGATTCATAAAGCCACACAGCGTTTTAAAATTTTTGATTTATAACACATAATTAAAATTTTAAGGATTGAGTTACAATTGTTGTGTACTATATAAAATTTAACTGTACAATTGTTGTTACTTTGTAACCATTTGTAACCAATTTGTTGTTACTTTGTAACCACTTTAATTATCCATGGCGTGTTACAATGAAATTAAAGCAGGGTATGTAAAGCGCAACAACAGTCTCACTCTTAAAGCTTCGCGAGGGTGATTCCATGATTGATTTTTCCAAAATTGCTTTTTTACACACTCGAATGAGGCATAAAGCCAAAGTGGCGCCATTTTTAAATTTTCGTACTAAAGGTACGAAAAAATTAAAATTTAATATTTTCTGAATATTTTGTCCATCTAGATCTTTATAAAGTCCGTCTAGATGTTTATATAATTGAGAAACATAAAGTAGAATTATTACTTTAAGTGGTTGCATTACCAATTGTTCCACGACGTCAGCTTCTTTAATTTAAAAAAAAAGTCAAATTTTTTTATGCTACGATTTAAACTTTTAAACAAATGGTACCTTTGCTTTATGTGGTCTTCATTTAACTAAAAAGTATTACCAAGTAGTATTATTTATATTTGTTTTATTGCTAATCCATTAATATTTTATTTATATAAAGTGTAAAAAATTATTCTATTAAATATAGTTACGTATTAATTCTTACCACACAATTCAATACAATAAAGTTTTCAGGGCATAAAGTATTCTATAACTTTCGAGTTTATAAATTTTTTTTCTAAGAAGCTTTTTACAACTTTTTCTGTTTTGTTTTTAATAATTTTCTTTTAGAGGTGAAAAAAATTAGGTTTGGAGGGAGAAGAAATGTTTGAGAAAATCCTTGGAAAGTTTGTTTTTACACCTAATTAAAGGATTAAAATTGCAATATTTGTTTGCTCTGAAAATATTTTAATTTAAATTAAAAACTTTTTAAAGCGACCATCTGCTCAATTAATTAATTTTATTAATATATTTAATATTCTAGCTAAAGGCGTTCTAATTTAAAATTTCATTAATAAAAGTATGTACAATTGAAAGTGGAAGAAGCCACAACACAATGACAAAAACCTTTTTAAAATAAAGTCTATAAATTATTAATAAACTCTAAGATTTATGTTTAACTATTAGTCTTTCAAACTTTAAGAAAAATTCATAAAATTCGTATTACAGTTGGACTAAATATGAAAAATGAAAATAACGGTAAAAATTAAAAAATTAAATTAAAGTAAAAGTTTTTCATGTTTCATTCCCTCCTTTTCCATTATTCTCTCATTTGCTTTGTGCTGCAGGTACATAATATATGATCGGTTCTTAACCAAACTTTATACATTAATATTGTTTTCCTATTCATTGTTTTTAAATTCCTTTTTTTTTTCATTCTCTCTCTATCCCTCTCTGATTTTTGATATTCTTCTTATTCTTTTCTATTAGTTGGTTTACTTCATTATTGTGTTATGATTAAAAGGTAGAAAAAGTTTTAATTGCTCAATCCTACTAATTGTGTAAAGTTTGCTTCACTTCTTCTAAGATATTTATATACATACCTTTTCATGTATAAACGATTGCTTCAACTTTAATGAACAAAAAATTTAAAAAAAAAGTGGGAGCGAGAAAAAAAATTATAAAATTAATAATAAAAGAAAAAAGAAAACATAAAATAAAAACAAAGAAAATTTTAAAAGAAAAAGAAAGAGAAGGCTGATAATGAATGAAATATTAAAGAAAACAAAAGGTGATTAAAGGTAGACTGAAGTAAGTTACAGCCCCTTCTATATATATTTATATATATGTATGAATAAAAGTTTATATCATTGTTAATGGAAAGAAATCTTTAAAGGCTTTTTTTTTTTAAAGAAATGATGAAAAAAAAAATTAAAAATTATTTATTAGAAAAAGAAGAAACAAAAAATAAAAAAGAAAAGGAAGGAAAATATAAAAGTTAAGAGAAAAAAAAAATTGTTTTTAACATCATTTTATTATCACCCAATCGAAGTTCTTTAAGGGTTAAAGAGCATCTAAACAACTTTAATAAATTTTAATAACTTGCATTAAGGGACTTTTAAAAGGAATGGACTGAACTTTTGTTCTTTTAAAATTAAAAAAATATTTTTCGAATAATTTTCTTATCTGAAAGATTCCTGATAAAAATCATTAGGAATGAAATAAATTCATTGTTTTGCTTGATAGTCTGTTTATCACTTTGATCAGTGTTGTTCAATAAAAGACAATTTGAAGTCTGGTCGAGGGCAAGACTTTAAGAAATTTAAATTGAAATAATAAATATAATGTGGTATTAAGTTATTATTAAATAGAACTAAATACACTATACTGGTTTAAATCTTCTCAGTAAGTTTTTTTTTAGAATAAATTTCTTTGTCTGATAAGGCCTGTTTTTAGGGGTTAAATTCTTGAACTAATTTAAGAAAATATTATTAAACTCGGTTTTTCTTGCCTCAAAATACTGTGATTAACAACCGGAATACGTAGCTCCTGTATACCAACTAATCTTAAGCCATAACATAATAACGTAATTGGCCAATTAATCAATCACAATAACGGTAAAAATTTTCCCTATATTCTTCTATGTTTTTAACTTTTAATGATTTTGTTTATAAAATTGTTCTCTTCTTGGGATTAGGTATAAATGTATATTTCACTGTTTTTCACTTGTAAAACAACCCTTTATAATGAGTCCAAAAAAAAAAACGAATTATTATCTTTTACTTTTATAAGAAAAGGTTCTTAAATTAATTGAAAGTTGTGTAATTTTTTATAATAAAGAAAAATGTTTGTATATTATAAAGTATCGCAGTAATTAAAATTTGATACCAACTTTATTTTCGTGTTTTAAATGCTCCAAAAAAATTTTGTTAAAGTATTATTTTTCCAAATTTTTCATAATTTATCAAAATGTTTCTCACTGGATAATTTCCATAATAACCATAATTTATTTTTTTAATATTTTTATATTTTTATTATTATTTTTTAAACCAAACCAATGATGTTTGAACAAATTAAAACAAATTTTCAATTAACTAGAATTAAACCACATCAGAAATATGTTATCGAAATATTTCATCATAATTTGTTAAAGACTAGAGAATTGAATTGAAATTTTCAATTAAAGTCTGATGGTGTATACAATCCTAAAGGGTATTCATTAGGCTCATAGCAAATACAAAATGTCATAGAAAAAAAACAACAAAAATATTCCTATAGGACATACGGAAAAAATCAATAATCAAAAAATAGGAACAATTTTATTGAAAGTCCTGTTATATTGAAATAGCCAAAGTTAATAAACAACACTTCATTATTATTCTCATCTACGTCATATTGGGAATATGCTGGAAGCAAAATTACAAAAAAGAACCGTTATGTTTTTTTTTATTATTTTTTATTTGTTTGGTCTCGTGAGAGTAAAAAATTTCAAAACTGAACAGTCCATGTGTTTTGAGGTGTGAAAGAGTGTTCTTATAATAATAGAACAATTGATTATATTGATTTTGTTTTGACTTCTGTCAAGGATTTTAGAACGAAAAAATGGGAAGGAAACTTAAATTTAATTAAAGCTTTTCTATCAACAAGTTATTTTATTTTTTTATTCAACTGTGAAGCTTTAAAGCAGTAAAAAAAAAAGTGAAAATGAAATTCGGATGAAAGTTTTTAGATAGTTTTAATTTTCAAAGTAGGTTATACGTCAACAGCTAGTTTTCTTTCGATTAACGTCTGGGTTGTACTGAGATTAGAGTGGCGAACTTTCATTTGAGAAGCCCGAGTTCGAATTTTATAGTAAAATTGAAATAAAATCTGGTTTCAGGCTCAACTCAGCTACCATTTGCCATTGGGTTCAAACTAATGACATAACCAATAAATAATAATTATTTTTTTTAATATAATAATATTTTTTCTTTGATAAAAAGTACATTAATATAACAATATAAATATATATAAATACAAATAACAATATAAATTAAATAAACAAATAATTTTATTTAATAATATAACTCACACATATAGAAACATAAAGTTCTATAGAAATATAAAGATATATAAATATATGTTCCATATCTATTACCAAGCATAAAAAAATGCAAGTTTCTTAAGGAGGACTTCTTTAACATTTTAAAAAGTATCTCTTTTTGTTCATTAATGAATGAATGAATGTGTTACTGTATATATTTGTTATAATTGTTTTAAGAACTTATAAATATTTATAACTAATAGTTTTTATCAAAACATTTGTGATTTTTAAAACATTTTTTAAGATTTTAAAAAATTTAAATTGGTAGGATTAGTTGCAATTGATAAAAGAAACTTTAAAAGAAGAATAGTAAAATAATCTGAAAAACGAGGAAGAGTGTAGTAGAGTAGACTGTGTCAACTCTGGGATACCCGTATGACCGTAACATATACATTCTATCATCCGGTTAATTACTTTTGGCAAAATTTCAAACATTTAGCTTTATTAGGTGTAGAGTAATGCTCATATAAAAGAAGGAGTTGTATGGCAGCTACTCGAACCCTTTGCAGTAGACCAGCCAAGTAACTTTGGCCATTATACTAAACTACTTTTGGCAAAATTTTAGACACGCAGCTTCCATAGGTATAGAGTAATGCTCATATAAAATTAGAAGTTGTATGGCAGGTACTCGAACCCGTGGACCAAAATGGCTGAATTTAAAACTCGATTCCGTTTTTTGCATAAAAACGAATTTGTGAAAATTTCATAATCCTAGCTCCTTTACTTTTTGAGTTATCGTGATGACGGACGGACGGACGGACGGACATACATAGCTAAATCGATTTATTTTTCGATTCTGATCCGATCCATACACTTGAGTCTATATCTACCCCCCCTCCTTCTCTGCGTTACAAACGTAATGGCAAATTTATTATACCCTTGGACTATATAGTCATACGGGTATAAAAACATTTGTTTTCCTTGCTTAATTCTACAGGATCTTTTCTTAAATAATCCTTCGACAATCCTATTTTCTTTAAAATATCTGGTGTATATTTTTTATAACACTCATAATCACATAAGATAATTTAAGACAGATATTGCCTGCCCAAATTTTAAATAAAAATTTTTTGAAAAATTTAATAATAGAAAATTTCTTAAAAAAATCTCAGATAACTTGAATTTTCCTTCATTATTCCAGGAACAAAAGTATTGATCTGCAAATGGAAATCAGCATATTTGCCTACTGATATTTAAAGTTTTTGTCCTTCTTGTATGATTAACATAATTCAATTTTGTCAAAATATTCAAAAATTAAAATCCTTTCAAATTTAATAATCCTGTTTCTAAAATATCCAAATGAAAGTGATTCTAGTTTTCAAAATTTAAATTGTTTTCTGTACAAAATTGTATGTGTGCACGCACACGTGCATAAATGTATTTTTAATTTATGTTCGTAAATCTTTAAAAAAATTTTTGAAAAAATTTTTGAACTGGAATAATTCATATGGGACTTAATATTTAGACCTACCTACAATAATTATAATGAGATTTGATATATTTTAATGACCCAGGTATTTTAAAGATATTTTTTGGTTGTTGTTTTTTAATGATTTTTAAATTAGTTATGTTTTTCCACAATTTTGTATCCGATTTGCTTAATTTGTTTCAATCTTTTTGAAATTTTCAATTTAAAATTCAGTTTCATTTGAAATTTCGATTTTTGTTTAAAAATAATTGGGTTATTGAAGTTATATGGACCATAATGAGAATTTGCAGTTTACTTTGAATTAAAAACAAAAAAAAATTTTAATTAAAAAATTTAAATTCAAACATTTTTTAGTTTTCCCTTTTTTGTTAATAAAATAAAAAAATAGTTTTATTTTTTAATATACTAAAAAAATAAATTTACCACATTTTTGGACTTGGCTTTCATTTTTAAATTTCTGTTTAGAATGAAAAATACTTTAAAGTGAATAGAAATTTTATTTGATTTAAACTATTTCTAGTATAAATGTTAATGCAGCATTAACATTCAGTAAACATATATAGTCGATAAGTTCGTTTAATTAAGATTAATTTTCTTCATTTCAAGCTGATTCAAAAATTTGTTAAGTTTTTTATTAGAGAATTAACGGCTGGGAGTACCGACCTTTCATGCGAAAGGCCCGGGTTCGAATCCCAGTGAAAGTGAAAAAATTTTTCCGGTTTCCGATTCGACTCAGCTTCCATTCGTCCTCCGGTTCAAATTCTTTAATAAAAATACATTAATATAACAATATATACAAATGCAAAATATAAACAAATAATTTAATTGAATAATATAACTCACAGACAAAGAATACCAAATAAGTAAAATACAAAATATTACAATATAAACAAAATAGAATTGTATCTATTGAAAATCTAAGACGTTTTTCATGTTTATATCTGTGGAAGCCATTAAGATCAATTCTAATAAAACGAATATAATATGACCCCCTGTTCCAACATGTACCTATGGTATAGACAGGCTAATTAGCCTAACTGTTAAACTGCTAGCGCTTAAAAAAAACATGATATTGTATTTTAAAATTACCTCCAATTTCTTAAACAAAATTTCATTGGTTTCTGGAAGCACCGAGGTATATCATGATGGTATAATTCTTATTTGACTTTAAAATTTTGTTTTAGTCATTGACTTATTTAAGAACATGCTGTAGCTTATTTTGTAGATATACTTTACAAACTTGTCATCAGAATAACTTTTAGATAAAATTTTCCAAAGTTTCAGAACGGAAAAACTTAAATTTAAATTATTTTATCAATAATTTGTTTATATTTTAATGAAAATATAAAAGTTCACCTTGTAAATTAATGAAATCTGTGTTTTTAAATTTCATGATATTGTACAATATTTGTTATTACCCTCATCTGAACTATCACGTATAATACACCTTGTGGAAAACTATTTTTTCCCCATTATAAAATAAATAATAAAAACAGATTCACAAATATTTTCATTCGAATGAAATGGCATCCTAAATATGATAAGATAACATTTTCCATGTACATGAAGTAACAAAAGTCAGTAAAGTTGAAAGAAAGTAGGATATAATATGGCAAACCAACCCACCTTTGTTTTTACTAAATTAAAGATACTATACTGCCCAGGTAATTCAGAAAAAATTTGTGTGCGTTTTGTGTTACAAATAAGATAAAAAAAAAATTTAATGAAATTTTTTAGAAAAAAAAAAAATTGAAACCAGAAAAGTTTTTATTTTGGTTTATAAAGAGAAAAAGTTTTTTTTTTAATAAAATAAAAGTATAAAGAAACCTTACATAGAAAAAAAATTAAATTGTGTAACAAATGCGAAACAAAAGTTTTTAACTCTAAAACTTTGTTTCTATTTTGTATTTTTTTTTTAATAGTAGCATTTGGTTTTATTTTTTTGCTTGTAAGTTGCCCATTTTGTGAGGTTGAACTAAAGCAACAATATTGGGCACTCTTCTGAACTCGACTTATACTTAAACCTATTTCATGTTTTCGCATTTTTAGAACAAATTTAGTTAAATGGTTAGGGAGGCTGAAATAGGGAATTTGAGATAAATTCTGCATTAATATATAGTATAAAAAATAATAAGTTACCACTTCAGGGAAACCGTATTTATAAATTGATGCGAGTCTACCAAATTAATTTCTAAAGTATTTGTACATACCATCTGAAATATCATCTTCACTGAATTAAAAACGAATTAACCAATTTCATAGTTTTTCATAATTTTATTATTATTTAGTGCGCACAATAGATTCAGTTGATTACATTTCTAATTATATGCCTATTACTTCCGCCAACTAGAGTGGTTTGTAAACTAATTCCATTATCGATACTAAATATTTTTCAATTGTTTAAATGAAAGAGTTTTATTTTACAGTAAAACTTCCCCAATTCGAACTTTCTAATTGTCCGAAAAATTTTTCGAGCTCTAGATACTTCGAGTTCAAGAGACACACAAAGAACTTCTAAAAATATGATTTTTGGCTTATTTATTTAGTTAAGGTAGGTATGTACATACAGTTTCACATTTCTTTATTTTTAAACTTGTAAAATTCACATATCACAATACAATATTAGCTATTTACATTATCTGTCAATAATGTTAGCGAAGTTTGACATTAGATTAAAAATTAATTAAAAAATCAATACATTAACACTTAAATTCGGCCTGCCATATTAAATTGCATGTTCATGTCGTATTTAAAGGCTTTTAAGTTGCAGTAATTTTAAAAGGATATGTATTAAACTCCTTAATTTTAGCTATATGTAAAAAGAGCCTTTAAAGTTTTTAACTAGAAATAATTTAAAAAAAAATAATTCTTAAATGAAAATAATTTTACTTTTACTTTGCTACAAAAGAATATAACATAAAAGGTCGATTTCCGGGAGTTAATCTTGTTATTTACTAAAAAATAACCCTGTACTGCGTAAAAGAACTGTTGAACAGTTAAAGTAACAAAGTTTCAGAAAATAAGAAATAAAATGAATTTAAATTTTTTTATTTTTTATTTTGTTGAATAAAAATAAAATTTTAGTCGTCCATTAAAACCTTAACAGTAAAAACGAAAAAAAATTCGTGAATCACTCTAAACTTGAGTTTATTAGTTTAACGAACCAACAAAAGAGTGAAAGCGTATATAGAAAGAAATGCAAAATTGCACATTGAAAAGAAGGACACGAATTTGTTGGTTATAATTTAGAAAAAAAGGAGGTTTTTTGCAGGAAAAAATACAAAGTAAAGTTTGTATATGTTTTGTTTGCTTAAAAACTTTTGAAATTCTAACTGTTCCATTTTGAGAACATTTCCAAAATTTTAGAGTAAATTTTTCCTAAAGCTTTCCTGTCTGTCTATATTTTCTTAAAAAAAATCAATATAATTTACAGTAATTTGTTTAATAATTGATGGAGATTTTAAAGATTTTTATTTTAAATAGCCTTGTATTGTAAAAAGATAGTATTTACAGAGCTAAATATAAGTTTTTTTTATTACGAGGGTCATGTAAAGCATCGAAAGCTTCCCATTGAAACTGTATGCACTTCGTTAAAATTGTGTAACTTTAAAACCACACTCCTTTTAAACAAAATTTTAAGATATGCCTTTTAATCAAATATAAAGTTTGGAGTTTTGCGAATGTGCATTTGTAAAAACTCTATGAATTTTTAATTTATTTAATAAAAATTTTAAAACATCATAATGTTGTTTAATATTATATAAAAACGAGGAAGAGTGTAGTAGAGTAGACTGTGTCAACTCTGGGATACCCGTATGACCGTAACATATACATTATATCATCTGGTTAATTACTTTTGGCAAAATTTAAAACATACAGCTTTATTAAGTTTAGTATAAAGCTCATATAAAAGAAAGGGTTGTATGGCAGCTACTCGAACCCTCTGCAGTAGACCAACCAAATTTTTCAGTAACTTTGGCCATTACACTAAACTATTTTTGGTGAAATTTCAAACACCCAGCTTCATTAGATGTAGTGTAATGCTCATATAAAAGAAGGAGTTGTATGGCAGCTACTCGAACCCCCTGCAGTAGACCAACCAAATTTTGCAGAAACTTTGGCCATTACACTAAACTGTTTTTGGAAAAGTTTCAGACACCCAGCTTCAATAGGTATAGAGTAATGCTCATATAAAAGAAGGAGTTGTATGGCAGCTACTCGAACCCTCTGCAGTAGACCAACCAAATTTTGCAAAAACTTTGGCCATAAAACTAAACTAGTTTTGCCAAAATTTCAGACACGTAGCTGTAATAGGTACAGAGTAATACTCATATAAAAAAGGAAGTTGTATGGCAGCTACCCGAACCCATGGACCAAAATGGCTGGATTTAAATAGCGATGACGGCTATTGCAAAAAAACGAATTTGGGAAAATTTCAAGACCCTAGCTACTTTAGTTTTTGAGTTATCGTGCGGACGGACGGACAGACGGACAGACGGACAGACGGACAGACGGACAGACGGACAGACGGACGGACATACATAGCTAAATCGATTTATTTTTCGATTCTGATCCGATCCATACACTTGAGTCTATATCTACCCCCCCTCCTTCTCTGCGTCACAAACGTAATGGCAAATTTATTATACCCTTGGACTATATAGTCATACGGGTATAAATATAGAGTGCAGAGATATCCGATTATAAATATTTCTTTGTTTCATTCATTTTATTTTACATATTGTTGTGCAAAATTGTTAACTTTGTTTACAAATTTAAAACTACACTTTTGCCATCTTTTGTATTTAATTTAAATCTATGGGTATAACAAACTTAATATAAAAGATTTTATTGCAGTAAAAAGTAACAGAATGTTCTTTTGTATGTTTACTAATGTATACAAAAGAAAAATAAAAATGGAGAAAAAAAAAATTTTGTAACTGTAAAATTTAAGTGGTTAGCGTTATAAAGAGTAAACACAATAATACAAACATGTACAAAATGTGCATAAAATAAAAATAAAAATTTATTTTCCTAGTTTTTGCGAAGTAGAAATTTTTTACATTTTCATGTATAAATATATATCTACACCTAAGTTCATATATATATATACTCGTATATGTATTAAATGACATATATATAGATATTTATATGTAATTTTGTTAAACCTTTATATTTTTTTATATATTTACACATGGATTTAATAACGATAATTGTATCCGTTGATAAGATTGGTAAATGTTAAAATCAGATAACTGTGAACTACAGTGATGGCCATATAATTTTAAACATATTTGAAGGGAAATTTTTATGTTAAATACTTTTGCTGATTTAAATTCGAATCATCTCCAAATATTGCGCTCTAAAAGTTTATGTAGTTTGTTTTGACAGTTATATTAGATGTATATGATTCTATATATGTCAATGAAATTTATATAATAATAATTCCACAATAGCATTAATAAATTTTATCTGATTTTCAAACAGTACAGTACATAAATTAATTTATATAAAATTAAGATAAACAATAAATATATATTGTTCAAGATTGATCTCAAGTTTTTATTTATTTATTTATTTCAAACAAAAGCAAGGTTGTTATAAGAATTATTAAAGTTAAACCTATAATAACTACTTAGTATTATAAAATATACAATAAAAAAAATTAATTTGCTGACTTAGAACTACACAACAATATATAGTACATTATCATCAATGTTATTTTTGCTTTTAATTCTGATCGAATTTAGTAAATACGAGTGTACATTTTGGTTTAAAAGTAAAACTAGTTAGCAAAGCTCCTCAAAACCACAATGATACAACTGGAATTAATGCCTTTTTTAACACTATTAAATTTTCTTAATATTTCCTTGCGTTGATTATTAAATATTTTGAAAAACAAAAATTATTTTGGTGATCGTAAGTGTATTTATGCACTGTCATAGTAATAGATTTGAACTATGTACATACATTCATGGTATACAATACAATACAATTTAGTTAAGGTGAGAATGAAAATATTGCAAAATACTAAACAAAATATTGGAAAATAAATACACAAATAAGAATAGAAAATAAGTTACAAGATTTAAAAAAAAAAAATAAATAAAATAAAATGGAGAAAACAAAGCTTGTAAAGTTGTAACCAATTCAATTTCATTGATATTGAATAGGATTTAAAAGAAAGAGTAGGTATACAATAAATTCATTCAAATTCATTCATTTCTATGATTGTATCAATATAAATGTACATTATGTAAATGTATAATACTTTAGTATCACGTAGGTAAAATATACCAATTAGGGTTTAAAATGTTGATGTCGCTTAATAAAGAAGTATTAATTCTATAAAATTTTGTAATTCTTTTAAAATTGTTATATAGTTAAAGAAAGTATATAGAATCTTAAAAGTAATTGGAGATTGTATTTGTTCAATTAAATGTAAAATTTTTCTACACAAAAGATATGTTTTTATTAAATTTTATTGATATTAGTTTAATTTAAAATTTATTTTGTTTCTTTGAAATTATTATTAAATTATTTTTGTACCTTATATGTATTCTAAAATGTGTTATTAAATCTACAGATTTTCTCTTTTTGCAATATTCATTAAATATATTGTAAATATTAATTAAAATAAATTGTTTAAATTTTTATTAAAAAACTGAATTAGTAAGGATTTAAATATTTTTAATTTATTTACATTTTCTTTCATGTTTATTACAAGCAAAAATATAAATATTTATCTAATAATTAAATAGTTTGGGACAAATGAGTTTGAAAACTGGGTGAAAAGATATATTTGAAGAAATGAAGGAATCTTTTAATTAAATTTTTTTTTTTTTTTTTTTTCCGGCACCTCTACGTGCTAACTGTTAACTGTGATAGGCTAAACAGCCTGACTATATATGTGCATATCGGAACAGGGGAGATATATTCATATATTAGAACTGATCAAATGAATTCCACATACAATTTAAACATGAAAAAAAGTTTTTTTCACTTTCACTAGGATTCGAACCCGGGGCTTCTCGCATGAAAGTCGGCACTCTAACCACTGTGCCACCCAGCCGTTAATTAATTTTAACTTCGAACAGCTTACTTATAGAGTAGATAACTACTTGACTCTAGTAAAGTAGAAAGTTAGTAGAGCTCATACAGAACTATATCTCTGTCAATTGATATTTTTTCAAGTATTTTAATATTAAAAAACTAATCGCACTTGAATAATCGGAAAATTATTATTCAATAGAACTGGGTTTCCTCATATTAGCTTCTTAAGGGAATTCAGTAAATAAAAATTTCAAACTTAATAAACAAATATTCTTAACGAGCTGACACAAAATTTAAATAAAAATTTTTAAATTTATTACTTAATTATTCAAAAAAATTTACATAACATTATTTTAAAATTTTTATTTGAAGAAGCCATTGAACGCAATGTCCTTGACGTTATTGACATGTTCATTCAATCATAGTTGTGGAAATGAATAATTCAAATGTCTACAACTATTTTACACAATACATACATATAAAGATTTCAAGAGAAGTAATAAAAGCAATAAGTATATATATATATATATATCTAAATAAATAATAATCTTTTGTTTAAATTAAGTTTTGTGGTTATGATTTCGTGCTTTAAAATATTTAAAAAATATCAACAGCATTACAATATATTTTTATAAAATTATTTTTGAATTTGTTTTTTTAATTATTTGTTTTAAATGTAAATGTAATGATATTTTTATTATTTTATCAATACGGTTTCTGTCACTTCAGTTATTTTTAAAATGTCTAAATTTTTTTTTTGATAATGTAACAAAAAAATCATCATTTCAAAATCAGACCACTATTTATATTTATATACAAGTATATGTATTTTATATATTTACCAAAATATATTTTTCTTTTTGTTTTTCATTAATGAATCGAATATCACTAACTCGCAGTTGAATAAAATATTAAAAAACAATAAGATATAAAATGTATATACATAATGGCAGAAACATTTTGACAAGTATATTGAAATGATATTAAAACCATCTGTCAACAAATTTATGAAATGGAATGAATGGGTATTGTTATGAACGGTAGAATGGTTGTTTACAAATAAACGAAGGAAAATAAAGGAAAGAAAGAGAAAGAGAATCAAAAAATATAATGCCAAGCTTTTTAAATAAAAATGTATCGAAATTATTAAAGTGCTATAAACAGAATAATATGATTAATTAATTAATATTTGAATTTAAATATTAATAAATCAAAAATACAAAATAAAGTTTTGTAAAAATTTCAAAATTATGACAATTTGATGATCAATATTATTTATTCAAATTATTCAACTTAATATTTTGAAATAAAACTAATTCTAAAAATTATTACATTTATCTTTGTAAACGAAATGAAATAATTTAAATAAAATGTCAAAAATATTGGTCTTCATTATGAGAATTAAAAGTAATTAAATTTAAAGGTGAATTTGTAATTTATTCCATTTAAAAATTATATCTAAATTTATATTAATATTTTTGGTTTTGTAGTTTTACATTTTTTTTTAATTTCCGGAACTTTATGGGAATACATATTAAAAAATTGTATTTAACAAAGGAATTGTTTTAATGTTTTAAGGAAACATATTCCAAAATTCGATCAAGCGATTCCATTTTTTTTTGGTTTTTAAGCGATAACTGTTTAACTGTTAGGCTAATAAGCATAGCCTAATGTTAGAACAAGGGGTTATATTATATTCGTGTTATTAATTTTGATCTTAATGAATTCCACATAAAATCTAAACATAAGATTGTACTAGGTCTTATAACATGCAGAAACGTCTTAGATTTTCGATATTTACAATTCTATTTTTTGTTTATATTATAATATTTTGTATTTGAGTTATATCGTATTCTATGTCTGTGAGTTATATTATTCAATTAAATTATTTTGTATTTGCTTATATTTTTATTAAAAATATAAAATTACTAATTATTGATTAAGCCATTAATTTGAATCCAATGGCGAATGGTAGCTGAGTTTAGTCGAAAACCAGAAAAATTTTCGACTCAACACTGCGATTCTAATATGGGCGTTTCGCATGTGTCACCCAGCTGTTAAAAACATTTAGCGTATGAGTAGTTTTTTGATAATAAAGTGTGAACAATTTATTGATTCTTATATATTGTACATAACTGTCATTTGTTTCATATTAAAATTGTATTCCTTCTTGTTTGTGACTAACTAAAATCACCTCATATATTAAAATTAACCTTTGGAAAAGACTATAAATACCAGTGTACCATGTGGTCATGGAATTATATATAGGGATATATAGGGATTATGAAGAATAAAGGCAAAATTTGGCGGGATATTATGACGATATTATTATGCTAATGTTTTCTTTTAACTTTTTTAAGTTCGTAGACATACGTGTATAATTTATAATGAATTAGTCCCAGACATATGATTTAGGACACAAATGGGACGATAAATAATTAATATCGAAATAATTATACTTATAATTTCAGTGTATTCAATCCATATTTAAGGTTGTATATTAAATAGGATATACATATACTAATATATTTTTGAAAGTTACCTAAACACTTAAATCTCTTGCCTTTTTTTCCAATTATGGTCTTAAAATTTTTCTATAAATTTAATTTATACTTTAATATTTTTAAAAAAGTTCTCAGAAATTTTTTTGTTGCATATTTACTTGAGAATTGAAAAAAAAAATCCTTAAATTGAATGAACCTAATAATTTTCCATTTCAAACATTTATTAACCATACATAAATATATAATATTTTTATGTATGTGCGTGTATACATACTTTGTAGATAATAAATTTACTCACATATATAAAAATACATGTGTTTTTTAACCATTTTTATTTTTCCACAAAATCAAATAACATTTCGTATAACGTCTGAACATGAAATAAAAAAAAAAATTTATAATAGTCGTAACATTCGGCATAATCAACATTAGTAACCAATCATTTAACCAATTTGATTGGTATTGAAAGTCCAACTGTGTCTCACATTGTGTTCCACATAAATAAATTTACCAAAAACAAAAAAAATGGACATAAAAAAAATAGTCTCCTAATGGTCATACTGAGGGTTTAAAAAATGGAATATAAAAAACCTCAAAAATTTGATTTTTATGTGACTCCTACGTGTATGCAATGAAAACATATTTTTTATTAAGGTTCTGTTTTTTTTGAATTTTTCATTTTATTTTATGAAATTAAAGTTTTTATTTCCATTTCATTTTATTTATTGAAATAATATTTGATATTTTTATGTATTAATGTTTTTGTTGTAATGTTGTAATAAATGAGAAAAATTGAACTTTAAAATTCCCTACAATATAACCTTTAAACTGAAAATGGGATACTTGTAACCCTTTTATTTTTTTTCAACTGTGATGTGATTTATGGTCCAGCGAAGAAAAAGTTTCTAATATTTTCCTTTCGTTCTTGATTTTTCTTACTTTTGGTTGAGATTTTTATGGAAACTCTCCAGGGAATAAAAATGTATTGGAAAATTTTGTGCTGATGATATTTTCTATGGATATGTTAGAAATTTTTCTATGGATATGTATTATGAGTTGAACATTGTGAAAGAGTAGATAGAAAACTTTTTTAAAATATGTCCTTGGGGTCTTATTTTAGAAAAAAAATATAGTAAAAAATAAAATCGAGATAAAAATGTTAACGATATAAAAATGTAAAGATAGAAAAAAGTTTAAAAAAAAAATTGGAATAAGTGGTTCCGGCTTATACACGGATTAAATTTAATTTATAAAGAAGAAGAAAAATTTGCATATCTTATCTGTAATATCTTATTCATAAAATTATCTGTATATGAATGTCGGTTTGAACAAATTACTATAAACTAATCATAAGAAATGTTAAGAAAACATTAGAAATCTAAAAATTCTGGGATAATTAAGCAGTTTTAATTTCCATTTGATTATATCTATGATAGAAGATCCGTTTGATATTGATAAAATGTTTTGTTATTCGAATGGTTTCGTATCTGACTTTAAGATCCCTCCAAATAAATATATATATATATAGTCAAACCTTTATTTTGTATTCAACCATAATAAAAATCATAGAGTGAACACGAATATAGACACAAGTAGGGTCGCAGGTTCGCATTTTTGGCTGGGCATTGTAGCAAAGGAAGCAGCTCTAATTTCTTCAAGGAAAGCCCGACATGAATTTTTAAGGGAAGTATCTGCGTTTGCATTATTTAAAATTTAGATCTTTTAGAGATGTTATTTCTTTAGCTTTATCTGACTAAAAGTATAGTGGCAAAGACGCCGTCTTTCATGTATAAAGTCTTGATTTCAAACCCTGGTCAGATCAAATCTAATAAAAGAATATCGTGTAATATCAGATAAGATTTAGTATATATAAATAACTTTTGTATATGATAAAAGATGGCGCATAAAATTAAAATTAGTGTATCTATTCACAATATTATACAAAGGTACAAGCCGAGTTATCAACGGCTTATTTAATATAAAGATTGAAGAAACTGAAGCTTAGTCTTAATAGAATTAATAGAAAAAGAATTAATAAAAAAAATCATGAGTTTTATTCCCTGGAACACTTAATTTACCATAAATAGCAATTCATGCACTTTCATATTGTTATGGATTATTTTAAACAAAGGTTCTAATATGTATGAATTCAAATAAAGGTATTGAAAACTAATTTTAAAAATTAGAACATCCTTATAGAATTGTACAGATGCCTTTGAAAGTTCAACAAAAAATTTATAGGGACTGTTTTTTTGAGGTTCATTTATTATCATTTGAATTTCTTGAGAATTCTTTAAAGCTTCTTTTGATATTCACCAGACACTTGTTATAGTTATGTTATTACCGTTTTACTCAAAGGAAATTCAAATTTTTCGAAAAGTTTTTCTTTTCTTTTCGAAATTAAATTTTTTTTTTAGAAAGTTTCTTTTCTAGTATGTTAAGGTTCATGATTTCGTCATTATGGAAAATGCTTAAAAGATTGCTTCAAATGTTACAAAAAAATATAAAAAAAAAATAAAATTGTTTTTCAACTTCGATAACGAAAGTTAAGAATTTATTTTTTTTATTTTGTTTTTTTTTTTTTTTTTTAAATTTCAAAATAATTTTAATAAACGTTTAAATTCAATTTAAAAATGTTTTTTTCAATTTGTAGCCTTCAGTTAAATTTAAAATTCTCTGTCTTTTTTAAAGGGTGGACCACATAAAAATGAAAATGTAATTAAAGTTGACTTGGGTCGTTCATAGCTTAAATGACAAATACGTGACTTGTCTGGAGTTAACTTTTTTTTAAGATGGTATGATTAAAGTAAGAATTTTTAAAACCGTTATCTTTAGAATTTTAAAAAAAATAAAGTTTATAGGCCTAGGATTTTAGTTGTAAAACCAATCGTTTATCGCTATTGAGTCATATTTGAAATCTTCAAAATAAATTTGATTGGTATTTTAACTTGTTTTGAAATTTATTCCTGTTCTTGGTCCCGAATGTTCATTTAAATTAGGCGTAGCGAATATGTATAATTAAAAAGTTTTTGAAAATTTTTATTAAACTTCAGTTCACTTTTGCCAATTAAATTTTATGAAAATTATCCGAATTGTTACGCTTCTAAAATTTCCATAAATTTTCTTTTAAAATTGTTATCAATTTAATATTTTTAAAATATTATCTGTGATAAGAGCAATGATTTGAATATTAATATATTATTAGTAAAAATTGTGTCAATTAACGTGGCACCAAATTTTACAAATTCTACATTATTGTTCGCAATATTCTGTATTTTTCAATCGTTTCGAATTTAATCTTTACAACTAATTTTTTTTTTATAGAAAATTGTTTTGAATAGAAAATATAAAAAAATAAAAAAACTTATTATTCAAGAACACTTTGCCACATAAAACATTATTTACCATAAGTTAACATGAAAATAGCAACTTTTCGTGTACCACATATACATATACATATATTTACTTATAGTGAAGGATCATCATCACCATATACTCGTATATTTTAAATGACTTTTTCCTAGGTTTATGGTATAGAATCCAGTGAAAAAATGGCAATATATCGTCATTATTTTTTAAGGGTATACACGCCAATTTATTTTCTAGGGCATTCACATTATTTTGTACAGAGATTCAATAGGCATTTTTGGCTGGATAATAAAATTGCGTGTGTGTGAATATATACATAAACATCATCTCCATAAAACACTTAAAGTTAAATTACACCTAATCAAAAGATTTAAAAACGAATTGAATACGAATTACGTGTAAATCTGGTGGGAAATATTGAAAGCGTGATCTATGATAAATTGAAAATTGGTACAAATCTAGTTTTTTAAAAATTTCAGTAGCGGAGTTACATTTTGAAACAATGGTTCTGATTTTAAGAAATTTAGAATAGTAATTCGTTTTGTTTTCTTTGAGATAGAAATGATAAGTTCTTTACTGTTGCAGCAAAACATATAATACTGCATTGTATATTTGGTTGACGTGGATCAAGAAAGCATCAAGTCCGAAATTCGAAATAATTCTTTTAAAAGACGAAAATATTTAAAAACTCAATTCGCATTATTGGAAACAAGGGTATAAGCTAGTATGATGAAATTAATTTACAAAAAATAAACCAAAGTACTAAAAATATTACTAGCATTGGGTCAAGAACTTCTTCGCTAAAGTTAATTTTTCTGGTAAAAATATATAGTTGCATAATTTTATTTGATTATAAAATAAAATTTTAGCTAAACTTCAGTTACATGTTTTAATTAAATATTATTAAAAATAAAGTTTAAAATATTATAAAAATATGTAAAAATTAAATATATTTATAAAATGAAATATTGTAACAAAATGTGTACTGAATTTATAAGTACTTCTTACTTCTAAGAAAATAGGAGTGAAATGTTATGTTAATATCATCTGCCACTGTTTCCCTTTTTTTGTGAAAAATGTCGCAAAATCAAAAATCATTTTTTTCGTTTAATTTTAGGAAATCATAAGTAATTTTATTTTTACAATTCACAATTTCACATCTTCATCTTCTAGATACAAGTATCTAGTATAATATATCATTAATATTCATACATAAGGAAAAAGACTATGAAAGAATGTGTCGAAATGATGAGAATGAATTTTTATTTGAATGGTATTTCTACAAAAATTTTTTTTTGACATTTATTAATGCTTAAATCCAATATGTGATTATTTTAGGTTCGGTTTTAAAAGATTCATTTATAAAATATGTTTCCTTCTACCCAAATTAATAATTTTCTATAAAAATTTCCCATTTTCTACATTGAAGAAAGGAAAAATAATAATATGTCGCGGTTTTACACTATTTTTCATAACTTTGTTACATTTTGTACTTCTATTATTATTACAAACAAATGTACATATATATATCGCCATTATTTTTCATGTGATTTGAATTTTCAATTAAAAATTGTGTAAAAGCGGGATTGGCAAAAAAAAAACAGTTTTTTCATATTTTCAGGGAATTTAAGAACGAATGCGACAACAATAGGAATATAAATGATGATGGTGGCATAATTCAGGTCATTTATTAAATACTGAAATATTTATAATGATATATATGTCATATATGTTTATTATATAGTATAATATAGTTGAAAGAACACGGTGCGAATGAACCACACAAAATAAACATTAGGATTCTTATATGAATGTTTAGCGAATCCAGATTTTTCAAAATTAAATAAGAATCAAAAGTAATGGGTGTTATCATTTCTAAACTTATATCATGTACAGATGGAAAAACTTTTCACAGAACAACAACCAGCATTTATTTATGTGCTGATTAGAGTTTCCTATATTAAAGAAATAAATTGGGTTGAGTTTTTATAGATATGAAATACGGTTGTTGTTCTAGGGTAACATTTAATTTTAAAATAAATATATTGTGAATTATAATTTCTATTTAATGATAAATCAAAAAGAAACAAAGGCGTTTTTGTAATATTTGAGAATATGAAATAATTGTAAACAACACGTTTTCTACACTATCATCGTTATCATCATTATCATCATCATCATCATTATATTACCATCATTAAAATCATTATCATCTTTGCCATCATTATCGTCATTACATACAGATAAAAGGGATAAACAAAAAGATTTTTTCATATTTTGAAACAAAAACAATGGAGCACAACATTGTTAAAATTGAGAGTCTTAAGATACAGGGGAAATATAACGGTATAATAATAACAAAAAATAAAAACAAAAACAAAAAAGGAAAGTATAATGAATCATTCTAGAATTTAAATATTTCATTAAATAGAGGAAAAATAGATAAGGAAAACCTTAATCTGGTTGTGATATCCTAGTGATGAATTTTCCATGTAATGCAATACAAAAAAAAAAAAAAGAAAAAGAAAACAAAAACAAAAAAATATTGTTACAAATGAAAACGTGTTTAACTATAATAAGGATATTTTGTAGTTTGAAACAACAAAAAAACAACAAAATAAACAAATCCTGGATCTGGATAAGGGTATTCAGTATTCGACAAAAACATGTAAAAATTGGAATTTTATTTATAAAAAGGAAACAAGCTTTATAAACATGTTTCGGTGTCTTTTCCATTCATACAAAATTTCTTTAACTTAAGATACAAAAACAAAAAAAATATCTTTAGATTTTTTTGTTTTTGTTGTATTTTAATATCCTTATCACAAACCATATAAATCAAAATATCATAAAGGATAAAAAAAAAGAATTGGTCCGGGATGAGAAACAGGAGAAGAGGGGACCCTAAAAAAAAATAGATAAGGTGTTACCATATTTATTCTAAATAATATACAAATAACAAAAGTACAAAAAAAAAAACAAAAAATGCCTTGAACGAAGATTGATGAAGGAAGTTAGATGTTTTTCTTATTCTAATTTATGGTGTGTTGAAATTTTCATTTCCTAACGGAAGAACCGTTTACCATTTAAAATGGTAATGGTAATGGTGGTAAGTGTAATGTATAATGAATATTATTATAATAAGTGCGTATTTATAATTTACAATATTTCTTTTTGTTTTGCTGTTTCTCAAAACTTATTTGTATGTAAATTTATAGTAAGTCCGATGAAGAAATTTAAGTCAGATTGTTAGTCAGATAATGTAATTGATATACTTTTATTTGTTAAATATTTGTTTTCCATTTTTACTATTAATAATGATTGCATTTAGATTAAATAATAACACAATTTTCAGTTATAAAATTATTGAGATTTAACTGAGGCCATAATTTTAACTCGGAATAACGAATCTTTAAAAAGAAAACTAATCAATTTCAACGCGTACATTGTACATTTTTTTTTTACGAGAGGGAATGGAAAGCTTGAAAGCCACCCAATGAAACTGTGCTCCTCTGGGTAGTGTGCGACTTTAACACGACCTTTTTGAATGAAACCTTAAGATGAACCTGTAATACAAATTTACAGTTTGGTAACAGGGACGAAGATATGGGAGAATTTGGGATTTTTGTGGAGGTAATTTTTGATTTTTGGATTATGGCAGATGCGGATAATTGGATGAAATATTTAGAAGAAAGGTGTTATTTTCATTTTGATGTTCTTTTTAAATTTGACTAAATCGTACATATATACGTTATCAACTTTCGGGAACAAATTTGGTTGAATATAGTTCCATAAACATGATGAGCGCATGACAAACGAGTTTCAATAAGCGTTCTAGTCAGTTTAACGGTGAATGGATGAGCATCTGCAATAAATAACTGTTTTATTTCATGTTTAAATTTAAATTATACATTTAGAGTTTGTTAAGAGCAGCACAGTTTAAACTCAATTTACAGAAATATTGGTTTGATTTAGTTTTATATTCCCTATCATCTTAAAGAAATTTTAATTAATATTTTTTTTAAGGTAATAAAAGTAGGTAATTATTTAAAATAAATTTTATAAATTTATGACAGTGCAAATAACCTAAAAAATTTCTAATCACTAGAAAAATGAGCTATATTTTCATCAAAATATGTTATTAGTAATTTTATTTATTCATTTTGGTTTTAATAAATTGAAATTAAATATTTGATTGATTTGTCAATTAAAATATTTCATTTAAATGAAAATAATTATTTTATATTAAAAAATTATGGTATTTTAGAATTGTTTTAGATGTCCATCATAATTAGGAACAATAGAAATTGGTGATTTATTTTGTGTATTCTATACCAATTTGCAGAATTATATTTTAAATATTTAATGTTTTTTATGTTCTATTTGTTTATTTAATTGTTCTGGCAAATTTTAATTATATTAAATCTTAATTTTTAATTTAATTAGTGGATTTGCTATTCCGTTTTTCAAATTTTAGGTAAATAATTTCGATTTCTGTATATAAATTATTTATTTAAAATTAGAATTTAAATGTGTGCATCAGATGTTTGTGGGGTTTTAAGGTGGTCAAATCAATTGAATTCGATGTTTGTGAAAGTTTTACTATCTTTAGGCACGTCTGGTTTCTCACAACAACCAAATCAAAAAATTTAAATTCGGTTAACAAAACTAGTTCAGACAACTCTCGCAAACAAAAAATTCGTTAAATATCTTGGAGTTCAGTTATATCGAAACTTGAAATTTATAGATCATGTAAAATACTCGGCAAAACTTCCGCCAAGGGGTTGTGAGCTATCAAGATGACGTCATCACATAACGGTACTAAATATCTCAAATTTTCCGAATATATATACCATTAGTGGCGATGGCGCCATCTAGTGGTCGAAAAATGCATTACAAAAGTTTCCTAAGATTTTGTAGCATTTTAATTAAAATGCTATATTTTTCCTGTAAGACCATAAACTAGAACCAACATCATAAAATATTGTAGAGAATGATATTGCCTTTCATATAAATCCGGTTTCATCTCAATCGGTGTTACCGTTTTTAAGATATTGCAATTTAAAGTGAAAATTTAAAAAAAAAAAAAAAAAAAATCAAACTTTCAAAAAAACTACTATAACTGTGAAATTTTCAAAAACACGCTGTATTATTATTATACCATTAGAAAGGTCTCTTAAAACTCTTTCCAACGGTATATAATAAGTATGGCATATGTTGACAAATAGCCCCACCAGAGAACATAAATGCAAAAATGACTCAACAATGTTATTAAAAAATACATTTTCATACTTTATTTGTCATAAATTTATTTTGCCTTTTTGGCAAATTTAAAAATGTAAGAATGTATTTTAGGTTTGGATACAATATTGAGTTTGGTTCTGACAATTTGTTTTGAGGGATTTTGGAGGTGACAACCTCAAAGTTTTAAAATTTTTTTTTTTTTAAATATGTATGTAAAAATATAATTAGACAGGCCCTTAGGCTACAAAATCAGAAGTAATTTTATTTGTGAAAATAGAAGCAATTTAATTTTCCAAACTTTTTTATTTAAATAGTTAGGAAGGAGTTTTAGAGTTGGTTTCAAAAGCAGGGTTTTACGCTTTTTCCAGAATATTTATATATGTGTATATGTGGGATTCTCAATTAGGAGGGATTTTAGAGTTGGATTCAAAAGCAGGATTGCCGCTTTTTCCAGAATATTTATATATATGTGTATATGTGGGATTCTCAATTAGGAGGGATTTTGGAGTTGGATTCAAGGGCAATCCTGCTTTTGAATATTTATATTTATTTCCTTTTCCAGAATATTTATATTTATTAATTAGGGTTGATTATTTTTTGTATGAAATAGCTATGCCGAATTCTCATACCATTCTTTTCATTATAGTGTTGGATTCAAAATCTAGTTTCAATAATTGAGTTAGCGGGGGTTCGGGGGCGGCAGCCCCCGTAATGAAAATATAATATTATTTAACATGTTTTATTACAGTGTATTAAAAAAATTTGAAACTTATTAATTTTTTTAATGAATTAGGTATCCGAATTCTTATACCATTCTTTTCATTTTAGTGTTGGATTCAAAATCTAGCTTCAATAATTGAGTTAGCGGGGGTTCGGGGGCGGCAGCCCCCGTAATGAAAATATAATATTATTTAACATGTTTTATTACAGTGTATTAAAAAAATTAGAAACTTATTAACTTTTTTAATGAATTAGGTATCCGAATTCTTATACCATTCTTTTCATTTTAGTGTTAGAATTTGTATCAATTTTACAATATGGCTTTATTTGGTAAAATTTTAGAAAATGATATGGCTTTATTTCGTATTTGAATGTTGTACAGGTTGTTGGAAAAGTATAAGCGTAATTTTATATCCAACTCAAAACCCTGTCAATCTTCAAAATCTTAGTATATAAATATTCTGGAAAAAGCGTATAATTCTGACTTTATAACCAACTCTAAGGTCCTTTCTAATTATACTTTACATACATATAAATACCTCAAAAATCCTCTAAACAAAACCCAATTCAATATTGTATCAAACTATAAAGTACATTCTTAAATTTTAAAATAAATATTTGAAAATATAATAATATTTAACATGTTTTATTACAGTGTATTAAAAAAATTTGAAACTTATTAATTTTTTTAATGAATTAGGTATCCGAATTCTTATACCATTCTTTTCATTTTAGTGTTGGATTCAAAATCTAGCTTCAATAATTGAGTTAGCGGGGGTTCGGGGGCGGCAGCCCCCGTAATGAAAATATAATATTATTTAACATGTTTTATTACAGTGTATTAAAAAAATTAGAAACTTATTAACTTTTTTAATGAATTAGGTATCCGAATTCTTATACCATTCTTTTCATTTTAGTGTTAGAATTTGTATCAATTTTACAATATGGCTTTATTTGGTAAAATTTTAGAAAATGATATGGCTTTATTTCGTATTTGAATGTTGTACAGGTTGTTGGAAAAGTATAAGCGTAATTTTATATCCAACTCAAAACCCTGTCAATCTTCAAAATCTTAGTATATAAATATTCTGGAAAAAGCGTATAATTCTGACTTTATAACCAACTCTAAGGTCCTTTCTAATTATACTTTACATACATATAAATACCTCAAAAATCCTCTAAACAAAACCCAATTCAATATTGTATCAAACTATAAAGTACATTCTTAAATTTTAAAATAAATATTTCAAATGGAAAACAAAAAGGCAAAATAAATTTATGACAAATAAAGTATGAAAATGTGTTTTTTAATAAAATTGTTGCGTCATTTTTGCATTTATGTTCTCTGGTGGGGCTATTTGTCAACATATGCCATACTTATTATATACCGTTGGAAAGAGTTTTAAGAGACCTTTCTAATGGTATAATAATAATACAGGGTGTTTTTAAAAATTTCACAGTTATAGTAGTTTTTTTGAAAGTTTGATTTTTTTTTTTTTTTTTTTTAAATTTTCACTTTAAATTGCAATATCTCAAAAATGGTAGCACCGATCCAGATGAAACAAGATGTTTATAAAAGACAATATCATGCCCTACAATAGTGTAAGTAGTTGGTTCCAGTTTATGGACTAACAGGAAAAATATAACATTTTAATAAAAATGCTACAAAATCTTAGGAACATTTTGTAATGCATTTTTCGACCACTAGATGGCGCCATCGCCACTAATGGTATATATATTCGAAAACTTTGAGATATTTAGTACCGTTATGTGATGACGTAATCTTGATAGCTCACAACCCCTTTCCGGAAGTTTCACCAAATACTCAATAGATAAAGGCAATAAATCCTTTCTGGCAGCTAAAAAACTCTTTTACAACAAAAATATTAACAATAGAGTTAAAATACCTATATGGTACAACATTAGTGCAAGCTTAATGGAAAAAATACGTAAATTCGAAAGAAAGTGCATAAGAGTTGTATTAATAAACATAGAAAGCCTGTATTAATAAACATAGAAAGCATTTTTATTCTAATAAATATTTGTGCAAAGAAGCCAAAATCATGACAATAGATATTTATGATAAAATTAATCAGAAGTCATTATAAAAGAGCATTAAAAACTCCAGAAAATGGTTTAATATCACATATATTTAACCACAATAAGGAGTATATTAAGAAGAACTTGCTTACGGGCTGTATATCTCCTGAGCACTTCATCTTCTTGGACAAATATAGTATCTACTAATTTACAAAATTGCTTCTATAAATTTTTACATATGTATATTGCTCGTATTTAATTTAATATTTAATACAATTACATACAATTTATTTATTTCTATTTAAATTTTACAAAACACATAAAATTTATATCATAAATTTTTGGAATTTAATTTAATTTAACATAATTGCCTACTTCTTGGATAATAATTATTACTAGAAAATTCATTGTAATAATGCAAAATTAAACTTTAAATAATTTATTTCTTTTTCTAATTTTTTTAATTAAATATTTCCATAATTGAAAAAAATTCTAAGTTATCTGAATTTATGTCTTTTAATTAAAGAACTCATGTAGTTATTCAAGTATATTTATTTTATCTTTAGATATTCAAAGTACCATCACTGCAAATACAAAATGCATTTACAGTAATTGACAAAATTGAGTGCGCAAAACTAAATATTTGAATGAAAGAATGGTTGAGAAATAATAGTGTAACTAAAAACTGCTGAAAATTTCTACAACGCTTAAGTGTAATTACAAACCAAGCTGCATTTGGACTTTAAATCCGAATATAAAAGACGCGGGATTTCTTTAAATTTCTTTAAGTTGCATCGATTTAAAAAAAAAATGCTTTCCTACTGTTGACATGGAAAAGCTCTCAGCATTATTATTTCGAGCAGAGTTGAGTCATTCCAAGGACTGAGATATTAAAGACTGATTAACTAAAGCAACAAAAGTTTCATTTAGAAGCTTCATAAGATGCATCGATTGATTTAAAAAAAAGATGCTTTCCTACTGTTGACATGGAAAAGTTCTCAGCAGTATTATTTCGAGAAGAGTTGAAGCATTCCAAGGACTGAGATATTAAAGGCTGGAAATAATTTTATGCCCAGTTTTAATTCAGTTATATCCTATCTTTCTTTGATTCAACGTAGGCCTGCATGTATATATTTTATTATAACATATATATATTAGTTCCAATTAGATATACATTCTATATTTAAATGAATTCATTAACTTTATCTCCGATTTGGGTAATTACTATTGGATGCACATGACTAAATCTAAAAATTTATTATTTCGAAATTATTGTTAAAAAATTGGAACTTTTATACAAAAGTAAAAAAAAAATGAAGAAAACATTTAAATGAAAGTATAATTTCCTAGACATATATAGATATAAAAATCAGTATTTTGCAACATAAGTTTTAATTGTTTTAATGAAATCGAGAAAATCGAATTTTTACAAAAACCAAATGATAATTTTTGAAATTTTTCTTTTATCTTCTCAATTTAGTGCAAATTTTCCATATGGCACTTTCATTTATAATACATTTTAAATATCTAAAGATAAATATATATATAAATCCATATATATTTCAATTGCTTTTGACTAAAAACATATCATATACATATTTCAAATATCTACATACTGAAATATTCTTTTATTTAAGGATTCCCTTTGTTTCTTAAATGTTAAAATGAATTCAAGAATTTTTTTAAATTAATATATTCAGATAACTGAGAATTCTAGAGAGGGTTGGTAATAAAAATTAAAAGATAATAATCTACACACACACATATACATAATTTTTGGACATAATAATTTCGAAATATTTATAATGAAGTGAAATTATATTCTGATTTTAGGAATGGTACTTGAATATTTAATGGGAAATGTCCATATTTGGATCATTTGGTTTTTAGTATTGTATTTTAGATATTATTTGTTCTAGTCAAAGGTCGTTATTGAATAATTTTATATGAATGTCAATGTAACTAAGCTCATACTTCTATATAACATATGTAGAATAGAATAACATTCTATTGTAGTAATATTTTATTGTAGATTTTGATTATTTTTTGGATTTTTTATATTGGGAAAATTTACAATTTTATTTTAGGACTAATTTTAATAAATAAATAAATTTTAAAACTATTTTATGTGACACCAAATGGCCTTAAGATTCCCAATCCAGACACAAATAATATATATATAATATGCATATGAAACATATAATTTTTAAAAATTAGCTTTTTTGAGTACTTTTGGACCATTTTACATATATTTGTATATGTTCAATTCAAGTTTTAAATGACAAGAACTTAGACGACTAATTTTTATTAATAATAAATAAAGAGCTTTGTCCCATTTTTTTTTAAATAATTTGTACTTCGACAGCTTTGATATGAGCTTCTTACTAAATATTCTCGTAATGAAAACAATTTTTTGAATTTATCCGATAGATTACATTTTGTATGAACAGCTGCGGTTGTTGTAGTCAGAGTTCCAGAGAAGTTTTAAATAAATAGGTTAATCAACATTCCTTAAATCTAATTTATCGCACAAGTCTGTTACGGAATCCATTTCAATAATATGATCATAAATTGTTCCAAATTTACATTTACTTATATATTTTCCTTCGTCCTTTTAAACTAGATTTGCACTTAATGTATTCTTATTAATGGAAAGAATTATTTTAAAGGTTTATATATATATAAATTTATTAAATGTTATGTATTTAAAATATTCCATTGAAATCAATTTATGCAATAATTATGCACACACGTACATGCGTATGTATACACGTACATGCAATGTAAAACTGAAGCTCCATAATATGCATTATATATCTTATAAAGATTTTTATCGAACTATTCTTGTAGTAATATCAACCTTTTGTTTAAAGTATATATTAAAATTTAATAAAGTTTATTTGCTAACCATAAACAGTGTGCTTCAAATGGGATGGAAAGTATTCAAATAAGTAAATATTCTCCAAAGCAAACTTTATGAAAATATACTTTGAGAACTTTGAAAAAAATTTTAAACTAAATTATTCTGAGATATGGGTGCAAGAGAACTTTGTGTTGAATTTCAATCTTCCTTAAACTTCAATCAAACATTCCATCAATAATGAAGCATCTTGTATATTTAAATAGCATAATATCTGTCCTTTAATGTGTCCTTTATTCAATGAATTAAGTGTTAATATATTGCTATACTGCATGTTGCATACAAGACTAAAAGAAAATTTCATAAATTTTTTTAAAAATATTTTTACAGTGCTACTTACACTTTTAAAAGGTTCGTGGTAAAAATTAATATATAAAAGTTTTTAACACTCTTTTATCAGTTAATATATGACCTCATTATACATGGAACACTTATAATTAAGAAGATTCATAAAGTTTCCCTTTAATATTACAAAAAAAAAACTTCTGTGAAAAATTTCAATTGGTGATCTGATCAAAATTAAAGTGAAGTGAAATATATTGAACAGATATGGTTAATTAAGATCAATAAAAAATAAATATGATATTAATCCATTTGATTGAATATTTTAATATGGTCTGTATTTTGATACATTTTAACTAATTAATTAATAAGCTTACACCGACCCCCAGAATGTTTCTATGAATCCTTGAAAAAAAAAGATTAATATAAGGAACTTTCGTTCCTTAGATTCGGCATATGAAATCCTATGCTATTTTAATTTTACAACATTTTATATTTCAATTTTCCATATTTTATATCTTACAAACAATATGTTCTATTATATATATGTATATGTGTTTATATTTAATATTAACATAAGTTATTAGTATAAAAAATGACTTATCTGAAAAATAACGAGTAATTATGTAAAATTTTTCTTAAAAATTAAATTTCCAATTACTCAACGAACAAAGAATGCCTTTAAGATTAAGTACCAGATCTTTTAATATTATATTATTTTATTTTTTAAATTAATTTATTTTTTATAATAAATTTTCATAATTCGTTTCATAATAATTTTAAGCACACTTAAACAATATTGGATATTATTCAAATTTTTTATTTTTTGTATGAAAAATTATACAAAATATTATAAGTATTCAGCTTTTATCCTTTTTTTTATATATGTATGTTTGTGTACTTATATTTTATATTATGTATATGAATTATTTTTTAAGCTCATGTGTTTTCTATTAAAACATTTGAATGTCTTATATTTTGTCTAGCTAATTGTTCATTGTCATAAGAATTTTACTGAACAGACTTTGAATTTCTTCTTGGCTTCTTTAACGGATAATAGCATGTTATTATTACAAGATTTGGATTTCTTTGCGTAAAACTTTTGCAAGGTTCGGGGTAATTTTTTAAAATCTTTTTTATTCCTATAAGGAGTATAGAATATTCATCAAGTCATTTAGAGTGAGCTTCATTTTGCCGTTGATTACTTGGCTGTAGTTAATTTATAGGATTATAAATTCACAATATTCATTATTTATTATTTCACACAAGAGTTATTTATATATAATCTTATTTTTTATGAAGATATAAACTTTTTGGTATACTTATACAATTTTTATGAAATATTTTATATTAGAGATTATCTGAACAGCGTTTGAACCCGAGATATTCCATTTGGAAATTCGGCATCGTAAGTCTTGATCACTATGCAATTGGTCAGACAAATTAAGTATAAGTTGAAAATAAACAATTAAGTCAATTCTCAATGAGTGAAAAATTTTTAGAAAGTGTACGATACTAATAACTTGACATCTTAATAGCTAACTATTTTGCAGAAGTACTTGTTAATAATTCGATCTTTTTAAATCTATGTTTTAAAAAGTAAGCTTAACGTTTACTATTTAATTTCAATAAAAAAATTTTACCACTCCTGTAACGGTTAATTTTTGGGAAAATATTTCTTAATATTCATAGAGACGTTATTTCAAATGTAGATATTAATATCTTTAGATTGTTATTGTTTCTGTTATATTGTACATCTTTTGTTACAAGAATGAAAATATAAATTAGTTAAGTTTAAAAAAAAAAATAAAAATAATATATAGGGAATATCAACTGAACTGTTATATTAAATCTGTCTCTCCCTTTACGTTATTTGCAATGAATGTATAGCAAAATTTAAAGCGACATTAATATTAATGTAAGCGCGACAACGTAAAAATATTATTTATATTTTTATTTAAATATGGTACTGTACTTATAAATACTATATACATAATACATATGTATATATAACAGCTCTTATACATTATACTTATTTTGGTTATTACATAAAATTTATCTTAAAGATAATCCTCTTCTCGCGAGACATTGCGCAATATTAAAAAAAAATAAATTTATTACAAAGATAATACAAAAATATGATAAAAAATTTCATTTAATTTTACCGTATTTATTACAAGATAATTTTTGTGTGGTCTTTGTAATTTAAATATTCGAATTTAATTTTTGGTTTACATTATTTAATTATAATAAAAATCGATATCCGGAATATAAAGGTTTTAAGACGGAAGTAAGAAACTGTTTTAAATAGGAAAAGTAATCCTTCATTGGCTTCTAGGTGTTTGTTAAGATGCCTATCATATATTAATTATGCAAGATTTATTTAAATAAAAAATATTACTGCTTAGTTACTAATAAATAAATTTAAAACTAAAATGATATTTAAACAGGATATAATCCCTGAAGAAATATATTTATATACATTTCCGGTATATATATTCTATATATATTCTATACATTGGTGTATGTCTTTACTTAATATTTTCAAAATCTGATCTAAACTCTTTTAAATTCTTCTTTGTTGCAAATTTAAACATTTGAAAAAAAATTGAAACCAGGTCATACGACAAATTAAGAGAAGCGTTTTTTATTACAACCCATTAAAATGAAGGTAAAATTGTTTTTATTGTGATTTTTTTTTTCAAAACAAGTACTTTAAATTTTTATTATAAAAACTATCAAATTACATCAGACATTTTTAAATGCCTTTAAGTCTACTCAGATCAAATTTGTTTTTTGATTTTACATTTTTATCATATGTTTGACTCTAATTTTGTTTGATAACTTGGCACTGGTTATTGTTAAGAATTAATGAAAAGATCTGTAGGTTATGATAATATTTGAACTTTTATTAGTTTTCTGAAAATTTGCCAATTGGCTAAAAAATTTTCTATAAAAAGGGACATTTTATTTTATTACTTTGCATAAAAATTTAATATAACCTAATAAATTATATATTTAAATTATAAAATTAAATTAAATTGATGCGGTTCTTTTACCAAATTATTTTATAATACGATATATTCGTGAAAATTGCAATGCCTTTAATCAAACAAAGAGATGAGTTCTAAAGCAGTAGATTAATATTAATAACAATTATTTTATTTATTTTATTTTTCATCTCCCACTTTAGACACCCAGTAAAATTGGATTAAACTAGAATCTGCGACAATTATGATATTTTTTTAAAAGGAATGAAAATTTTATTTCGAAATTTAAATGGACAGGGTTACTAATAGACATTTTGAACCGGGTTCCTGTGAGGTTCAGCTCTATAAGTGTGGTTCAAAAGCAAGTCTGAATGCGTCGTATTGATTGATTGGCTCATATCGGTTTTTCTTTTAATTTGAATGAATGTGTTAGAATTTGAATTTTATAATACCACTGCCCACTTTTCAAAATAACTCTAATGACCCTCTTTTTTCTTTGCCTTAAATTGTTGGTTTGCCTCAAACAGTTTCCTATTCCTCAATAATAAATTATATAATGAATTAGGTTTCTATTTCTTAATGTTGAATCAAAATGCTTATCAAAATTGAATACCAATTAAATTTACATATTATTTAAATTATACGTCTCCAGTTCTTCAAACTATCGTTTTGTAAAACTACAAAATCCAAATATATAAAAAATAATGTAACTTGTAATAAAAATAATTCTTTTGAAAAATGAAAACTCAGCATTAAAAAAACGAAAGGGAAGGAAGTAAAAAAAAAGAAAAGGATACACATATACATATATATATATCTAAAATACTTGGTTATGACATTTTACTGATGCCTTATCTCAACAATTTTTATTCTTAGTTTGTTCTTTAGCTTTGGAATCAAATAACAGATATATAACTGTAAGTAAATACAATCATTTTAATGTATGACAAGTACAGTTAAAATAAACATTAAATTCAGTCAAACTTAACCATACGTCCGCTCTTTATGTTTTACAAAATAAAAAAATTTTTTTAATAGAATTAGAAGAGGAAAAAATAAAATCTAACGGAAAATATTGTAAATAAGGACATTACCGTTAAAAAAAATATACTTTTGTCAAGGACATTTAAAATAATAATAAATGAAGAAAAGAGAATAAAAATAACAAATTGTAAAAGTCTATGTTCTCTCTCTTTCATATTATCGTTTTTATCTTTATTTAGTTTTCTGTAGGATATTTTTGAAAATGCTTTTTTTCTTTTCTAGAAACTGTGGGTCCATGAATATGACGTACAGTGACCTATAAAAATAATAATTTTTTAATTTAGTGATGGTAATGTGAGTTTTGACAGAAAATAATTCGAAATTAAGTCAAAAATAGCATATAGGATTTTGAATAAAACTTGGATTAGATTTAAAATATTTTAAATATTTTCCAATTGAATCTAATTGAAAATAAATCTGATAGTGCCTCACACATTCTAAACAGCTAGACAAAACTTAAGATAAAATATTACTTATAAAATATTTTCAAAGGTAGCAATAATTACAAAAAGAACAAATTTTTCATATCAATATTTTGAACAATTTGTGTTTGTTACTTTTGTTCGAATACACATTGTCCATATACGGCTACATATACTCTCTAAAGTATAAGTACTTAAAAAGTATGTGTGTTGCAGTGGTATGGGTGTTGTATATAAGAAATTAAATTTGTTAGTTTTAATGTGATCGTATCTCTAGGCATCCATGGAAACTCTTCATTTATATTACAATTCACGATAAAAGGCCGTGCCCCACTAACTACTTGAAATGATAGTAAGTGGTAATGATTTTTTCTATAAAAGAGGTAATGGAAGATACGAATAATGCGTGAAATGAGTGAAATGGAAAAAAAAAAATCTTGAATTCGAATTTAAAAGTGGTTGTATCCAAAAACAAGTTGATGTGCGACTTTTTGTAGTAAAATTTGACGTTTGTATTTTTGATTTTTGTAGTATTTATTTGTATTTATTAGTTGGATTACTATTTTTGATATCTAAATATAAGTAATAAATATAAGATATCTAAATATCTAAATATAAGTTAAGTGTTATTTATATATGTAACATACTCCTAATTACTAATACTTACTTACATAAGTTAAAAAAAGGAAAAAAAAAACTAATAAAATGTTAATTCAGATTGTTCTTTAAATAAACTTTCATACATAAGAGTAGAAGCCGCACATACATAATAAAAATGCTTTGGTATGAACAGGAAGAAAAAAAAATCAAAACTTATAAGAAATCTATTAACAGGTACATACACAGAATTATAATAAAAACGTATAAGACGATTTTTTACATTTATGTAAGTACTTCTATTTTAATTACACTTACAGAAATTAAAATTATACCCGTCGTCTGACGACTCTTTTACTAGTAATTAATAAAAGATAAAAATCATAATAAAGGTTTAATATAACAAAAAAGAATTCTGAATGTCAAAAAAAAAATCCGAATTATTGAAAGTATTATCTCTTTGTGTGTACTATATTTAGAATATATGGTAACTCTTTGTATTTTGGAGAGAAAAGTCATTAAAACTTTTAAAGAAATTATACAACTCGCACTTTTTTTTCGGAATTCTCAAATTTATTTCTTCTTCTGAATATGTTATAAATCATCATAAACTCTAGCTATTCATATATTTATTATAATTTTAGAATCGTTCCAATTATCCCAAATGCTATAAAAGAAGAAATTTAAAACGAAGAGATTTTTTATTTGCAGTTTTCTGGTGGGATCATTATCTGATATTAATTTTGTATAATTTATGTTATCGTAACTGTATATATATACATATATATATATTTTTGGCTT
Source organism: Dolichopus griseipennis (assembly GCA_963082915.1). Taxonomy (NCBI): domain Eukaryota; kingdom Metazoa; phylum Arthropoda; class Insecta; order Diptera; family Dolichopodidae; genus Dolichopus; species Dolichopus griseipennis. Next base: position 369,173,711 of record OY720441.1, read on the forward strand.
TTACCAACCTTGCTTGTTATAATAGTTTTCCAATATGCGATTCCAAAATATAAAAGAACAGTTATTCATTCAACTGTGAACTAGACCAATGGTTAACCGCAATATATCTAATCATCTGGAAAAAATTAAGTTAATTTTTATTTTATTATTATTTCTTTTTAAGTTCTAGGGGCACATTTTTCGTATTCATATTTATTTTAAGAATAACGGTAAAATTTCCAGCAAAGGAAAAAAAAGATTAAATAAAATAAAATATATATATTTATAAAATTATTAAGAATCTAGATTCTAGAATATGTAAAATAAAAGGAAAATAAAAGAATTCAGGGATGGAAATTTTCTAAATTAATTTGACGTTTAAGGGAAAATTTACGAAAATTGATTTATTTAATTTTGACCTTCAAGGTAAATTAAATAATTTTTAGGAAATATGAGAAACCAAAAAGAAAATCCCAGCCCCAATATTATATATTTCTTAAAAAAACTTAAAGAACATGAAAATCTTAAGTATTATGACAAAAACAGTTTCAATTCTTTGAATTATAGGACGCATAATATAATCTTAATATTTCTTTTTAATTTCTATCAAGTCTTACATATTATACAAAATTTATATCTGTAGACCCATTGTTGAAAAAATTGAAACTGAGTTACATATACATGTATATACATACCTACATTTTATGTAGATTTCAATGTTTCATGTAAAATTTTCCTAATTTCCTTTTTGCTTTTCCGAAGAAAAAAAATAAAAAATTTAATTTGCTGAACTGTAAATGAAGTCAACTGGAAAAATTTATTTTGTGTTTTTGTAAGTGTGTGTGTGAGTAAATTGTAACAAATTTCAAGAATGCCTTTTTGATTTTTTTGCCTATTATATTGGGATTGCCCACATATTCTTATGTACAAATATATATATGTATATATATATGTATGTATATTATGCATACATAAATTACATAAATATTACATTCATACATCTGAACGTAATATACTGAATGTTTCATAATGTAAATAAAATTTTTAAAAAGCAGGTTGTTGTTCATCAGTATCATTTTTCTTTGTGTTGAACTTTACCGTTTGATAAATGAAAATTACGAGAAAAAGAGATAGAATGATATCGGAGTGTAAATTGTTTAGAAAATAAAACTGAAATTTGAAAGTAGGTCAAGTGCAAAAATCCAATTAAGCAAAAGTTACTAGAATTCGATTTTGTTTTTTTTGTTTACCCTATAGACAAGAGTTAACCGGACGTATTCAAAAGTATTTAAAAATGATGAATTGAAGAATTCATAAATTTGGATTTTCTTTAATGTCTTTTTTCTTATTTATTTTTGCCGGGTCATTATTGTGTATTCAATATTATTATGTAATAATTGTGGTGATAATGCAGAAGATATTAGTTATGTTAGTATCAATTTCATAAAATATAATTTAATATTTATTTTAAAAATTTTGGATTTGAAAATTTGATGAAAGTAAAAAGATTCTTATCCAATGCCATACTATGTATTATATAAGTATTTTTTTGAGAAATTATTGGAAATAAACTTTTGGAAATTTCAAATTTATAAAATAAAATTAAAAAAAAATTATAGGTAGTGTTAATATTGAAATATCTAAAATAGTAGGCGTAATTGTACAAGATTTAATTAAAAATTTTCATGTAAGTTTAGAAATCTAGGAAGGGAATAGAAATAGGTATAAAAAGTAAAGTCATGTTTCATTTATTGAAATAATGGTTTCGGGCTTTTTCCCAAATATGAAACTGAAATATAAATTATAAAAATTTTGACTACTCTATAGCATCTATGTATCTTTCAAAAACATTGTTACATACAATTTATTTTTATTAAAAAAGTTTTCCTTTAATAAAAATTTTTTTTAAATATTTCATAAATCATAATTTGAATATTTTTTTTTTAATTTCTTTAAAATTTCTTTATGGCTTGAAGGGAATTTGTATATTTATTCAAGAATTTTAAAAGAAATTAAAAATAAATTATTTTTGTAAATATGGAATGATAATTTTAAGAAAAATGGATATTTGTATTTATTTAACAATTAATTATTTTTAAATTTCCGAAAAATTGGTTTTAAATATTAAAAATTGTGTAAAATTATTTTAAAAAAATATTTAAATTTTATTTAATTTGAATATTACCGGAGTTAAAAATATATTGACTAGTTTCATCGCATAAAATGTATGATATTGCAAAATATTTATATTACACTAGTTAGTGAAGGCACAAAAGTCTTGAATTCAAAAGTATCATGGGGAATTCGGACTATGGAACTCGTAATATGTCACTAGTCAAATCAATTTGATTGATAAGAATAAGTTACATTATTTTTATAATTACACTAGCAGATTTACCCGGCGTTGCCCGGAAGCTTGCAAATTGTAAAAACGCAAGCTTCAGCCAAGTTTTTGAAATACTACTTTGCTTATAAATGAAGCCACAAAAAAATATTTGTGGAGTTCCGTTAACCCATCGTGGCCCAACAGCTTTTTATAGGTTTTTTCGTTGCTTTGTTATATATATTAGAAATGATTTAACCGATTAACTTCAAATTTTGTATATGTGTTCTTTTTTGAAAATGAAGTTCAATTTACTAACAGACTTGGAAGTTGTTAACCCCTGTCGACCCGCCGATTGTTCAAAAAAAAATTTGTAAGTAAATTACGTCCAATTTCTGAAAGTAGGTACAACTTCTTTGAATTAGGGGAATGCTTAAAAAAATGTTTTGTCGAGTTCTTTTAACCGATTGCGAAACAAAAACTTTAAAAAACAGTTTGCAAAACAATTTGAACGATTATCTCTAATTTTTCTATACATGCTGCTTCTTGACAATTTGGTGCTCCTTGACGATATAGTTGAGGATATTAGGTTCCCGGCGAATAATGTTAACTGAATTAAAATGACTATTGGTCAAATGGGGACACTAAGTTTGCCATTATGTCATTATACTATGTCAATAGTAGTTTTCTTGAATTGCCAACGTTTGAATAAAATATAGTCGATGGTTTAGAAAAGGTTTAAAAATTTGCTTTTCAACTTATATTTTGTTTAGTACTCACCTGAAAGTTGTAATACGCTCTTCCTCGTTTTTTTATGATTTGATGAGAGAAATGTAGGCTTATTTTTTGGAAAAATTGTTTTAAAATACTATGTTTTTAAGCATTATATATAAGAAATTGAATTTTAGATTTCATTTGAAGAAAACTGAAAATTTCATTGAATCTTTGTTCAAAACGCACAAACAGGTCAAAACCAAATTAACCATGTGGGTTTTAATTAAAATGTTGGTACAAAATTTACAATAAAATACTTTTAATCGTACAAGAAAATAAAATTTATAGAAAACTTCATGGCGTCGCCGTGGAAAACGGGTTAATCGAATTAACTAAAACTTTTATTTGGAAGCCCGCCACGTCGAAATGGGTTAAATTATTCCAACCAAATTTATACAACTAATTGCGGTTGCTAAGAGGAACATTTGTGCAAAATTTCAAGTCAATCGGTCAAACCGTTTTGACTCGACATCAAAAACATTGAAAAAGCTTCATTGGGCCCTCGTGCCCAAACGGGTAAACCGAACCCAACAAAAATTTGTGCCAGCCTTTCTTTTCGACTGCAAAACCACCCTGTAAAATTGGACACAAATCGGAAACAAATAATTTTTTGGAAGCCCGCCGGGCCGAAAGGGGTTAATTTATTCCAACCAACTTTATACCATTAATTCCGTTTAATAAGAAGAACATTCGTGCAAAATTTCAAGTTAATCGGTCAAACCGTTTCGACTCGACATCAAAAAAACGAAAAAGCTTAAAACGGCTCTGGAGCCGCAACCTGTTGACTTATAAAAATGCGACATAGCCTATGTCACCCCCCGGGTTCCCAGAATTATTCCTTTAAAATTTTGTGACAATCGGACCAGTGGTTTTCACGTGAATCCTGGACAAACAAACAAACAAACAATTAAACAAATTTTCTTCTTTATATATTAGATTATTACGGGTTTGAAAGTTTGTGTCTTCAAAGACATTGGTTTTACACACTTCCATTGTTTAAAATAAAAGTTTTTTATTTTGTTAGACTTTTAACCCAGATATCGATTGTTTAATTGAAAAATGGTTTTATTTATCTTCAATTATTTGAGTTCTAATTAAAATTGAAAGCATCGGTTATTCTATTTATCCTGCAGCATGGTATAAAATTGAAACAATAAAACAAACACTCGTACATGTGTTGAAGATTTCGGTTAATCAAACCAAAAGCAATCAAATATTAATTTAATATTCCTTTTCATTGACATTTTAAATTTAACGTATTCCTAAAATTGTGATGTGATAAGCAAACATTTCTGATGAAATATTCAGTTTCTATATACAAAAGGAAATGAAATATAAAGAACAAAAAATATTGAATAAGGACATTTGATAACAAACTGTTATAATTTTAAGTAACGTACAAATTAATACACAAATTAAACCACAAATTTACACTTTCTTTATTTAAAACTAATATGAACACTTTAATCTGTTTGTATGTATGTAAGTATATATTTATATATAATTATGAAGAAAATAATAAAATTTATGAGTTAAATATAAGCAGATGTATGTCCTGAAAATGTTCAGCATTGTTTATTAATGCATGATGTCCATTTAATAGTAAAATGTCCTCACTTTTATTGAATCCTTTCTATCGTTATAAATTGTATTTAATCCATACTTTGAGGATTCAAAAACGAATAGAATATTAATGATAAATAGCGGAAATGCTAAAAACACATACATCAAATAATTGGTTTTTAGTATTTATATAACGTACTAATAGGTATGTGTTCATAAACATGACCACATACACATATAAATATATACATTTAAAACTGATTATTTCCTTATTAAAATAAATTATAATTAATATTACGCGAGTAATAATTTCGTAAGAATTTTTAATGAGTTTTAAGTCTATTAAAATTATATATTAATATAATAAAGTTTTATTTTATTTGTTTTAAAACTTTTATATTTAAAATCTCAAATTTATCACCAGTACCTATTATAATTAATTAAAGATTATCTTATAACTATTTTAGCAAAATTTTATTATTTTAATAATTTAAATTTTTTATTAATATATATTTTATTATTACATATTTTATAAATTATAATATTATTTATTTTTTCTCATTGAATATAATGTTAATACCTAGGTTATTAGCAGTAATTCTGTAAAATTACAAAATATTTCTCCAGAACTTCAAAAATTTTACAAAAGATGATTGCATATTTATAGGATGAATACCTAAACTTTATACATTTGTAGTTGGTTCTAGCAACTTGTTATTTATTTAAAAGGGAAAAATGGTTGGATTACCAATCTTATAGTATCATATATTCCATTTAAATTTACTGTTTTAATTTTTTTCTGTTATAATGCAAACATTTGGTCTTACAATTTAACAAAAAGTTCAACCAGTTCAATTTGTTTTAAGTACTGATTACTTTTGAGATTTTAAGAGTCCTTCCTTTATTCCTTCCCTTGGTATCTCTGCAAATAAAATCATCTTCAGTTATATAATATCATAACACTCTTAAAAGCAAGAATAAACAAATTAGCTTTTATATTAAGTAAATAAAATTTCACATAATATTAGAGTATATATATTTGGCATAATTTCTTGAAATTTATCTTTTGAATTCAACATGTTTAATTTTTTATGCAGTCATGTGATTAAAGCAATTTATCTTTATATTTGTTATATGTCATATTTTCAGAATTTACATTTCAAAATCTATAGATCATCTTTTTTGCTATCTTATTTATGTGTATGTTAAAGTATATATATATATACTCGTATATGCTTAACATAAGTATGGTAACATTTCAAATAAATAATTTATAAAAAGAAACTCTTAAGATGACATATAAAATGTTGTTGAAAGCATCCTGTTTATTTTTAAAAGCAAAAATCATTCCCTATGGCAAAAGAAGAGAGGTTTTTTTTTTCAAAAATCTTAAAAAATACCTATTTATCTTCGGTGAATTGCAACTAGCTAATTTTAGTACATTTATTTGAAATATATATGATATAAAACGAATTAAAGAATAAAAACGAATTATAATTTTTTTATAGATATTATTTCAAAGTAAAATACGATTCGAAATCTTAGAAAAGTTTTTTTTGCTTGAATGATTATGCAAAATAAAATTTTAATTTTTACTTGACTTGCCTTAGAACTTAAGAAACTATCACAGCTTGAATTTCAAATAAAACACATACATGCAAATATTACAATATACAAAAATTACAACAAAAGCAGTTGGAACAAAATAAAAAAAAAAATATGTTGAAAAAAATTTAAAATTCATATATGAACAAGTGTGAAGTGTAAATATAACCACATCACCTTTCTCGTATAGTCAAAAGTACATTTCCAAGTTTCTGGATAAGGATAAGTTGAAGGATAAGTCTTAGTTATATGCACAATAACATAATTTCGATAATAGTCCGGCAATCATAAATATCCCAATCCCTAATCCTTCCAAATTTCTATGCTCGTAACTAAACTGTACCTTTGCTCCCTTTCTAAAGTTCGGTTAAAAAAAGGTGTGGTTTTGATGTGTTAAATCTCACTCTACCCAAATAAACACCACACAGTCCCGATTTGAAGCTTTCCATCCTTCTTAAAAAAAATATAAGCTCTTTTTTGCAATACTTGGAAATTATGATGAAAAATGTACATTAGATATATTTGAACCAGGAAATTAGAGGTCGAATTAGATTTGATTAATTATTAAGGTTAATTTGTTTATTAGTACAATACTTTCTCCATAGTTCGAAATCCGGAAACAAAAAAAAATGAAAACTAATTTTCTAAAAGGGATTTTTAAGAAATTTCATTGATTCCCTGATGTCATTTATCAATGCAGCAAAAGTAACATCTATAACCACAACAACAAAATGCAATGGTAATAAGAAGCATACAATGTACAAACAAAGTTGTTGCTTGTATCTACAAATTTCTTCAGAAAATTCAACTTCATTGGTATCGGGTGCATTTGCAATGCCAATTCAAATTTGTAGTACAAGTATACGATTCCATTTCACTAAAAAATCGTTGCAATTTAAAAAACCCAAATAAAAAACAATATTCAGATGTACATGCAAATACCAAGGGTGCATTCTGTTCTGAATTTAAGATAAATTTTACAGTTTAATGTAGAACAAGATTTTGTTAGAGGAATTGTTTTTAAAATAGGATCTAATGAAGTTTTTGATTTAACATATTTCTTGAATTTATTATTTGAATATTTCCCCTAGACTTTGGTCAAGTTTATAGCAGAATTGTTTGTTGATATTCGTTTGCTCCTACTCACATTACTCAGTAAATAAATCACACCTGAAGTTTTTTTAACTTTTGCAGATTTTTATTGAGTTCAATTTAAATTTCCTTCGTTTCTTAATTTAAGTTACTTAATCCAATTACAAAAGAATGAGAGAATACAGAACAAAAATAAGAATGATATGACACAAAAAAAGTAAATTTAGTTTGATAATTTATATTCTTTTTTACTTTAACTATTATTGATTTTTCTTATGATTTTTCTTTTATTGGAAATTACTTGAAAGAAAAGCAAGTTTTTCCTCATCATCTTAAGTTGCTACCGATTTAAAAAAAAAAACGATGGGATATAAAAAAATTATTTCTTTTATGTTGTCTTGATTGATTCAAAGAAGAAATTTTTGAGATGAAAGCGTTTAAGATATAAAATTTGTTAAAAAAGTTGTGGAAAATTGAAGTTGATACAGACAGTTCTAGAGTAGGTCTAATTGTTAAAGTCAAAACAAATAAACTGCCTTATAATATTTAGAATAGAGACTTCAAAGACATTGACATAAAATTTGGAGTGTTGTAAATAGAAAACTTTAGCAACTAACAAATCCCATCATTAGATGAATCAGGTAATTTTAGGATTCAATGATTGGCTCTTTATAAATTTTGCATAACAACTTAATTTTTAAAAGTTATTGATATTGCAAGGAGGGAATTTCTTCAAGCAATGAACTAACTATGATTCTAACAATACCAACTTAACTATAAGTTTCCAATTGGTTCTAATCCCCCTCATTTCCCTAGAAGACTCCATATCAAAAATGAATTGGTTCGGTTGAAATATTTAGCTCCTGTAGAAATTTGACTATTATCAAAAGTAGTTCGGTATTAAAAACGAAATATGTAGATGTAATGTAATTCATTTTCTTAATACACTTAGATTAGTATATAAAAAAATAGAAAAAAAAAATGGTTGATTAATTTTTCTTTTAATGGAGGGAGTGAATGTAATATATTTTCTTTATTCGGGATCTTTAATACCTGCCTTACATAAAAAAGAGTCTAAACGATTGTAAATGCGAACAAATAAAAACTGAGAAAGGAATCGACAGGACAGTGATAATTCAATTGGAAATTAAGGTTATGTTCACTTCATAAATTTTCAAAGGAATAAAAATTCTTTTGAAATAAAATCAAAGATACAGGATGATTAATGTCAGAAGTTTTCAAATTACTTATGAAATTTCTTTAATCTGTACAATTCTTAATATTTGATGAATTAGTATTACAATAAGTGTTATTAAAGGGAAGGGAGAGCTAAAATCTCTTGGAAAGTATAACTTGATTTCAAATATATTTTTATCTAAGCTAGAAAAATTTAATTAAAAAATAAGGTCGTAAACGGTATTGTTTTAAATATATTAAAGTATTTTAAAATTAGTTGTAGTAAATTAGATGTACAAGTCAGACACACCCTGTATTACAATTACATAATAGAACCTAAACATAAACGAAGATGAAAGTAAAACAAGCTGTGTAAACTTTGGGATACCTGCACAAACGTAATATAAACATGGAAAAATTAACTATATTTATTAAGTGAAAGTTTCAATATTCTAAGATATGAATAAAAAACAGAAGTCCTATGGAGGCTATTAAAATATCCTAAACACAAAATGAAAAACCACATTTTGTTCAAATATTGGCCATAATATGTAAACGTTGGTGCAAAATGTAAATGAAAACGAATCAAACCCCCAGCTAAATATAATACAGAAAAAAAGTTTGTTTGCCACTTGAATCGGCTCATAAAATTTATTTGAAACTATTGTGACCATATAGAAGCAACGACGAACGGACCTACATAGCTAGACCGATTTACTTTCCGATTCTGATCCGATTCATACCCTTGAGTATATAACTATCTCGTTTCCTTTATATCTTTATAAACGTAGTGGAATATTTTGTATACCTTTAAAACCACCTTCGTACGAGTATAAAGAATTTAAAAACACTATTCGATCGATCTCCTATCGTTTGTTCTTCTATTGTAAAGTTTGCCTGTAAAATTCTATTTAACTATGATTATCAAGGGATTCAATCCTTGAAAGTCTCAAATTTTATATTGAAAAATTATCGAATTTAAAAGAAAATTGGAAAATAAAAATTATGGCTCTAATAGAATTAATGTCTTTTTCTTATTTTTCTTTAAGTGGAAGATTTTCAAAAAGAAATCGAAAATTTTAAAGATTAAAAATTTTGAGTATATAAAATATTAAATCCATTTTATTTTTTTGGGATTTCATTCACTTTAAATCTTTGGGTTCAGTTGGTTTTTTATACGATTATATAAATTAATCTTGAATGAAATTAATTGTAGCACGTACAATCACTAGATATTAAGCGATGTTTCAAACCTAAATTAAAATGAGAATTTGGGTTATTTCCTGCCAAATTTCTTAGGCAGTTGTTCTGTTGTGTGTTTGAAATAATTTTGAAAGCTCCGTAAATGGTAGGTATTTGACAGTTCGTGTTCAATTTATTGCCTTGAGAAAAGAAAGTGAAAGTATTTATGACGTCATAAATGCCAACAGGTTTATTCATTTTTTATTAGTTTTTTTTTTCATGTCACAACATGTTTAAAAACTTAAAATATAAAAAAGAAACTTATAAGTTGTAATAAAAATAAAGTAGGAGAGGGAAAGTGAAGTGATATATGTGTAATTAATTTAATAGCAATTCAACACCTCCGTATTCCTTTAAAAACATTTTCCCTCGGATTATAAAAAATTAATAGGAAAATTGTTACATGTCAGAGTTCCACATGGCTCTAACATACTTGTAATTCTAAGACATTAAATAAAAAGGGTTCATCAAAGTTTATTTTGATATGTTGTCTTATGTTTTAATTTCAGTTTCGCACAAAAAAAATCGTTTCCAGGAATTTTTGAATCTAAAAAATAAATGTTAATGGAGAAGAATAGTAATAATGTTTATTCTCACGTTTTTTGAAAATCACGTACTGCTAATATTTTCTCACATATTTTTTTTTTTTCCGTTATGTTTCGATTTGGTTTTGGAAAAGGTGAAACGTGCGTGGTTTCCCTAAGGAACAGCCATTTGTAATAATGGTCTGTATACGTAACAAATGTTGTAAGTGGATGTAGGTGGTGGTTTAATATTGTGACTTTCATTTACATTCATTTTGTTTCTTGAATGTGCCAGAAGGTCTATTATAAATGGAGGAGGAGGAGAAGAAGGAGGAGAAGGAGTTAGGTAAATAGGAAAATAATAAATTTATGGTTTTTAGTGTCTTTTGTTTATCCCAAAAATCCTGACATTGTTTACAAAATGTTTTTATGTGTTTTAAGTTTTTGTTTTATTTATTGATAAATATTAGCTGTGTTTAGTAGGATTGTGTTTGGTTCAGTTCAGCCTTTTTTGGGAGATTTTAAAACGCGACGTGATTTGAAAATTTTTCGTAGTAAATGTTTTACTTTTTTCCATGGTTTTTTATTATTACATGAAGACCAGGTTCTTAATATAACATATATAGTTACTATTAAGGATTATAGGATATATTTTCTAATTTATTTAATTGTGTTTTGGCACCTTTTTAAAGGTAAATTTTCAGAAAAATCTTGTGAAGTGTTTGGAAAATTTTTTTTACGTGTTAGAAATGGTACACAAACATTTTCATAAGATTTTTAAATGTTGCGTGATCATGCAAAATAAAATTAATATTTAGTATAAGCCTATTTATCTATACAACTTTGTGATTTTTTAGAATACACTGTGGTTTAGTTGAGGCACGAATGGGTTTAACTGGTTAATGATAGTTATAAAGTTTTATAATCACTGTTTTTATTTGTATTTTATGAAATTTTTGGAATTAATTTTAAATTTTAATAAATAATGAGATGATAAAATAAAATTTATATTGGTACTTAATAAATTTCAATGGTTTTTATTCTTCTTATTTAAATTTTCTTTATAATTTAATACAAAATATCTTTTATTATTTTACAAAAGATTTTTCCTCATTAATTTTGTTATTTTTTTATAATTATTTTCTTATGACAATTTTTCAGTAATTGGTTTGAGTTTTTCGTAATTTCCTTTTAAAAATTTTTTTTAACAAATTTGCTTGGATTATAGAGCTAACATTTATTTAACAATTTTTATGCATTAAGGAAATATTTTTTTAAAAGATTTTTTTTTTTTTTAAATGGCGTTAAATGAAAAATAAAATTAAATTTCATTATTAATAAATTAATTTGTTTTTTTTTTTAAAAAAGTCTTAAGTCTTTATTATCTGTCCATTTGGACTGAGAAATAATTTCCTTTTATAAAAAAAAAATTGTATTTATTACCATGATTCTTACTATATAAACTTTATTAAGTTTCTGCCTTGTTCTTTTGTCCTTGGTTTTTACTTAGTTTTTTGTCTCTTTTACTCTAATACCATTTAGCGTATATTGGTTACAAAAAAAAGTTTTAATAAAAACTGGGTCTCTTACTTTTTAATAAAATACTTTTAATTCTTCCCTTCCATACAACATATATACAAATTTGTTCGTTATTCTGTCCCACTATACTCAGCCAGTGTCCATAGTTTCTTCTTCTTTTTTTTTTTTGTAATATTTTCAAGACATCAAAGTTCACTTCCGAAAAAAAACTTTGTTAAATAAAAATTGATGAAGCAAATAAATTAGAAAGAAGAAAAACTTTTATGTCCTATAATGAAAACAAGTCAGTTTCTATGTACTCTGTATAATGTACATTAAATTCATATTTTGATGAAGTAACAAAGAATGATACCATTGTCATGGTCTATTCCAATCCAATTAAAGACCTTAAATGAAACATTAGTATAGGTTCCGATGTTGTGGTTGTGTTTTGTTGTGTTGGAATGGTAGGACAACTGCTGTTAATAAATTTGGTTGATTTTCACTTTGCTTTTGTGGTGGACTCCTCTGAATATAACACGATGATTGATCATCATCTCGTATATCTTCTTTAATATTTTTCTTTTTATTAATTTTTTTTTTTTTTTTATATTTTTTGTTGAAATGTTGAAACTTTGGTCAAAATAAATTAGTATTATGGTTTTTATTTCTTTATTTTAGTTGTATACTGGACTGAGGGGGCTTCATTTGACTGACTGCGATTGATGAAATGTTTATAGAGTTGTTGGTTTTTTTTTTTTTTTGTCTGAAGCATAATTAAAAAGGGAAGTTTTTAGAACATAAATTAGGCCAAAGAATAGGCGAAAATTGATTCATTTGGAAGGTTTTTTGTTCGGTTATTTCCGTTTTTATTTAACTATAAAGTAAATAAAAATTTGTAATAAAACATTATTTTTTTTGTTTATAGAATTATGATGGGAGGAATATTAATTATTTCCTTTTAATTTTTGTTCATTTTATTATTTATTTTGATTTAATATTGAAGAAAAGTTGAGTCATAAATTATTGATTAAATTTATTGTTTTTTGTTTTTTTTGATAATTAAATGAAGAGAATTTTGTTATCTAAGATTGGGAAAAATGGAAAAACGAGATTTTATTTTCTAATTTTGGAAATTAAAACTGGATAAAGTGTGTATACAGGGTGTCCGGGACTCAAGTACGCGCACTACACTCAGTGATTGGGGGCATTAAAACAAACAAAAAATTGTAGTGGGGGGGACGGGGTCTATTGTAGACCCCTTTCGAGATATGAGGGATTAAAAATTTAAGGAGACTTTTCATAAAAAATCAATAACTTTTGAACAGCTTAATGTAGAGAGATAAAAAAAAATCTATTTTGTAGAGTAAGCTATCAGCTTTAATTTGTGTGTACTAATAATGATCCCCATATACCCAACAGTTACAAAGATATGAAGGTTCAAAATGATTTAAAATTTCTTATAAAATATTAATGAAAAAATAAATAGATAAAAATATTTTCATTTCAATTTCATAATTTTTCTGTTTGAACCGATTGAAAATAACACACTTTTCTATTCTTCATATCAAAAATGGTTAGAGATAGAGAAAAAGTTATTATGTACTAATTATAGGGCTTGAAAAGCTGTCTTGAAATATGCTATAAAAAGTACCCCAAGTACAGTGTGTTTCAAAAGAAAATAGAGTTTGAAACATAATTTTTTCTTTTTAAATCATTTTGAACCTTCATAACTTTGTAACTGTTGGGTATATGGGGATCATTATTCCACAAAAATTAAAGCTGACAACTTACTCTACAAAATACATTTTTTTTTATCTCTCTACAGTAAGCTGTTCAAAAGTTATTGATTTTTTTATAAAAAGTCTCCTTAAATCTTGAATCCCTCATATCTCGAAAAGGGTCCACAATAGACCCCCCTCGCCATTACAATTTTTTGTTTGTTTTAATGCCCCCAATCGCTGAATTTAGTGCGCGTACTTGAGTCGCGGACACCCTGTATATGAATTTGAAGGAATTGAATTGAAAATCAATTCTTGTAATCAAGATGATGTAACATTAACTGAAAGGTGATACTAAAAGTATTTAAGAAGTATTTATTTTAGCTTTGAAAGTTTTTCAACGTTAAAGCATTTTGCTGTATTGATATGGTGGACATCTTGTGGCATCCTAACATGTGAGCGTTACGGTCCCTGTTGTGCACCCATTTTCAATACTTTCTATCAATTTATAAGTAATATTGATTATTTCGTTAATATTATATATTTGTATATCTTAAATTATATTTGGTCACTATTTATGAAAAACTTCATGACCCGTACAGGAATCCAACCCACACCACCTCGTTTAGTAAGTCAAATTGGGTGAGCACTAATCCAGCGAGGCCCCCTTAAAGTATTTACATATTCAAATTTTATGTATTATTTATATTTTTTTTTTGACTATTTACATCTAGAATATAAAGGAACGAAATTAAACAGTCTTGCAATTTTTTTAATTGGACGGAGATGATTTCAAACAAATTAATTCTATAATTTAAACAAATAAAATTTCAAAATATAAACAAATTTTTTTTTATATCTGAGATTTTTTTAATAAAATTATTTTAAACGAGGAAGAGTGTAGTAGAGTAGACTGTGTCAACTCTGGGATACCCGTATGACCGTAACATATACATTATATCATCCGGTTAATTACTTTTGGCAAAATTTCAAACATTCAGCTTTATGAGGTGTAGAGTAATGCTCATATAAAAGAAGGAGTTGTATGGCAGCTACTCGAACCCTTTGCAGTAGACCAACCAAATTTTGCTGTAACTTTGGCCATTACACTAAACTATTTTTGGCAAAATTTCAGACACCCAGCTTCATTTGGTGTAGTGTAATCCTCATATAAAAGAAGGAGTTGTATGGCAGCTACTCGAACCCTCAGCAGTAGACCAACTAAATTTTGCAGTAATTTTGGCCATTACACTAAACTATTTTTTGCAAAATTTCAGACACCCAGCTTCATCAGGTGTAGTGTAAAGCTCATATAAAAGAAGGAGTTGAATGGCAGCTACTCGAACCCTCTGCAGTAGACCAACCAAATTTTGCAGTAACTTTGGCCATTATACTAAACTACTTTTGGCAAAATTTCAGACACGCAGCTTCCATAGGTATAGAGTAATGCTCATATAAAATTAGAAGTTGTATGGCAGGTACTCGAACCCGTGGTCCAAAATGGCTGAATTTAAAACTCGATTCCGTTTTTTACATAAAAACGAATTTGTGAAAATTTCATAATCCTAACTCCTTTACTTTTTGAGTTATCGTGATGACGGACGGACGGACGGACATACATAGCTAAATCGATTTATTTTTCGATTCTGAACCGATCCATACACTTGAGTCTATATCTACCCCCCCTCCTTCTCTGCGTCACAAACGTAATGGCAAATTTATTATACCCTTGGACTATATAGTCATACGGGTATAATAAACAATTCTGCCGAATTTGGAAAGATTAAAAATCATTTTTGTATTCTTAACAAGAGCTTGTCTAGGCAGGATGAATTAAGTCTACTTCGTGGAATTTAGATACATGTATAGAAGAGTTTTATTTTGTTATCAACTATAATAAAATTTATGAAGTGACCGCAGGAAATATACCCGAGTACGACAACGGGAGTGCAGTACATGTTTAAGGTTGTTTAACTATCTCTTGTAGTAATTGTGTTAAAAATTCTTTAAATTCAATTTAAATTATTAAAATGCAATATGTCCATTTGCATTTGACCAGTTAGCACGTAATAAAAAGGAAAAACAGATGATACCTTGCTTTCTTCTATTAAATTAATAAATTCTTAGAAAATTAAATAATTACTTAACCTAGGTAAGTCCAGTTGCACAATAAACTATTAGTAAATTTCTAATGTCACTAACAATGTTAATATATCACTAACATTTATATTTTATTATTCTTAACGGGTAATGTTGTATGATGAAAATCATTTATTTTAATTATTAAATTTGTATTTTTCTGTAAAATGTTTTAACTTGAACACCACTTTTAATCGCAATAATAATTTAAACAACAGGAACCGCAGAACACATTTTTTTCAATCCATTAAAATTTTTTTTTTATAAAATATAAAAAACTGAAAAAAATTAACGATTAAAAGGAATGGTTAGGAAACCCTAAACATTTAACTGACAAGAAAATGTACAATAAAAACAACATAAACCGGAAATAATAATAGGAAAAACAATCATAATAACAGCATTGAACAACTTTTTTTTTTAAAACGTGTCGTGGTGAAAATTTAAAATTGAAATTTTCCTTCTTTTCCTGTGTTTTTTTATTTCATCTGTTATTTTTATTTTATTTTATTTTTCAAAATAACTCTTAAAGGATTTGAAAGTGACACGTTTCACTCGCTTAATTATAACAAAGCTTTAATTAGTAAAGAAGCAAGTCCCTTTTTTTCTGCAAGACGATATTAATTTTCAACACTACCACTTAAATCATGTATAAGTATGTTAATCTAAGACAGATGTTTGTGTTCCCAAACTATTGATCTTTCGTTTTTACAATGAAGATAGCAAGTGATAATCAGACAGGAAATTGATAAAAATTTGCCGAAGTTCGAGTCATAGTCAGATTCGCATTCCTTTTGTCAGGAGTAAACAACTTTTTCTTGCTCTCAGCTATTCCTAACTACACCAGCCTTTGAAAAAGAGAAGATGATAGGAGTGGGTAATTTTAAAATTTTCGGCTGATGGATTTAACTTAAATTTTTCACAATTCACAATTTATTTTGTATTCGCAGGCTGACTATTAAAGATTTTAAAGCCATTAAACATAATATCTCTTTTACCCCTTTCGGTTCTTGGTGTTTCTAATCGATAATGTTCCGCATTTCTTGTGAAGTGGTAATGAGTTGAAGCATTTGTTTGTATTTTTAAATTGCTTAAGTTTGTAAATCAACTATATCAGCTGTAAATCTTAATTTTTTCATTTTATTCTAAATATATA